>VWZG01003370.1:799631-892538 GCA_013396735.1 Grallaria varia | reverse complement strand
CGCGCTGAGCGGGGCGCTGAGGGGGCGCGATGAGGGGGCGCGCTGAGGGGGCGCGATGAGGGGCGCGCTGAGGGGCGCGCTGAAGGGGCGCGCTGAGGGCACCCAGGGGGGACCGGGCGAGTCCCCGCTCGGAAATCAATTAAAAATAATCACTTTTCCCGTTGGGAATTGGGGAGCGGTGACACTAATGATCCACGAGAAGGAACGTGCTCAGCTCTGTGTCTTCTCGCCGTGCTCTGTGCCCGTGCAGGGGGTCGGGTTCCAAGGAGAAATCCCTGCAATCTGTCGCTAAAATGGAGCTTTGAAATAAAGAAGGGACACGCTCGGGGGGAAAAAACAAAAACAACAAAACAGGCTTCGAAACGAAGGTGGGAAAGGAATTGTTCGAAACTCTGCTTAACTAAAAAAATCCCCGAGGGTGATGTTGTGGAGGAGCACGACAATTACACGAATAGGGATGTTAAAAGCACATTAAACTACGGGCCGACGCTGCCGCTCGATTTGCTGGGTTTGCACGGCTCTACAAACTGTTTGTATCGAGAGATGCCACAGATTACAAAGAGGAAAATTAAATTTCATAGACACCTTCCGAAGAACCATATTCAGGTTGTGTTCGCAGCGTTTCGAGTTAAAACTCTGCGAAGGAACTGCTTTAAGTTATTATACAGTTAATTTTCTTTGAAAACTATTTCTGTCTGCCTCTCTGTAAATAGGTGGTTTCTTAAGTGAGTGTTACTTAAAGGAAACCAATCTGTTTTTCAGGAAGGGCTGATGATGTCAGTCCTTTCAACTCTGCTTTCCCATAAGAATTCCTCTAGTAAAAGGAGTTTCACTCTGGGAAATAGTGAAAAGTAGCATGAAAATATTTAAAGCATCTCAGGCTGCATGCTTATCAAACTTCCAGTTTTCTGCTTGGATTTCAATCATGTTGCGATTGTAACAAATGAAGGAAAAGTGAGACAAAACATTTTGATTTTTAAAATTAGTAAAGATATTGCCATTAAAAACGTGCCATACTAAAATATTTATGAAGAGATAAATACCAGCCTCAGTGCACTATATCCAGAACAATGTGGTTTTTCATAATGCTAAATTTATCTACTCCATCTCAGCATCGGTATTAAATCTGGGAAAAAAGCACAGTGTATTATGAACAGTTTTTTGGCAAAATTACACCATCCAAATAAATACTTCCATCCCCAACAAAATGCAAGACAAATTCAGAGAGTATCATACGATTATAAAATGTTTTTAGTAGGTGTGGATGTGTAGGGGGAGGTCCAATGTGTGTTTAACTTACTGCATTATTATTTGTTCTGATACTGAAAATTCCTACAACAGAGAAACTCTGAGCAGAGCTACAGAGACTTTATTTCCCTTACCGGGGGTGCAAGAAGTACTGATAGTAACACTGCAGATTTTAATTTGCAGAATAAAAATACTTGGAGTTATATATAGTTTTCAATCATTCAAGTAAAGCATTACATTTTACAGCTAAATGCTCCTTGCATTCCCATATAGGTGTCCTGATGAGAACAGGGACATGTTTGCATCACCAAGGACATAATTCTGCTTTTACTACTCATCCCTTAATCCCCCCATCACACCTGTGAGATAGGTAAGAACCAGAAACCCCATTTTATACAAGTAAAAAGTCATTTAAGGCCATATTCTACCCTAATATTCACCTCCACAACCAACTGATGTTGTAATAGTCTTATAATAGTAAAAGCCCATAAAAGGATCCCAATCTAACTCAGATATTCCTGACAACTCTGGCAATGCAAAGGAATGACAAAAATACAACGTCGCTGGATTAACAGACAGAACAGCCCAAACAAAATCTCAGTCGCCTATAAAAGGTGCAAAGGCAGTATCTCTTTATCAGCCTCTATTTAACAGTTTACTTCATTCTGCTAAAAAGAACAAAGCCAAACTATGATTCATTTGGAAATTAAATCATCCCCAGCCCCAGTAAAGGCTGACATTGTGTGGGTAAACAGTTCCTGGGGGGCTCCAACAGAATGTAAATAGATTGCCTCGCTACTATACACACAGCAAACAGTTTCATTTTGAAACTAGGAGGTGAAAAATATGACAGAGCATGAACTCTGAAAATATTTACAGGAAAAAAAGCTAATCACAGGTTACCATCAATAAGTTACAATTGTTAATCAAAAAGAGAAGATAACAAACCAGAGCTTTGTGCACAGCAGTCCAGTCTTTTGGCACAAGGTTGTAGCAATGATATTGTAATGCAAAAGCAATATTAGCAGAAGGATTAGCAGCAGGTTTTTTTAACTTCGGGTTTATTTAAAGCTTTCTAGATTGCAAAGGACACAGAAAAAATCTTCCAGTTTGCCACAATCTCCTCTGAATAATCAACTCATTTGATAATAACAATAATAATCAACAATTTGTCCCAGTGCAGTGGCACTCTCCAGGTTTTATTTCCATTATTATCAGCTGCACTTAGAGATGAGTAAGGAAAGTAACAGTTATTCTTTTACTACAAAAATTAAAACTACAAAATTATATTAATTCCACACGTGGGGAAAACAAAGATTATTATTGTTGTCACATAGCAGAAAGCTGATAGACAAAATCAGCCAAATAAAATTTACCAAGGCTTGCAGAGTGAGTAAAAAATAAAGCAAGGAATGAAATCCAGGACTGCTCTTCTCTGTTCCGAGGACTAGTTTACACTCCTGTCCCCAAACTGCTGCAACTCCTCCAAACAACAATAATTTAACAATATAATATGGTAAGGAGCTGTTACAATCTCAGTAAACACATCTTAGCTCACAAATGAAAATAATCACGGGTCTCTGGCTAATCCAGCTGCCACACACACGATCCCTCTGCTGAAAGTCGCTGCGAACTTCAGGCGTTTTTTTACAAGTTGATGATAAATAGTTTTTTATAAAAAGCCTATAAGAGGGTTCAATATCCTGCCTGCCTGCAGCCAGGTAAACTGAAAGATTACTGAAATGAAAAAGCAGCAATAAAATTACTGAAAATAATACAATATTTTCCCAAATTGACTCTTTAAAATGAAACCATTTTATCTTTTTTTCTAAGATTTTTTTAAGGCAACACTGCTAACTCCTCTACACAATGCCCACAGTTTTCGCATGGAAAATTTTCATAAGCAGGTTTGTGAGTTACCATCACACAGTCTTAGCCCGTGTCCAACTTGAAGCCCTTCATCAATGAAGTGACGAGCACAATGTGTGGGAAGTCCTCCAGGAGCCAAAGTTACCCTCCTGCCTCAATTCTCAGTGCCCACGTGCAACCCTCCAATGGAGCTAATTGTTTAAACAGAGAATTTTCAAGCAATGAGGACGGCACAGAGATCTTGAAAGAAATCTGATTTATTATCTTTCAAGACAGACATCTGCCAACCAAAGTCTTAGAACTCTTGAGACACTCCCCTAAAAGCTGCTCCCTTTCTCCCAGTAACTCGTCCATGCAGGCCTGTCTGCTGCCCAGACAACCTGGCCACCACTGAGCATCCTGCAGCAAGTGAAACTGCTGATTCTTCTTTTAAAAAGAAGTGTTAAATCTATCCAAAACTTCAAATGCACCTCAGAGCACTGTAAAGGCAACGACTTACTGCAGTTTCCCTTGACAGAAAACAGAATTGGCTGGATGAAAGCTACACAAATTGATAGTTCCTTCCTCTCCTCTATGTGATGTCAACAGTTAAAAGGGATTGGATGTGCCACAGCAAACCTTGAGCAGTCCCCAGCCTGTTTCAGGCCTGACATGCTGAGCGGCGATGAGAGAAAGCAAAATGGCAGATCCACAACTGTCTGCAAGGAGGAGGAAACTTCAGAGCACGTTTTGGGTGCCTTCCAGTGGCTCCAGGCAGAAGAGCAGGGCTCCAGAACAGCTATGCACAAACCTTTGTTCAGAAAAGTCCCAAGAAAGGACAAAATACAGAGGCTTCTTCTGAGACAAGTCTGGTTCTCTTAATAATCATCAAGTCATAAAACAGTTCCTTTGATTCAGAAAACCCACAAAGGTTTTCTCTATAGCAGAAACCCCAGCACAGAGTTGGGCTTTCATGAGCACCAATCCTACTCATAATTAGGGAAGCGGACTGTTCCTGACCATTTTTAACACACTTAGACTGGAAGAGGGTGGGTATTCCTAAAAAACTGCTATTTAAACATTCATTTCCATGGAAGTTGTGACTTACTCTTAACAGAAAGGAGGCACAAGGATGCAGCAAATCCCTAATCCAAACAAAGCAGCTTCTAGCACAGATCTCATGAAAGAGAAGGGCAGAAAGAATGGCAGAGACAAAAGTGAAGAAGCTGTGACAATGACGATTTTTGAACTTTTCTTGAGGCTTCCCTTCACATCCTTTAAGTGTCTCCACCACAGGACCAGGATGGACAGATCATTCTTACAGATTTTTTTCCTTTTGCACGTTGTCACATTGCACACACACACACACAAAAAGTGGACAAAAATCCCTGCCATCAGCTTCTCACTGCCTTGTTTCCACATTTCTCCTCAAGCAGCACTTATTGTAGCTATCCAGATGTGCTTCATGATCACTGAGGCTGAGGAGCAATGAGAATTTCAGGTAATTGCACTTGAATACAGACCACATTACTGACTGTGTACTAGATGGAAAACTAAACTTGAAACCTAAAGACCCCCAAACTTTCAGCTGAGAGTGGAAATTATTGACACATCTCTAATAGCATCATTTACCTCAGTTGCAAAACTGAGGTATTTACACCTTGAGTCATTCCGGTAATACCTGCGTGCATCACGTATTTTTGCACAACACCTGCAGCACCTTATTTTATGAAATAATTTCTACTTGAAAAGGGGAAGAAAGAAAGGAAAGATTTACCATGGAGTGGTGAGCCAGAGGGGCTGCTGGACAGGCCTGGGACGGGGCTGCAGCGTCCTCCTTGCTTGGACGTGAGCTCCTGCTCGATCTCCTCCAGCCCCGCGCTCTTCTGGAACCGGCTCATGCGATTCACCACCCGGGGGGACATGTGTGTCCTCACACAGGGCTGGCCCCCGTAGGGATTGATGGGGAAAACGTGGGAAGTGCCCCGGAGCGTGCTGACCACCACCCAGCGACAGTCATGGCTGAAGGAGATATCCTGCACCTGGAAAATGGGAGAGATGTGGGATGGAGTCACCAGTGAACACACCTTTAACACAGGATACCCATGTTTTAAACCACCACAAATCTTAATTGGAAATGAGAGTGAAATCCCTGAAGTTCGGGCAATAACTTGAGTATTGGGTATATATATCAATGAACTTAGTACTCAGCATATTTTGTATAAATCATACATATTATTAAATGCGAACTGCAGTGTAATATCCAGTTCCAAATTTTATGTACTTTTCAAAAGAGTCCGAGATCTTCCTTTTCAACAGGCCTGAATTTATGAAAACAAACCACACTGCAAAGTGCCACAGAAAGCCACAAGAGCTTGGTAGAATTTTCAAATAGAATTTAGTTCTAAAAAGAGCTGAGAAATAATTTCAATTACATGTTTTGTATTTGCTTGTTTAATTTTTTAGAGATTGCCCAAAAAGGAGCAAAAGGAGGGATGAGAAGAAGAAAGATCTCACCATGGGGTCTGGTTTTGACAAATACTGGCACGAGTCTTATTTTAGCTTAAAATGGTCAGTTTTGAAGCAAATATAAAAATACAGTTAAACATTTTCCACTACAGTTACTCCTTGCACAGATCTCAGATATGAAGTCCAGAAGGATTTCATTCTCTTTTAAGTGTGCTTTACACAACGCTTTGATGGAAAGCAAATTCTTGTTTCTGAAGGAATGCTTTAAAAGAGAGATTAAAGTTTGTTTCCAACCCGGTCCTGGCAGACGACTCAAGAAAACAAGTAGTCGAGGTTAAAATGATTTATCATAGAGAAAAAGAGGCCTAAAACAATTCTACCAAAATTGTTTTTAAAGGTAAAAGCTGACTAAAAAGAACCACGTATGCAAGTGGGATTTACCACAGCAAACAAACATATAGAGGAAGGATTAGTTTTCATTATATTATTAAACAGCATAAACTAAATAAAATTCTTTAAGATTTCACTGAAGCCAGTTTTACAATACAGGAGGTACTCAAATTGGAGTAAACACTGATAAAATCTTGACAAATATTCCAGAAATGCACTCCAGCTATTCCAGACAAAAGGAGCAAAGTATTCATCAAAGTGCAAGTTTCCAACTGAGCCCTGAAGCCTTGCAGATAAAAAAAGGATTTAAGTCTTGTGACAAGATATTTGGCTGACAGACTGTCACGACACAAAACGCTCCATCAACATTACCCAGATAAAGTGAAAAGCAGAGTTACACACCTGCTCCCTTCAGCGCCGGTGACACACCCCAACAATCCGCCACCGATACCCCAAAATGTGACAGCTTTGGCACTTCAGTGATTCCCCTACTACCGACCTAAGTCACAGCACTCAGAGCTCCGAGTTTGCTTACAAAGTGTTTCACCTTAATAGCTTGTTCAAACGGGATTAGAGACCCCACAGGGATTAACAAGGGCCAAAAAAAGAAACCCCAAAGGCGTGGAAAAACAATGGCACCAAGAGTATTTCAGCACTTGCTGTTCAAAGGAGCAAATTCTAGCGTCAAAACCACACATAAGAACTGTATACAAATTGCCAACATCAGAACAAAACTGTGAGATGACAGAGGAAAAAAATGACATCTCACAGACTGCATAACAGAAATGTGTGTTTCCACTCTAATGCTGCTTTCAGTTGCCATCCTAAGGGTTATGTTGTTTGAAAAACTACATACAACAGCCCTGGCATATGACAACCCAAGCCAAGAAACTGGGAAACAATCACTACAGGATGTTTTCTTCTCAGTGTAAACATTACACAGAGAAAAAGTACTGCTGATCTACAGGAAGAAAGCGTGGAACTACGTAACCCAAAACACTCTCTTTAAAACAGCGATCACAAACACGCTGCGGGTAGAGAAGGTATCGTGGCCATGACTGCTTAAAACATGGCTGAAACCACAGAGGCACAGGGGGTTTAATACTCAGTAGTAACAAGGAAAAAAAAGTGTTGACAGGTGAGTGTGCAATGAATTAAGATTTATAGGACCAGAGCTAAGAAACCCCACTCGGCAATGACAAAAATTATTCTGGAAGCTGCTGTTACACACGGGGTAATTCCACCTATCTCCTCCTGGTGTCAAGCATTGCCTCATTTGTCTTCCACAGACAAACGATCAGTAGCAGAACCACAGAAATTCAAGGAGATAATTCAGGGAATATTTCCAATTCCAGGGGCAGAATTAAATACACTCGTATCAAACCTGCACAAATCCATCTGTGCGACGTGAAGGAGCCCGTCGCTTTCCAGCAGACCTGGAAGAAGGCAGTGGACCAGGCTGAAAGGAGAATGCTCAGAAATGACTTCAGCAATGCCCATGCCAAACCCCTATAAATTCTCCCCTCGCCGTGCTGTTCTCCACCATGTCGTTCCTGTACATTACACAGAGTTCTCAGCTGCTTAGAGTATAAACAAACTGCACAGTGGCCCATTAGTGGTTTTCAAGTTTATGCTAAGCGTTGCAATTTATTGCTGTCCTTTAGGTTAATGTACTATTATTTCATGTATTTAGAATATATTTCTGGATTTGTTGTTAATTATGATGTAATGTTTAGATCCCAAAGATCAATCAAGACTCCACAGTGTTTACAGATATATGTTAATACAGCACAAAATACACCAGATCTCTCACAATGCACAGTTTATTCTATAGCTCAAGGTCACATTTAATACTCATGTCTGTAATTCAAAATTTTATCCACCCTCTTCTGTCTGAGACAGTAAAGGGAATTACAGACCTGAAATGCTGTTTAACTTGGGAACCCTTAAGATACTTTCAGTTGCCATACTAAATCCTTTTGTGGGAACATCAGTGCTTTCTCCAGTTTTACATCCATTTCTTCTGAGCGGTTTGGTCCCTTAAGCTTTACACCACATTTCCTGCATATCCAAAAGTCTCAGTGAAATCCCTGGATACTTCAAGTCCTCATCAGAAACACCAAAGCCTTCTCTGGGCCTAAGGAATGCACTTAAGGCAACCACAGAATGTTACAAGGATAACGATGCACATGCTCCATTTCGCTCCTGTCTAAACCCTGTGACTCCCATCCTCAGCTTCCTTCAGCTCTGTCATTTCTCTCACCTTCACCGTTTGTTTCACATAACCCTTTACACCAAAGAATTCACTTCTAACCTCCATAAACCCTTTTCAGTCTTCCAATCTCTTCAAAGAATTCCAGAATGGAATGAATGAAGCCATTCCCCCTTGTCCTGTTCACTCCGCGCTCTCCTGAATAGTCTCTCTCCATCTTTCCTGTCAGCTCCTTCAGGTACTGGAAGGCTGTAATTACATCACCCCAGAGCCTCCTCTTCTCCAAGCAGAACAATGCCAACTCTCAGCCTTTCCTCATAGGAGAGGTGCTCCAGCCCTCTGATCCTCGTGGTGGCCTTCTCTGGACTTGCTCCAGCAGGTCAATGTCCTTCCTGTCTTCCCTTGCTCTCCTTCAATTACTCATCTATACTTCTAACTTCCACTCTCCTATTTCCTTGTGTTTCCAACACTATGATGTAAAACCCTCCAGAAAATTGAATTAAAATGTAGCTGCCACATTCAAAGCCTGCCCTGAGCGAGACAGTTGGGTAATTTAATACATGGAGTCCTACAAGGACACATCGTGTGTCAACAGCTTTACTGAAGATCAGCTTTCAAGACTGCACAGATCAAAAATCACTTCTGATATTGCAGAATCACAGAGCGGGAGGTCAGGCTGGAAGGGACCACAGTGGGTCACCTGGTCCAATCTCCCTCATTGTAGCATAACACTCACTTGGTTAGCAAGGAAAAGGAGCTGCACTGGGCTGTCCCAGCACCTCCCAGGCAAATCCACTCCTGATGCACGTGCATCATCAACAGCGGGAAAAAAAGCTCACAACACTGAACCAACATATTTCAATAAAAATGCCAAGAAATAAAAAACATTTTCCTCTTCCTAGTGCTTTTTCCCCACCCCCCACCCCCGCTTTTTCACTTGTGGGGAGTTATACCAGGTGCAAACTGTATATTCTGGTGCACTTCACTGCATTTAATTAAACTTTGATAGTTAATTGAAACAACAGTGAAGAAGGACTAGCACTGCTGCAGCAGGAACTTGACCTGTTCATGCTCACTGTGCCGTGTCACAGAGAAAACACACCGTCATTTGAAGCACAGGACTTAAGTATTTAATTATGCTGTGCAGGGAGACAGCAGAAAGAAAAAAACAGTATCATTAACAATGAGAAAGAGCAGCAGTACCAAGGAGCTAGGGGTCGAAATAAATTAGAAAACTGGTCTGTATGTGAATTTTTTTGGTCGAGAAAATTAAGGAAATGATGTAGCAATGAACACAAATGAAAAAATAATAAAATCATAGACTACACACAACATGATTTATCAGAGCGACACAGACCCAACTCTGTCTCCCCGAGTCCTCAAAACTGATTTCAGATTTCAGTTTCACATTCAGGAGATGTTCATGTGGGGTCCCTCAGCCAGAGCAGAGCTGCCTATTAATAACTGAAACTACTCCAAGCTCCGGCTCCTCAAGGCACTCAAGCTAATTCTAATTGCAGCAGCTTCTTCTTGTCTGCTCTCATCAAAGACTCATCAACTTCCCAAAATCAATCTTTATTATTTCATGTCTGTCCCCAGCTTATTTCCTAGAAATAAGAAAGTCTCCCTTCCAGAGACTATTTCAATAATTGCAAGTATATGAGCATGTCAAAAGACAGGAAGACATTCCTGTTGGCTATGGAGGTTCCCATCAAAGGTTTGGAAGTTGTTCCAGTGTTTCACTACCTGGACATGGGACATGACACTACCTTGCACAGTCTCTGCGGAACCACATCCCAAAAACATTCACACATTCCCTAGAAAAGCATAAAATTGCACGTGCTCCATGGCAGCCCAAGCTGGAATGTTTTTGTCGTTGCCTGTGTTTACCTGTGCCAAGTGAAGCCACTGAGAGCAGCAGTCAGAGTCAGAATGACAGCAGCGTGACAGCGCAGGAGATTACAGAGGCCCCTGGCCACCAGCCCACTGATGCTATCGTTGCGTTTATTTGTTCTAGGCTGAGATAACACTGTTTGCAGGGAGCTTGTTTTTTCTGCTTACAATTTCAGATCAAAGAGAAAGGATCATCAGGTGACGGTCTAACTTTCATGTGCAAGTAAATGAGCTTCTTCAGTTCAGAACATGCTATACCTTCATTAAAAACCTTCCCAAATGCTCTTGGGTAAAAATACGAGCACGGCAAGTGTTGACTCACAATGCAAGAGCTGTAGGACAAGAAAATGTGTCTTTAACTAAACCATGCACCACATGCATAGGCACATTTTTCTTCTTTACAGCTGAACTGTCCAAGTGTGGATCCTCTGAGAGCTTCAGTGTGTCTCTGGCACAGCTGAACACAACCAGCACTCGCAATGGACATTCCCAACGTTACTCAGTGCATCAGACATGCTGCTTTTTGTCCTCTTAAGGGAAAAAAGTACAAAATCCAAAGAGTAAGTGGCACTTAAGGACTAAAAAGATATTAATCTGATGTAACCGAAACAGTGACTTCTGCCTGTGTTTGCAGAACAGTGACTCTGAACGTTGTGACCTTGGGACTTGCATCACTCCAGCCAGTGAATTATCTGAGCACTTCACATTCTTCCATGGCCATTGTCCTCACAATTCCCTGCTGAGGCAGAAGTCCCCTTGACATCTCAGCCCATCTTCATCCCCGTCACATGAAAAAGCCAGTGGCCGTGTTGGGAACTGAGTGATCTTCACAGCCCTGACTCCATGTTTGATTCAGCACAAAAAGCTTCTTCCTGTATTTGCTGCTCAACGTCAGCAAAAATACAACCTAATTTGCAATAACAGCACTTCGAAACTCAATAATACTCTGTTTAGTTGTTCAAAGCATTCAGGAGAAGAAAAGGAAAGCCGTATTAGGGACAGTAGCTGTGAAGAGGCAAAATTGCAGTTCACCAGATCCTCATCAATATCTGGAACACCAATAAACTTGGCGCCCAGATTTCTGCTCCCAGAGTGAAAATGGTCTGCATGGACTGCAGATCCAACACTTCCTGGAAAAATCGGTCTCACAGTGTATTCCACACGAAGTCAGTTTGTGCAGGAGCAGTGATCCCCTAAGGAAACTTCCATGTGTCCAGAGCTCAGGCACAGCCATGCAGAGAACCACCTGAAAGTTCTAGAAACACTGCCCATCTACCAGTTCTTTGTCCATGGACTGAATGGTCTTGTATCATCAGTGATAAGTAATAGCAAGAAGCACACTAATGGATCACAAAGCAAAGAAAGAAAAATCAGCACATCAGCCTGGGAAAGGAGGAGATTTTGGGAATGTGGGGCGAAGCTCTGTCGGCCAGAATCTCATATACAGGAGCAGATGATTTCAGCATGGACATTAAAATCCCACATGTAACACGGGCATAATGATGATGTTTAAACAATTTATAATGGGTACTAGCTAAACAAATTCTGACACTGATAATCACTCATGTCCATCAACACAAATTAGAACTTTTTATAGCTCCAGTACAGAAGGTGACCTTTAAGACCATTGGCCTTGATTCACAGTTAGCTTTAAACCAGGGAGGTAGGGGAGGAAAAAAAAAAAAAGGAAAAGGTCTGGTTGCAAATGTATAAATACTTTTCTAACCAGAAAGGAGGTACAGAGACTCCCAATGTGGGACACAGAATATCTACACTGAGGATTTTGTATTGAACAGTCTCCAAAATTCTCATCTAATGCTACTCACACATGACATTTACACAACAAAAGAGCTGTACCACATACTACTCTTCTCACCAAACAGCTACAAATACTTTTAATCCAAAAGAAAAAAGTAAAACAATCCATCATATCATGTAAATCTTTTAAATTATGTGTATTGAGAATCACAGGTACCAATGCGATATTGTTTAATCATCCAGGGAGTTGTGAAACCCACCAACACACCTCAGACCAGTTAGAATTTTCTCCATTTTCCACTATTCCAAAAGCTACACTGTTCACATCCCAAATGAAAACTGTGTGGCAAACTAGGAAAAAAATTTACTGTGTTGATTCTGAGAATTTTAATGCAACGCTTTCACAGAGATGCTAATACTATACCCCAAAAACCCATGTCTCAATAAGGGTTTCTTCTCTAAGACATGTTCTGTTTGGTTTCCAATGTGTGCCTTGAAAACAAATTTATCAGCTGTAAAAGCCAGAAGAACATCTTTGTTCCTTGTGACTGGAGTCCTGTGCTTTCGTTTTCAATATTGAGTCTTTGTATGAAGGGAGAACAAAAATAACTCTAAAACATTAAACACATTATAGAACATGCTCAAGTAGATGACAGAGTGTGTATACACACAAATCTCAATGCTCTTGGTATTATTTATAAAAATTACTTGTTAGTACTATATATATTATCCCATAGGCACAGTTTTTCCTAATCTCCTCCCACTTTCCAGATGGGTTATTCCTTCTTGTAGCAAACCATTGCCTGTAACAGCAATTACACTTCTCCCGAATGGCAGCAGCAAAGCTTAACCTAAACTATCTGTAAATTAAAGTCAGGCAGATTGAAACATTATCAACCAGTGCTACATCCAATAAGGCTTTCAGATTCGACTTGTTACAAAGGGAAACAACTTCAGGGAAAGGGCACAACTCAGAGGAAAAAAGGGTTTGAAGGAGCTGTAATCAGGGTACCACACTAATCCAAGCTCCCAGTGCCAGGGTCATAATCACAGCGCCCGAGGCTTCTCCCTGTCACTCTGCTTTACATCTGCCAGGCTGTCACAAGCCTGTGCTTGCAGTGTGTAATTGCATCAGCAAGTGCAATACTCATTTCTTACCCTGTGGTGACATTTTTATTTCTGTATTTAAAGCAGGTTTCTCAGCAGTTACTCACTCAGTGCTGTAAAGGTGGGGCTCTCCTGATGCCTGAGAGTGCTGCTGTGAAGGACTCGAGCAGAGCCTGCTGCAGCCACAGCAGTGCCAGCAAGAGCAGCTCCCTGTCCCTCTCCATCAAAATATCATTTAAAATATCATTTCAGACTTGCCCACCCTCGGCTAACATCCTCACTTCATCTTCCATCGTTAAGGGTGGGATTTTCCAGCTGGGAAGTTAAAAACGTTATCGCTGCAGGTTCCCCCGCTTTGATACGAGAAGTTAATCACAGCTTTTTGATTAAGTCTTCCTTTCAACTCTTTAATTGTCTGTCTGTGGCTTTTACCACCAAAGTCAAGCAAACCCTGACAGTGGCTTCACGGCCACGAGACAAATGTTGAACATGTTACACGAGAAAAGGTTAAGTGCAAACACAGCCAGTAATCGGGGCCCTTTGGAGGCACTGCCAGAGCTGAATAAATCTGACAGCACCTCATTGCAAAGGGCAAGAATTTATTCTTGTCCAGGTTAAACGCTCCGCTCTTATCCCTTCTGTGGCTGGAACATAAGAAAGGCTCTTTGTGTGCTGAAACAAACATTAAAGTGCCAACATACACAGAATGTATAAGGTGTCTGGGGATTATTCTTCAGCAAAGAGTTTAACTTACTTTGGCTTCAGTCTCTCCCCTGTGAAGTGTGTACAAATGATGGACGGCACTTTGTGACGATGACCAAGGATGTGTCAGTATTTGGAAAACATGGAAATCATGGCCTAACGTGTCAGTAGTGACCAGCAACATCCCTGTGTAAACAAATGGGAAAAAGAAACACAAAAGCACAAGAGATTAATCACTGCAAAAAGAAGAGGCTTCAAATGTCTATTTAAAAAAGCAAGCATGGCTTACATTTGGGATTCACCTCGTAAAAATGGATCAGAACTTCAACAGAAATCGTATTCACAGTATTACTACCTAAGTATTAATATAGTATTACAACACAAATCTATAAAAACCAACTGAAAAATCTGAATATTCCAACTACATTTGAGAACTGTGGGACCAATATGAAGCATTGAAATGATGACTGTTACAGCAAAACCCCAAAATGCTCTTCCCGGGGCAAGAGGAGTCTCAAAGACTGATGTTTCCACAATACCAATTTTTGGAAGAAGAGACATTATCAAAACCCTGCCAAAATAATCCATACCAAACCAATCCTGAAGAAGCATCTTTCTTATAAATGAAAAACTGTCTGACTTAGTGGTGAAAGGCAGCAAATCAGAGTTGAGGGCTTTCAGTGAAATACTAAATTAGGTATTAACTTCACTGGAAACAGGTCACTGGTGGAGGTACTGAAATGATTCAACTAAAGATCAGCAGAATCACAGTAACACAGTTGTTACTTACTTTTTTCTCCCACTATGTGTCCGTCCATAACCCAGTTTTTAAACATTTACAAACATATTTGAAGTCAATTTACCATAACAGCATGTTTTTATACCAAAAATCAGGTATTTTTGTACATATAAGAAAAGTGCAGCATCATGGCAGAACGTAGAACTACAGCAACAAACTTTAGACTCATTTTTCAGCATTAAAAATGTCCATATTACCATGCTTATTAATGAAATATAGTTAGTTAGTACTCATAGTAATCCTCTGACAGTTAATCTTAAGTACAAAGTGATTTTAGCAGTTTAATAGTGACAATCTAAGTAATTTTCAAGTAACTCAGATATCTATTAAAGGAACCCAGGAATTCTCCAAGAGATCTGTTGTGATAATTCTCCATATAAAACAAAACTGAAATCTTTTATCTTTTAGGAAGGGAATGTAATCTCCATATTTTGCATAACACCTATTTAGAGGATAAATCATTATCTTACTGCTGTCATAAAAAAGCATTTGCTTCCTTGGTTTATTTCCATGTGGCTCCACAGTTCATCTTTCCCTCTGCTGCCCTCAGATAGATTTCAAAGCTCTCCCACATCCCCACTGAAGTCCTACCTTATGACACTTGGAACGTTTTAGAATTAAACTGGAATAAAATCCTCTTGTGTACCGAGCAGCAGAGAAACACTCTCTTAATAAAGATTAAGTTTAATTAACTTTTCTACTGAGCCACCATTACATTGCTAGATCGGCATCCTGAGTGTTTTCCCTCCTTGGCAATCCTGGAATCCCCCTTCCCTTCAGCCCAGATGGAAAAACTGCAGTGGCCACGGCCTTGACCTCGCAGGCGCAGTGTGTGTGCCAGTGGCACTGATGGGTTTGGAGCACACGTGGGGCACAGCCCAGTGCTGACACCTCCACCAGGGACTCACGGGTGGGAGTAGGAGCAGCCACAGCCCACGGAACCAGGAGCCTGCAAAGCCAAGCACATCCTTGCGAGGCTGTGAGGCCCCCCAGCAGCACGGCCCAGAATCAGAGAGATCCAAATTGCAGGCAGAGACAAGAGTGCCTGCAAGTCTCCCCTCGGCTTGAGCGCCGAGGCTGGCAGGGCCGGGGCAGGGCGAGGCCACCCACGCTGCACGCGCCCATGGCTCCAGCTCACGCAAACGCAGCATCCCAGCCCCGACCTCAGCAAGATCCCCTCCAGCAGACATACTTTTACTGTTACCGCCTGCGATCCCGGGCCTTGGGAATGAAAGGGAGTTTGTTATGGAGCTGAGAAACCCGGGAGTGCATTTGGGTATTATGTTTGGGCGGGAAGGCATGTGAGCTGAGGTTGGTCTGGATGTTAATGTTGGCTTAACTGGCAATTTCCTTGATTTGTAGTGACTGTGTTGATAGGAAATACAGCTAAAGTTGCTCCGGTGCAAGTCAGCCAAGTCTTTAGTGTGGGATTATGCACACAATTTGCATTAATTCTGTTCTGCAACATCACAAACTCCACTTCCCTTCTCGTGAAGTGTGCGGTCCTCAATAATATATAGCATTTCCAGCGGAGAAAGCTGGAAGCAAACAGGGGTTTGTGAGTTGGAATTAGGCTGCCACTCTCCCTGGAGCGAGGATATTCCAAAAGGTTTAATTCAACCCCTAAGAATTTATTTTCTCTAGTCCCGTGTTTTTCTCTCCTCACGTGTTAAGACAGCTTTATATAGAAGTGGAGTGTGCTTTAGGTCCCTCGGAGCTCTCCCTTACTCCTGGTGGAAAGGACCTTTGGAGAAGGAGAAGCTGGAGGAGATGAATCCATGGGGCTTCTCCCAACAGCGAGCAGACAGCCTGTGGTGCAGGAGCCCCCAGAGCCCACAGTGGTACCTGTTTGCTCACCCAGCAGATCCATCTGTCCGGGCTCTGATCACTTCCAGACCATCCACACAGTCCTTGGTTCCACACTCACCGGCCTCGCCTTTGGGTTTTTTGGGTTTGGGTTTTTTTTTTCTGTCTTTGCTAACTTGAAGGAGTCCAGAGGTGAAAGATAATACATTTGTGGGTGGAAAGGAATTGACTTAAAAATAGAAAGATGGGCGGTATCTGATTTGGCAATTTTTGCCTAATCTAAACTCCTGCTGCCTGTCCTGTTTGGAATAAATGCATTTTAGTAGATGAAAGCCGAGGGAAAACAGGCCCTTCACTTAGTGGCTCTTTTTCAGTAAGTTAAAGAAGGACCTTTCACACCCACATTTGCATTTGAAGTACAAATATATACTGGCAGAACTTGTATCAACACGGAGGTCCCAAGCACAACACCACAGATGGGAAAGAACGGGTATTTATAAAACAGCATTTTGAAATCTCTTCCTCACCCCTGTTATTCAAACAATAAATCACCACTGTTTTACAACACTGGACTTGGGTTTCGCTGTGGTATTTTCCAGCCCTTCTGGCTTCACACTGAAGAATCCCAGTTTTCCATTATCCCCGCTCAGCCATTTTGTTTCCCTCTCCATCTCCCTGCAGGAATACCTAATCCCAGCGGAGAAACACAAACTGGAATCTTGGTCCTCGCCTCACTTTCACTTTCAAGTGCAGGAAACTTCAACTCAGCCTTCTAAGAGACCTTGTGACAGTTTCCCCAAAAAATTGTTTGGACGGAAATACGGGTTAAAGCTGTTGTAAGTTCAGTCCAGAATGTTTTTTTTCTTATGATGTACTTTATGGATGAATAATCAGAGATGAAAAGTGAATAATTCTTGAGGATTTCCTGCTTATTTTTCAAACTGGCAATAATCCCTGTTTAACAGATAACAGCTGAAATCCATTGGAAGTCTTGCATACACAGGACCCAGTGGAAATTTATGTGTCAAACAGACATTATTTAGAACGTATCTCACTGCAAAAATTCTGATTTTGCTTCTCCACAGCACGAGGGTGCAGCCAGATTAAATTAATGACTGTTTCACTGTGTGGTTGTTTCAAGTCCACATAGATGATTAAAATCCGTACTTAAAGGAACGGACAGATATCCTAGATGGAACAAAATTTAGGAAGCTGGAAACTAGGGAAGGTAAAACAAAGCTTTGCTACTTTTCCTGCATTCTGTTTGGAAAACAATAAGCTTCTTTCAGGATAGAAACATTTCAAAAATACAAGGAATATATGCATGAAAGGAAAAACTAGTACAGATGTAGACTGTGGGCTGAGAGCTATTTATGCAGTATCAGAAGACTAAACCAGACTCTGGCCTGGCCATAAACTAAAGCCCACGCCCTAAATGAGGTGCCAAGCCACAAAAAGCATTTGCGTCAACTGGGAATACAAGGAAAAGAAGGACTTCTAATTATAGGGCCTGGAAGCGGAAGCCCAGAGTGATTAGGAGTTTCGGCGCTGCCGTGTGTTTATCTGGCAGCTTCCTCTCGCCCGGCTGGGACAGCTGAGGCTTGGCCTGCAGGGTGGGACTGCAGGGGCTGTCGGTACACCGAGTTCTCCGCGCAACGCGCCGGGCCGGCCGCTCGCTGCCACGGCCCTGCCGGCCCCCAGCTCGGCAAATTACAGAGCACAGGGGCTGCCAGCCCGGGAAACATGGGCTGTCCCACCACGGCCTGACCCACCATGGGCTGTCCCACCACGGCCTGACCCACCATGGGCTGTCCCACCACGGCCTGACCCACCATCACCCGCCCCAACACGGCCTGACCCACCATCACCCGCCCCAACACCAGCCTTGCCCCAACACCGGCCCTGCCCCACCATGGGCTGCCCCAACACAGCCTATTTATAACGCCTCCCGAATCACAGAGCTGTTGATTGCACGTGTACAAACGAGGCCCAACAAGGAACTCTGAGCTCATCCGGTGCTGGTAACACCAAGGCTGGGGGTTTGGACCACCCACTTCAGAGCTGGACTCGCTGGTCCTTGTGGGTCCCTTCCAGCTTCGAATATTCTGTGATCCTGTGATTTCAGCTCCCTATTTTTAGAGGGCAGGAGGGTTTCCTGCCTCCCTAAGCAATGTCATTCCCTCATTACTCACTGAAGGGCTCAACACGTTCAAGCTGTGCTGGATTTGTTTTCCAAACACTAAGGCAGTGCTGGGACAGCAGGCACACACCTGCATGGAGGACACGTCCATCCACGGATACACCTCATGTAGGGATCCAGCTCTTCCATGGGCACGCACAGACCAGAACAGCCATGGCACTAAACTCACTATTTGCACAAGAAGTGATCAAAAATGCCATCTTCTCAGACTTTAAATATGAGTTCTGATACCATACACTGTTGATATCATGCTTTGAAGGCTTCCAAATCAGAGGATGGAGCACTCAGGGGAACCACACTGACTTCCCAGCCGCTCCTGATTCAGTCCCTTCCAACCCTGCAGGGATTCCTGCTGCACTGCCCTCCCTGGCAAAGCAGTCACACGCCTGTCTCTTTAAGATGTGACAAAGTTTACGTGGTTTTATGAAGCATCTGACCCGACCTATGAACAGTGGCTTTATTTATACTCAACTCCTCTCCCAGGCTGGTGCAAGTCAAAAGACAGCCAAGCATTAGTGCTGCTCAAGCCTTGGGAGACTCCAAGTGCAAACTGTGCTCCAGTCACAACATTTGGACTCAAAGAAACTCAACCAAATAAAGAAATTCCGATTTTACCAAAATTCACCACAAAAGAAACACAAGTACATGAAGATATCCAATGTATTTAAAATAAATATTTCTAAAAATCCCAGTGAGACAAAAAACAAGAAAGATAAGAACAATATAATTTTGTGAATAAATAGCTCCCTATGACTGCGCTCTGGAGATCTCTAGAAACTGTGACACCCAGGACAAGGCAATAATTCAAGGTGAAAAACAAAAGTCAAAATGAACAGAAAAATAAACAATTATTCTGTCATTAAATAATTACAGCTCATTTCCCTCTAGATGAGTCTTTTTCTGCCCACTTGTTCTGATCAACAGGGAAAACTTCTGCAGAGACGTTCCAATTTCAAGGTCTTTAACTATTAACTCAGGGCAACTGTCACATTTCAATATAGAACATTTAAATAATCAGAGCAATTTCAGGTCTGTTAGAGGTGCAGTCAGGCATCCTAAGGGGGACACAGTTTAATCTGTTTTACTGCTGGCCCAACATTAATTTTCTCGTTATTAATGGGTGGAAAGTCTCTTTTGTAACCAAGGAAGCGTAATTATTTTAAATTTTCAATGTGTTGCACTTCACAGCTCTCAGCTGCTCAGCTGGCAGGAGTAACACTCCTGGAGAGCAGATCATTTTTTTACCACATTTAAAAGAAAAAAAACCTCAGGTGTTTATAAAACAATGCCATCTTTTAGCTGTTTATGAATCGAGAGTCCTGCTTGAAAATGTTCTCTTTTTGATATTAAAATTCCCATAATGAAACAACCAAATTAACTACAAAAGTGAACTGAATTTAGTGTGTCATTTTAAAGTTGCAGCACCAGATTAAGAACCAGGAATCCCATGGAATATTCACCTCCAGCACTGAGTTACTGCAAGACCTTGAGAGACAACTCATTCCCTCAGTTTTCTTAACATTCACTTTCAATCCCTAATGCTCAAAATTGGAGGTTCTTACAGTCCATTTCCAACACATCCTTCTTTTTAACCTCTCCTAATTCTCTGGATTGCAGTTGTACCCATAGCTTGTTTGCAAACCTCTCTTCCACCTCCTCACCCGGGCACTGCTGGAATTTCAGCACCATTCCTTCAGGCAGCTTGAGAAGTCTCTCACTTCTTGCTCCCTGAGGACTCATTTCTTCCTCTCCAAACCTGTTTCTTTGGAATCTTTCTTACCACCTTGCCATTAACTCCATAAGGATCAAGTCTTACGTCCTCCATCTTTCCTGTCTCATGTAGAACCTCTTGGTCCAAAAACTCACCCCGTTCTGAACACGCTGGTGCTACTTCCAAATAGAGTGTGGACTTGGCAACAGCTACAGAAAGGTTTTAATTATTGTTTTTTCAGGTTTTTTTTAAGGGCTTTTACTGAAAAATATCGGGTCTATCCCTCCCACAAAAGGGTGAGAAGCCAGGACAGAATCCTGCCGCTGGAAAACACATCCAAGCTGCATTTAAAGGCAGAGAAAGGCTTTTACTGAGAAACACCATCCCAGGAGAAGACCACCAGGAAGCTTTTGTAACAAAATGTCCTTTTCAGAGGCTCTGAAGCTACTTACTCGCCTTAACAAATTGGCAGTGGAGGCACAACCTCTAGAAAAAATCAAATAGAGGATAATTCTCATCTTTCCTGGCTGCCCACAGCCACCTACTGGGTTTGTTGTACATATAGTTCTTGGCAGTGCAGCCTTCCCTCCCCAACCCCACTGAGAAATGAGGCACAGACCTTACAAAAACAGGACTGGAGGATTGAAACAACCTTCCAACAGGCGGGCAAACTTCTCTCCTAAACCCCACTCCCAAAGCAAATACAAGTCACAGAGGCATTTGCACAGATGCTCCTGGAAACAGGGAATAAAGCACAGCAGTGACAGCTCTCCAGGAGCCTAAAGCCACAGGCCAAGCTGGAATCAGCCAGTCCCAGCTCAACTGCAAGAGGGAAATCCTGGAACTGGGAGGTCCTGCAGCCCTGTCATAAGTTGTACCATTAGTTACCGTGCAACTATGCTTTTCTGAAGGAATTCGTATCAAAGGCTGTGCCAAATTCACCATAGGAGAGAGAAAGAAGACATGGACACATAAACAGGAGCAGCAGTTCCACAGCTCCTGGATGACCTCCTGTGAGCACCTGGGCAGGACAGCACAGACCTTGGAAACCCTGTGGGGACCAGAAGGCCATGGCCAGTTCAGGCTCTGCGCTGACAATTACCACAGCCCACCAGAGGAATTCACAGCCAAGCACAACTTCCCACCCTGGTGCCCTTGGAAGCTCAGCCCAACTTCCAGAATTACTCCCTGTGTCAGTCTGCATAACTCCAGGTTTGCACAGAAAGTGGAACTCCAGAGGGGGAGCAGCACTGGACATAGACACAGCAGCAACAATGTCCTGGCACCCTCCAAAATCCAACTCAACACCTGAATGCCACAGGTCTTGAATAATGAACATATCTAAAATTTAAGGCTAATTTCTCCATACTTTGTTTTGTCTATAAATTGTGAAAATGACATATATACACATTTTCATGTTCCACTTATTCCCACATCCTTGAGTCCTCCTGACCCAACAATCAGTGTGGGGCTTCCAAAGCACTGTTTGTGCAAAGATTAAAAGCAACAGGTACATCTGTTAGTCCTGAGAAGGTCTGATTTATGCAGTTTGTCTTCAGCAAAGGAGAGCCTGAGTAAGGGCTAAATGAACAGCCCATCCACTACTTAGGGGTTGATATGACGTTAGAGACAGTAAAGTGAATATGACTGTAAAGCCTTCATTAAAACTGACACCAACCATCTAAAATTTAAGCTCTAAGCCCCATCTATCATCCATATCCCATACAATGACCTTGCCAAAAATCACAACATGTGCAACGATCAATAATTTTGGTGCACAGTAAATTGGTTTTAATTGCAATAACTACAGTTGATTATAAAATCTTCTTCCAGACATGAAAAGAAAAGAAACCAGCTGAGTTTGGTCACTTGTGAGCTGAAAATGTTAGTGTTGGGGACACCCAGATTTCGTGACAAAAATCTCATTAACTAAAAAGCACTTCCTTAGGCAA
Source organism: Grallaria varia (assembly GCA_013396735.1). Lineage (NCBI taxonomy): Eukaryota > Metazoa > Chordata > Aves > Passeriformes > Formicariidae > Grallaria > Grallaria varia. The sequence goes on along the minus strand of VWZG01003370.1, from coordinate 870,443 downwards.
CAAACACACTGAAATTTTACAATCACAAAATATTTCTATCTAAAAACTTGACAGTACCGATACCTGACTGTTTTCATTGGAAATAAAACATGGAAAGAAAATTGGGATTTATTATTTATGCCCTGATACACAATTCAAGTCGCTTTTCTCTCTCAGTGTCTCCAGGAACAGGCAGCCTTTGGGTAAAACACATTCAGTTGTTGTGTCAAATCCAGTCCAATCAGTAACTCAAGTTAACCTAAAAAGAATATTCATCCTTGCGCTTCATATTTCTATAAATCCTAAAAAATCCCAACTTTATGACCCTAAACCACTGCAAAGAAACCGAGTGATGTGTCAGCTGCAACACTGACTGTGAGTGCTCAGAAAGAAGTTCCATTTGCCCATCTCAAAAATTCTGTCCCACACAAGCACATTTTGAAGACAAAAGATATCAGTGTAGGCAATAGATTTTAGACTTAAAAAATAATAAAGGTAGAGACAGAAATAAAACTGAGGAGTTTGGTTATTTCCAACCTAGTGATAACATTTCTAAAGAGCCTTCATTTGAGAAGGAAGGTGAAAAGAAATTCTCCATAACTTTCAAATTTCAAATAATCCAAATTTTACCTCCTTCGAAATAGCAGCAAATATTAAAAATACATTTGTTCCATACTTAAATAAAAAGCTAAAATTAAAAAAAAAATCAATACTTTCAGCTCAGTGTTTATAAAACTTAATTCAGCATGGCTATAAAATTTTCTGTTTTCCTAGAGGATGGAGAGGAAACTTACAGTTTATCATGAAATTTGGGGAACAGAACTGGTAAATAAGGTAGAAACCTCTCTGTCTGGAAGTGATTTCTGAAGCACTGATCTGATTTCCTTCCTTACAGACTCTGTTTTTATTGTACTATCTATGGCTGTAGAGAACTTGCCCAAGTGTAGACAACAATGAATTTAGCAACTCATATTCAGCCTTAGCACAAATAAAACATCCATAATTTGCCTTTGAATGTGGTGAAGTAAAGACAATTGACTGAAATAAAGCTGCAGCCCAACAGACTTTAAAATGACTCTTAAAAGCACATATAACAATTCCTGCAGCATGGAGAGATGTGTATAATTTACACACAAGTTGGTTTTAATTATCACAGTTCATAAAGGCCTTTCTACCTCCGAGCTGCCCGAACGAAGGGCACATTCTGCTCGTTTTGAATATGGTAAAACCGGATTAAAGGGGTCCTCCCTCTCGAAACTCAGATCCTTTAAGCACGTCCAGTTTGCTAAAAGAACTAAAAAGCAGATTCCAGGTCTTATCGGGGCTGGGATTTACAGAGGCTACAACTGGAGAAGCCACACCACGGGCGGCTCCGGCCCCGTCCCATGGGGCTCCCTCCTCACCCCCCGGCCCGGGGGGCTCCAGCCAACACCACCAATGCTGCCATTAAAATATTTGTTTTAATTCTGACCCCAGAGTCACAGCTAATAAACAAGAAAGGCAGGGAGAAATTGGAAAACAAACTGGATGCAGCTGTCGGTCGGAGCGGCCGTTTCACAACCGAGCCGGGTTTGCTCGGCACGTCCCGGGGCAGCTGCTCCACCAGGTAAGGCCAGCCGTGGTTTTAACTCTCCCTCTGAGCTGGGGGGTTATTTCCCAGGGGTTCCTCCCCTGTGTGCCCTGGCACAGTTTTGTGTGGCTGACAAACCAGCGTTGAGTGCCCAGAGCCCACCCCAACATCTCCAAGGAGCAGAGGGCTCACGGCTCGGAAACGCTTCAGGAAAGGCTTTACAGAGTCACACACAAAGCTCCTTCCCCAGGGGTCAAACAGGGGCTTCCCAAAACTGCCTCGCTGTCTTTAAAAACTAAAGGATTCTTTTTCTTAGCACATCTTTACAAAAATTCATAAAAAACGCACAGGATTACAAATACTGATTAGAGAATCAGGGACCTGGATATCCCTCAAAGGAATCCGTTTAGAACAGGGAAGAGGGAGCCACATCCTTTTCAAGCTGTCGACACAAATAAAGAATTGAAGATCAAACATTCGGATAGTAAGAAAGCCTGAATATTTACTTTGTTTTGAAATACAGTGCTTGAGTATGAAGGAAATATAGATAAATATTTTTTGCAAAAAAATTACAGCACATCGGTGTGTTTTTCAAATGTGTACCATCCTCCTGTCCTGAGCTCTCAGGTTTGGTATGTGAAAAGGCAAGAAATAGCCCCTCACAGCCCTCCCAAAGTAAGCACTGTTTTCTCCCTGTGTTTTTAACTAAAACAATAAAAATAAAACAAATAACTGCTTATTTTAAATACATGGAAATCCAACTTCCAAATAATTTATACCATTGTTTTCAAAAAAGAACTAAAAATAGGAGACCTACATCTCCCCAATCCCACTGCAGTCCTAATTCCCAGTACCACCTCAATCCAGGATTTTTGCTCCCACACAACTTTGCTCCAGCCCCAGGGTCTCCCATGACCACACTTTGGATCCAAAAGAAAAGGAGCAGCAGGAACCCAAAGCATGGGAGTGAAGCCAGGCAGGGAATTTCCCCCAGCCCCTGCCCCAGGCACGGCATCCACTGCTGGGATGGAACAGGAACAAAGGGAATTCACAACTGGGGAGGTTTTTCCTCCTTTGGAAATCAGTATCTAACACAACAATGAAAAATGAGGGTATTTGCTGGGCTCCCTCAGCCTCCAGTCTAGACACTCCCCAGTTCAGGCTAATCCAGTTTATCACTGAGCAGCCCATTCCAAGTGTAACATTTAATCCTTCCCCTTCCCTCTCCCATTTCCAACCCTGCAGACACTTACAATTCCTGGCAGATTCTCCCCGACACGTTAAAAGCCCAGAGGCTTTGCTGTAAACATCTCCATTTCAGCAACACCCCCTGGCTACTCCTTCCTTTTGTGAACTTCCAAAATTTAGGCCAGGTCACCTCCACACAGAGTTCACATAATGAGCTTTACATTAAGCAGCAGAGAGGATTCTTCTGCACCTCTCTAATGACCACATCATTCTGCAAATGGTTTGTCCCCCTATTTAATTATAGAAATATAAAATCTAAAAATAAATAAATATTATAGACATATAAAAGTTCAAAGCCTCCTAATGATAAATTCTTGCATAATGTTGCACTGACAGAAAAACATCTTAATAACCTCAAAAATATTTACTTAATTTTTTTATTCTGGCTGCATTTTAATCATGGCAAAAATTCAAGCATAATAAACAGAGACCTCGGTGTCAATTCTGCTGCTTTACCTCACATAACAGAAGGTTGGTACTGGTTATAGAACTGGAACAGTTTGGGTTGGAAGGGACCTTAAAGTTCATCCAGTGCCACCCCTGCCATGAGCAGGGACACCTTTCACTATCCCAGGTTGCTCCCAGCCCCGTCCAACCTGGCCTTGGACACTTCCAGGGAAAACACAATGCCCAGGTTTGGGAGCAGATCTGCACTGAGGCAGTCTGAATAATTAACTTAAATTACACCTCACAGGAATTAGGAAACAGCACTACATTTTGTGTCTGGACACTCTGCCCACAGTAAGTTGGCCTTCAGTTCAGCCAAAACTGAATATTCAAGCTAAAACAAATCAAGCCAATGTTAACACTAAGTAAAAGCATCCACACAAAAGCTTAATGTGATTTTCATTTAATAAGTGAATTAAAGGAACTGTTCTTAGAGCCTCTCTGTCAGTATAAGCCTCTTGTTTCCACTACACCAACATCCCTGCCAGAGGTACATTAATAAAGTCCCCAGACTATTAATATTAACTTCACTTCCTTGTATTATTTATTCTCATCTTAAAAAGTATTCAGAAAAGGCTTAAAGTCTTCCCCAAAGTCTTTGTTCAGAACCAAGGGGTGGACGTGGGGCTGTAACTCTGCTGCAGTAGCTGCTCCCACAGAGCATCCCGTGGGTGTTCAACATCGGTGGAGCAGGTGGAAGAATTATTATTATTATTACTATTATTATTATTCCCCAATACACTAGGAAACAGTACTGCAATCAAAAGCCATCCAGGGCTGCCACTCAGAAGTCCCTGCACATTGGCAGCACCCAGACCATGATTGATCACAGCACCTGGCAATGCTAAATTATTGTTAGAACATTTATTTAATTTATTCAGTATTGGATGGATGTCTAAGAGAAATCAAAAGGTGAATGCTCCAGGAGAGGGACCTCATCCTTCTGTAAGTCACAAAAGCCACCACTGGCGTATGTGGCATTGTACAAATAATCTTAATTTTGACTTAAAGTGTAGAGAAAAAACTGTGACATTACAAAAGAAAATGGTACAAGAAATACTCGTATTCTGGCAATTACAAAACAGGGGGGGAAAAGGTAACTAAGTTACCTGAACTTGGAATTGGATTTATTAGGCACAATTCCCAGGGAACAACAGGACTGTGGCCTGGGCAGGAGAACCAGTATCCCCACAGTGACACCAGAACGGCACAGAGAACAATGACAGGGGTTCCCACCATCATTCCTGTTTTTCCCAGCAGAATCATTCCATGTCTGCTTCCCAAAGACTCCAGCAGCAGCAAATGGCAAAGGAGGGCCAGTCCTTGCTCACTTTTAGCGACCCACTCCATGCCTTGCCTATTAAAATGAAAAATGTCAAGCAGAGAGGCCCTAACAACATACACAGAGACCTGGCTTTGAGGAATTCCACAGGACTGAGGGGCTTTGGGAATGAGATGCCTGGCTGCACATTTTCAGCTGCAGTAGAAACCCTTCTGTGCACGCCCCAAAATCCCAGAAACCCACTCACTATGGTAAACCAGTGACTTGACTTGAAAACTAAGATTTGCTGTACCCAAATAAAAACCCAGAGAAAACCTGAAGGACCAGTGACCGAGTCCTCAGCTTTATGGCTTTTTTATTTTTCCCCTTTAATGATAAACATGATTTGCTGCATGTTCTAGCCTGAGACTTTTACAGCCTCCCTAAAATCAGCTGCCCCAGAAGCTGTTATTAACAGAAGGGTCTGGAAGAGAGACATGCAGGGCAGCAGGAAAAAAACATCAGGTAGCCTCTAAGCATGTTCAGAAACGATACTTCAAGTTGGTTATTTTATTATTCACCCAGATTTTCAGGGCAGCCATAGATCTAATACCTAAACTAGCTGTTAGTTCCTTTGAATACCTCAAAAAAGACATACTTTGAGGGGAAGAAAAAAAAAATCTGTCATTTAGTGACTTCAGGGAGCATCTTTCATCCCACTGGATTGTTTCTGGAAATCCAGCAGTGCAGCAGAACATTCCCAGGAGCTGCTCTTACAATGATACCCCCCCGTTCTGCACTCCCTTTTTATCACAATTAACTTCTCCCCAGCAAGATCCCTGTTCAGCATGAAAACGTAAAAAGCAGAAACAAAAGAAAAATGCATCTTACTGGAAACTGATTCCTTTAGAATAGAGTTTAAAGTGGCTGTGGCACTGGTTTAGTACAAAAAAACATACTCACTGACTCTCAGTGCTTTACGGTGTCACTGATGGCTTTATTTTGGATTTTTTTAAACACAAACCTAGCAGTTTGCACAGACCCAAACACCTGGGCAGCTCACAGACCTGTGGGCTGGGACATGAGGAAATTAAGCTATTTATCAGCACAGGGACTAAAACAGTTCAGTGAGAGAGAGCAGAGGTCCCGTTTGCCTTTCGAAGCACCACTGCAGTTGCTGTGCTCGCAGGGACGAGTGGAAGGGGTTTTTCTCTGCAAGCAGCCAAGGACAGTATCAAAAGCCACCTCTTGTTTTGTTCTCTGTAATGAGCTGGGCTTGATTGCCAATATACCACTACGGAATGGGCTGAGATGGTGTTACAGCCCCGGCTTCAAACAAAGCCCTGCCTTGATGTTAAATGAGGACCACAGAGCCCTGTGCTAAGTGCTGCTCTCACTGCAGAGGAGTTGCCTCCTGCTTTGGTCCCACCAGCCCTCCCCTCCTGCCCCAGCCCAGGGCATTTGCAAGCAGCAAAAAACAACCCCAATTAGAAAAATGTACCCCTCTGCCACACACAAATCACTGTAATTCTAGCACCTGAGCAAAACAAGGAATCTGAGCCTAATACAAGTATTCCAGTAACTTCAAAAGTATCCTTCCATTTTAAAGACAAAAAGTTAATTCAGTTTAGCATAAACATTCTGCTTCCCTGAAATTTATGTAATCATAAAAAACTGTCCTAAGGAGGCATATCAATAATATCTAGGAACCATCCTAATTTAAGCAGCTGTATTTATTTCACTTAATTAGCACTGCTCGGCTCTAGGTATTGTCCTTCCTCCAGAGCACGAAGCCAAGTGACCGCTCTGGAACAGCCAATTCTCAGTTCAGTGCACAGAGATCCATAAAGACCTCCCCCAAAAGCAAACCCAGCCAGATGAGAATCCAGCTTTTTCTGTCACAAGCTCCCAGTGAAAACACTGTGAACTGCACAGCACTGTTAAAGAGTTCTGACATAACAGATGGGGTGTCACAGTAACACCAACTGGTCGGTCCAAGTGAAAACATAAATGACAGACAGGGAGTTTTATTCTCTCAAATGTGACTTCACCCTCACGATCTTTGTTACAGAAACTGTTCATGCAAGCAAGTAGAGGCTGTTGATTCCCTGACCATCTCCCTGCCTGCTGCTGCTGCCATCACCCAAAACGTGATTTGTCCATAGATATTGAACGTGTTAATTGTCAGGTTAATCAGATTTATGAATCCCCAAGGTTTGTAGTTCTCTCTGCTGCCCACAGCCAGTATTTCTGCTGAGGAAGGAGAGGACCAGAGGACCAGGCACTTTTGTGAAGTTTCTTTAAAGTATTTTAAGATTAGAGTTGATTTCACCCAGGACAGAGAGGGCAGAATCCCAAACTCTTCATCAACAAACAAACACTGGCAGTGCAAGTTACCTTAAAACCAGCAAAAGGATTTTATTTTCCCATTTATGGAGGAGTATAATTTAATCCATGTCCTGATCCTCTGGGTACCTCTGTACCACAACACTGGGTACCTGGCAGGCAGGACACAACAGACAGGAATTCCTCAATGCTCCTTGAAGGGAGAGACAGAATCTCCTCCCTTTGACCAGAGTAAAAGTTGCTGAAGTTTGAAATTCCCAGAAAAGGCCAATGAGCCCAGGTAAGGTACACTGAGCAGGTACCTGGCATCCCTCCGGAGCCCTGGCACACGTCCCTGCAGCTGGTTCCCACCCCTCCCCTAAGCAGGGCAAGCTCTTACCACTGGGGTTGAAGGCCATGCAGCAAATGGGCTTCTCGTGCGCGGGGAAATGGGCCACGATGCCGTCGCTGTCCGAGTCCTCGCTCACGAGCACCTGCAACAGCAGCAGAGCCACAGCTCAGCAAGGGAAACATCCCACAGGGAAAACTCCAACTTATTCACACAGGGAGTGGTTTGTAAGATGTGCAGAGTGGTGTGAGTTCACAATACAGCTGCAATATATGACATATAGAGCACATATAAGATGCATTTAACAATATAACACAATCCCCTGGAATTTTTGCAGATAAAGAGACATGAGACCTGCTCTAAGAACCTGATAATAACTAGGAAGTATGCCCTTTACACCTGATTTCCTATTTATTTATCCTGCTCAAATAGGACAAAAGAATAAAATATTCCTGTTTGCCTCCCTGATTTACTCCTGCCTGCACAGCAGCTCATTCCAACAGTGCTCTGTGCTGTGCAGGGAGAGACGTTTGAGGTTGCCACTTCCCTTAGCTGCAGCAAGAGCTGTGACCTCTCTGGATGTCCAAAACTGAGAGGGCTGTTGCTCCCAAACCTGGGAACTGCTGCCCCTCCAGCTCCCACCCCAGCAGGCTCACAGAAGGATCACTGGCATTACACTGAGGAGGGCACAGAGCTCTTTGAACACAGGATTTTCTGCAAGCAATAACAAAAGTCACAAAACAGAAAGGAAAACAAGAGGCAGCACAGAGATTTTTAAAGAAAAGGGAATACTTAGTCCTTTAATAAGCCAGAATTTTCTCTGGGAGGATTCAAAGTACACATGGAAAGTGAGTGGAAAACCAGAGCAAAGCCCCAAAGAAAGTGGGTTTGCTTTCCATCAGTCACACAGGTGGGAACACTACAGCTTGGACTTGAGGGATCTGGATTTCCAAAGGATGCAACAAATGCCAAGGACTGGGAGAGTGGCTGGAAGCAGCTGCGCTGGAAATAGCAGCTAACAAAAACTTGCCTCACTGAACATAAAATAACATTATTACAAAGGCTGTTAATCAAAACCCCTTAAAAAAAATCATGCTGGCATAAAATACCTTGTTGTGAACAAAAAAAAAGGAATTAAAAGATAGGAGAGAGTTTTCACAAGAGAGGGAAATTCAGTGGAAAATACCTGGACCAAAATCTGTGTTGTGCAACATTTTCTGGAGAAAAGGACTAAGGATGAACTTCTGGGTTTTGAAACAGAAGCCAATTTGAAGCTGATAAAACCCCTGGGCCAGTCTAAACTAAAGCTGACTGTGATGACATCCAAAAAGACACATATTAATGTCTAACTGCATGAAAAGCAAAAATATTCTTAGATTTGTAGAAAAGAACCAAAAATTGTGTGGCCAAAAGACACACAAGATCTGTAGGGGTATTTCATTCCTTCATTACATCATCTTCAAGACTAAATTAACTAAATTAAGCAAAACAAAGAGAAAGATCTGACAGAAAAGGACTTTAAAAAAGGGGTTTCTGTGGCAAGCAAAAACCACCTTCTTAACAAGCCAGCACAAAACTGCCCGTTTCAAGTTCTCAGTGATTTGTCTGCTGCCTCCAAAATAATCTGAAGGTTTTTAATACTTCCTCTTCCAAAGAGATACCCAGATAATTGGGGGATATTTCTCTGCTCCAGGCAGAGGGCTCCTGGGGGAGCTGGGGCTGCTCCCATCGCTCGGCTCCGTCCCGCCAGCACAACGAGGGGTTTGCTCTCCCCTGTCAGCATTTCGTGCCTCTTCCACAACCACAAAACCAGAGGGGCTGGAGCCCTTCCCGAGGGTTTTCCAAAGGCAGCCTGTGCTCCCTCAGCCTGCAGAAACTGCACCCAGGGACTCCTCCACATCATCCCCTCCCAGCTCCTGCTCGCAGGGAACTCGGGCTGAGCCTAAATGTCCTGCTGGAATTAAATCACAATGATAAAGCAACAAAGAAAGACTTTTTTTTTTTCCAAGCCTGCTCTGATAATTTCCCAAACCAGTCCGTGGTTTCTACAGCAGAGCTGGAAATTTGTCCTGGAAATCAAACCCATGGGACAATTTCCCCAATAACACACACAAGTGTTCTCAGGGAGCTCAGAGGGAGCAGCTCCTTCGCCTTCCCAGAGCTGGCTGAGCCCAGAGGAATCCTGTGCGTGGCTTTGCTCCTTGTGCCTACAGAGGATCTTGTCAAGGGTTCTCCAAGATGGGTTTCCAAAAAGCTGCCCAGAAGGAAGAAAGACTCAGAGGTGCAGCTCCCAAAGCAGCTCTGCCACGACATCGCAGGTTCGTCATGTCCTTTTTATCTCCCTCAAAAAGAGACAACACCGAGGGCATTTTCATTCCCTACAACCACCAGTGTCTGCTCTGAGGGCAGGACGTGGCTGAACGTGGAGCTTTTTGCTCCTGTGCCATATTGTTCTTCATCCCCTGTATTTTTCCCTACTGCTCAACAGAAGCCACTAGTAATTATGACTGCAATTATTTTAATCTTTAAAGGCAAATTACACCACTTATCCCAGTGGAGACATGTTTTTAAATAAAACATGAAAGTAGCACAAGTAAAAATGGGCCCAAATCTAATCAAGCAGGTCCTACTCCTAATACAATTAAGAAAGAGTAATCCCATCATCATAAAAACAAATAGGTTTGGCAATAATTATAAATACGAATATTGTATCGTAAAGACATCGCTGCTGTGCAGTGGAGATCACTGAAGGTAGGCTTGGATTGAGTTCTTACCCACCAAAACCAAGCCCCCCCAGCAGCCTCCCCCAACTTATGGCCAAGGTCAGACATCAGTGGGAAAGGGCTAAAAGTGATAGATCTGTGGCATTAACTACTGCTCTCCTTTTAATGGGATCCAGCACAAACTCAAAGCAGCCTCGCGCTCAGCCTGAACCATTTATCGGAGACAAAAACGTCCTCTTGACAAAAACCAGAGCCGCTTTCATAAAAGTCAGGCAGACAGTATTATGCTCCCAGGGAATCCTAGTGCTCTTTTTTATATTTAGATATAAAAAGAATTCTTCTGTAATACATGGAGATATAAAAAGGGGAAGAAAATTGAGGCTAAATGTACGAGCATGAGAACATTGGGTTGGACTTCGCGAGAGCTGCTCCCAAAACAAAAGCCCCGGTGTTAATGACCAGTGGAATTATGTCCACAGTTAAAGTTTTATTGTGGAATATGCTCTACTCTTTGTGCTTCCCTCTGCTCCAGCCCCAAGTTTCCCAACAATTCCTGTTCCTGATAAGCATCTTGATTCGGTTCAATTGCCATCAAACTCCTCACCAAACGAAAATGAACTTTTGAAACTGCCGCAGTCAGCTGGTTTTTTTCCGAAAAATTCCTCTTTAATGCAATAAAAAGTTAATAGGGAACAGAGAGAAAAAAAAAGGGGGAAAAAGCCCCAATCACATTTTAAAACATAAATAGCTCAACATGTTATCTTCTTGTCCCAAGCTATTCTGCAACTGGTCCCCCAAATCTCTCCCAGCTCAAGGAGGAGCTGCAGGACAGCACCAGGAGCACCCAAACCACATCCTGCTCTCTGAGATGACCAACCAACCACTGGATGTCCAACAGATTTACATCCAGCCCCAAAACTGGTCACTTCTGGGCAAGGTCATTATTGCAGCCTGCCTGTGGGTGGCCTGGTGGATGAATTCATTAAAATACAGAAACAAAGGTCGAAAGAAAATCATTTTTCTTTCCAACTCAAGCCGATAAAGTCTTCCACGTTTAATTCCAATTACTGAAAAAAAGAGGACATCTGTACAGCTTTAGTTTTCTCCAGTTCAGCTAATTAACAGATTCAAATAAATAGTGGTCCCATCTAACTGAAAAGTTTGCTAACACTTCATTAGAAGGGAGTTTAAACAAGCACACAACCTTGTTAACATATTTTGGTTCACCACAAAGTTACTTGGGCATCTCGATAATTATTTTTATTCCTTTTGCAAATATCTCATGACGGCCAATGTCAATAATTTGGCATTCCTCTGCATTTATTTAATTACCTTCTAATTCAAATTTGCTTAAAGTATCCCCAATTATGAAACTAGGAGCTATCCCATAAACAGCTGCTGGGGAGGAGAGTTGACTTCAATATCTACATTCATAAGGTTTATTGGAAATATTCCCCCGTCAGATTTGATCCTGGAAGATTCCATTAGGATTTCTTTGGTCTTTAATTGTGTATTTTTCAGTGGTGAGTTTGCATTTCACCCTCTGTGCAGTGCACAAAACACATTGAGTTCCACCTCACGTTCCTCATATTTCATGTCTTTGAAATGGGAGAATTAATAAAAAAATTAGTGAGAACTTGAAGCTGTAATTAGTCCTTCTGGCTTATATCCAAAACATCTTCCCTAATTGTCCTACTGGCAAATAAATTGCTGTATTTGCCCAGAGCAGCTCAGCCCATTTTTAAAACCTGTTCTGTTGTGCTCAAAGTAACTGGACAAGCACTTCCATCACTACTTTGCAAGCCTTTCAATACATTTAATTTTTAAAAACCCTGCTTCCCCGCTGAGAAACATGATTATTTTTCCTCCAAAATGATGCGCTTGCCAGGCTCAGATTTACTGTCACTGCCTTGCATTTTCCTTCTCTTTTAAAACCAGATTTCTTCTTTTTCTTTTTCACTACATGTTATCTTCGAGATATGTTTTATTACTTGGAAATGGTTTTATTTCCCCCCAACACCCAAATTCTTAAGTTAGGCTGTGCAGGTTGACAGAAATCTTTATGGCCCCGAAGGAGGGGAGGTATTTATTCTATATTAGGATGGTAAGAAAACAACCCCTTCCTGCTTGTGAAACTCCCCTTGGCCACAACCAGCTGACACCCTCTGGAAGCACACACAAATCCACAGGGATTTGAGGGATGGGATTCCAAGGCTTTCCAGGTGCTGACTGAGCCCAGAAAACCCTTGGCTGGCATTATTGATTTGGGGGTTCCCACCAGACCACAGCCTGTGACACTGCAGCAGCGGGACATCCCAGAGCAGGAATGCCACCAGGTGTTTGTTCCCACCCAGAGCTGTCGCTTCCTGAAACTTGAAAACTGGGATGGGAAGACAAAGGGAAAATCCCTTCCCTGCAGGGGAGGGCAGAGGTGGAAGGGGCTGCCCAGGGCAGAGGAGCCACCAGCCCTGGGAGTGCCAAAGAGCAGCAGATGTGGCACTTGGTGGCGTGGCTTTGTGGGCTGGTGGGATTCAGGAAAAGGTTGGACTTGATGAGCAAGACCTTCACAATTCTGTGATTCTACAAAGCAGGAACTTTGGGAAAACCACTGCAGCAGGAAAGCAGGGAGTGATGGCAGTGGCTCTCCCTAAACACCAGACAGGGTTGGCATCAGCCAACTGCTCCGTCCTCTGCCACTCCAGCCCCAAGGCTGGCACAGATAGCTCGGGGGGCCACTGCCAGCAAGCAGATTTGCCACAGGAGAGTAAAAGAACCTCAGAAATTAATGAGGAATAACCTGTGGAGCTCCTGCCATGGGCGTTGGGATCAGCTGGATGCTCCGCCACAAAGAGCAATCCCCACCAGCTCAGGGAGGGCCTAAAAAACTTCCCTGAACTAAAACTCAATTCTGCCATAAAAACCAGCCAGGACTGCCCAGCTGGTCCAAACTCTTGTCATCTCCCCCCACTTGGCACTCCCTCCCAGGCTCCTTGGGACACGTCAGTGGAAATGACAAAATCAGGCTCCACCACTTTCCCACGGGCACAAAAACATCCATTTCCACTGGGAAGAGCTGGAGGAGCAACTCCGAGGGCACTGGGAGCACCCAGGACACTCCTCACATGAGAAGGCTCTGTGGGGCATGACCCAGTCCAAAGCGTATTTATTTAATCAACTTTCCTTTGTCTAGAAGCACATTTCAGTAAGAAAACACGGTCAAAAAGTCTTCCCTGCCATGAAAAAATCTACGAAAAGAAAGGTTATTTTCATTTCCTGGCAAGAAACGTAACGTTAATTCTGAAAGCAAATCGCAGCAGTGAAAATAAAGGAGTAATTTAACAGCATTTTAAAACTTGGGCTCACAGAAACATGAATGCAATACACCCATACACAGTGAGGCCATCCAGCTTTGAGCCTCCTTCCCTGGAGATTCCAGGCAAAAATGGTTTTCCTACAACTGATGGCTTATTTATGTTAGAGCAGCACTATTTGGACAAGGGGAGCGTTATCATTTTTACAACTACTCTCCCGTAGTGCCCTTTAGGCTTCAGAGCTCCCTGCTATTGGTAAGGTCAGAGGACAAGTTCATAAAACCTCTAAATCATATGTAACAAGACTTAAAAAACTCAGATCTGTCATTTTTTCCCCCCAGGCCTGTGCAGAAGAATCAAAGCACAGACAACGACCAGTACGAGTAATGACCACATTAAAAAGGTTCATCAGAAATTTATGAAGGAAAATTTTTCCTCTTTTTTTTTTTTCCCTGGTTGTAGATGAAGAGCCAAAAGACCTTTGTTTTTCCCCTGGAAACAAAAACAAACCTCAACAGCCAACAGAATTGTTTTAAGACCTGACTCTAATGATCTTTAGCAAATAAATGCTTTTTCCATTCTCCTTCTTTCTTTTATTTCAATTTTGGAAGAAAAAGCCAATAACATTTTATGAACAATCCCCTTTCAATGTAACATTGCTTGGCTAAGTACTTCCAAAACTAATTCTCAGGAAAAACCATAACAGGATTTTTTCTGTTTTGTTTCTTTTCAAGTAAAACATTTTATTTTCCTGTCAGGTCAACTTGGCTACTGATGTGTCCTTAATACACCACCAAGTCACCTGCAACGAGCACCATAAATATAGGGGGAAACGAGAAAAGAAAGGCTTTTTCTCTTTAAATTCAATGAATGTGACCACAAGGAAAGAAATTTTACAGACTAGTTAGAGAATAATGAAGTCCTTGGGAGCTCTGCATAAACACTGGATCCAGGACCAGACACTCAGAAATTAAATGAGAGAAACAAATAAAAAAAGACATGGAAATCTTCTCCATCATAAAGACAGTAAAACACACCCATTTATAGCTGGCGGGATAATGGTATGGATTTCGTGACACGCGACTTTGCCTGATAATTGCACTGTATATTATTACACACAGTAAATTCACTGTGTTATTGGTAGAACAGCACAAATGCCTCACAAAACAGCATCATGCTCAGCTGCATTTTAGTCCTGAGGTTTACATAAAATTACAAGCCTTTCTCCTGCAGATCCAACTTCACTCACCAACTTTTTTCACCTGGAATCCAACAATCCCCCGTATTTCTGGACAACCACATTGTGCATTAAATACAACAAGACTCCACCTCCACTGATCAGCATCAATCAGCGTCAATTAGGAACGAGCCTTCCAGAGCCAGAATGTGCCACTTCACACCGGCTCCTGTCAAAGTGCCACATAAATATGTCCCAAGGACAATATATATTTTGGCTTCCTTTCTCCCGGGCTGGGACTCTACCCCAGAAAAGCTCCCGGCCTGGAAATCTCCCCGGTTTTTCCTTTGTGGCAGCGCAGTGACACGTTTTGCTGAGGTTCCTGGGGAAGGTGCCCAGGGGCATTACCTGTCCCTCTGCCACGGTGTCCGTGTCGATGATGGTGACAATCCCAGGCACCAGCGGGCTCCGCCGGAGGTTGCTGTGAGCCAAAATCTCCTCCTCGGTGGCCCCCGACGGCAGCGTCCCCGTGAGCTGCGTCACCACCTTCCCAACCATTGTCAGCCCAGTCTTTATCGTCTAGAAAGAGGAGGAAAAGAAAAAAAACAAACCTCAATAAATGGCTTCTAAGGCTGTTTCGTGGATTTACCTCGGGGGTTTTTCTCAACGCAGGTCGTGCACACGCAGAATAAATGTGACGTATCAGCCACGAGAGGCTGTGGCAGAAACAGCTTGCAAAAATTTAGCATCCTATCCACTGGAAGAATTCACCTTTCTTTTGGAATTGAATTGTTCCAAAGCATTCTTGGAAAAAAAGGGAGTCTTTTAATGTTCAAATAATTGAATGTTTTAATATTTTCAGCATTTCGGGGGTTTTATTTCTTCAGTTTTGTTGTGACTTATTTCCAGAGCACTGGGAGGATGGAATGAGGAGGCCACGCTGGGCAGTGTTCTCCCAAAACCAGACACAGCCCCTCTCCTGACAGAGATCTGTCCTCTGCACAGAGCAAGTGATGAAGTCTGGCCTTCTCTGGATCTCACACACTCTTTTGTTTCCTCAACAATTAAGCCTCTTGCAGCATTAAAATGCAGAAAAATTGAAAATACCTCCCCTAAAGTCCTCAAGAACCTCGTCCCCACTGACACCCCAGCACGAATAATGGGACTTCCCAGACTGCGTGTTTTCCACACATGGCTTTGAAAACACAGTCACTACACCAGCTTTTATCAGCTAAAGATGTTGGGGCTTGGGTTTATGTTGCTTTATTTCATTTGGAGAAAGAGGGAGAGTAGATCCAGTAGGAGAGATGAGGGTTTGAGGAAAAATAAACCCAACTACAACTTTAAATACTTTCTCCTTGAATCAAGGACTGAGCCTGATTTGCCTGTAAAGAAACAACCAGATTTATTATGCAATATAAATAAGAAATAGCAAAAGAGATCAGAGTGGAACAACACTGTAACAAGCCAACTCTTAACTAAAAAGACAAGCTAAGCTGCCTGCTAAATTGAAAAGCAAAAAAAAAAAAAAAAAACAACGCCCAGATCCCAGGCTGAAACCAAGAAGCGGCCACAAATCAATTGCAACTGCTTTGTTTAGTGCTAAAATCTCCAACTGCAGTGATTAGAAAACACATTAGCGTTCATCAATTAGCAGCCAAACGCTTGTTTCAATAATTCATGGGCAGCCCCTCGCAGGGCAGCGTGTTGGTTGTGTTGTCAGTGGGGCCAACGGGAGCAGGCGCCGCGCGTATCGATGGCCAGGAAGGGGATTAACCTCCGGGATGGACCCGGCCCATTACTGCTAATGGAGAGCCTTCCACGGCACAGCCAACCCTCCAGCACGGCCACGGCTCTGGGCTTTCAGGGCTTGAGTCATATCCTGCCATTTGGTTCTTGTTATTTCTTTTTATGCCCAGCCACAGGAGGGGAGAATCAAACGGGTTTTACAGGTGGAGAAGGCAGGGGGATGAAATACAGAATGTAACATGGGTATCAATGGGCGAGGAGAGCACCCAAAATAGCCCCAGTGCCACCATGGAGGAGAATCAAACGGGTTGTAAAGGTGGAGAAGGCAGGGGGATGAAATACAGAATGTAACATGGGTATCAATGGGCGAGGAGAGCACCCAAAATAGCCCCAGTGCCACCTTGGAGGGGAATCAAACAAGTTTTACGGGTGGTAAAGGCAGGGGAATGAAATACAGAATGTAACGTGGGTACCAACAGGCAAGGAGAGCACCCAAAACAGCCCCGGTGCCACCTCGGGGATGGGTGCAAGCTCTCCTCCCCAAAAATTGACAAGGCAGTTTTTGGGCCACTGGTTAAAAATCCTACAGAATGATTAGTTTATACTTTACACAGCAGGAAGGAGAAAAATCAGGAAATAGTACATGGCAAAGTGAAAAGGTCAAAAATTGGAATTGATCTACTTTCGACAATAATACTTACACAACTCGAGCGAGAGGATGACGAAGAGCCAAGTACAAGTTTATAGCTCTCCAGGAACAAAATTACAGTGCTTACCCAGCAGAACTCCCGTCCCATGGAATGCTGAGGGTGTGCAGGGCTGAGGAATATCCGTGTGAGCCATTCCAGCCCCGCTCTGGTGTGTCTGTGCCGAACTTCCCGGGCAATCCCTCATCCTTCCCCTGCTCTATCAGCTGTGCCCGCATCCATTAGGACTAACGACCTTGCTCTCACATGAGCTGTTAGTCCTCATTAAGGAGTTATCAGGTAACAAGAGAAAACAGATGCAGCCTTTGCTAAATCACTTCAGCACTACTGGATTAAAAGATACGCAGAAAGAATCTACCCAAGGAGTTATAAGGTGAGAAGGATTCATTTTATAATTTGATGCAAGACATTTGACAGAGCAAATGCATTTTAAATGAAATAAGTTGAAGTTTGCACTGTCCCAGCTCCTTTGTCACTGTTGGGAACCTGGAGTGAAGTTTGCTTATAAATAAAATTAAAATACTTGATCTAGTTTGTTTTGTAAGCACTGATGTACATTGTGCAGACATTATTTATAAGCTCACTAGTACCCTATCTACTTAAAAATAAGACTGTTCACATTCATTGAAATATAAAGAAATACATATATTTAATCAAAATAAATGTATGCACTCCTATCTCATTTAATTGAAAAATAAGTACAACTTTAATTAGATGAAAAGAATTAAAATGCATCATTCAGTGCTTTTTAGGCTGTTTTGTTCCAACAAAGGCCTTGCATCCTTTTAGTGACAACACAATATAGCATTCCTGCTTCTCCTAATAAATACATTTTATATGATTTATTTGCTTGCAAATTAAAGATCTATAGAAAGCAGAAAGATATCAGAAAGATCTGCCCTGGGTGTCACCGCAGTCGAGCCTCACAGTGAGACTGAACAAAACAAACACACAACTACAAACTCCAGTTCAAACTAAATATTTGGGCTTTGCAAGGAAGTTTCCCTTTCCTACTCTTGCCTCATATTCTGAAAAGAGGTAAAAGAGGGAATAAACCTGCTGGGAAATTCATCTTAAACAGCAGATAAGACTGCTGGGGGTACCTGGGGAGGGTCTGTGGGAGCCCCACCTGAACACAGAAGGAACTGGGATGTGCTGGGACCAAACCTGTATCCCCCTTCCTTGCTGCATCCAAAACAGATAAATAGAGGTAATTATAACAAGAGATTTCACATTTGGATGCTTAAATCAAGCACCTGAACATTCTTCCATCCCCAATAAGTAATAATGGAGTTTGTTCTCAAAGTTAATCTACTTCCCTTCTACTCCATCCAGGAGGACTGAAAAGAAACTTTGTCCCATAAGGGACAATATTTTCATCTTTCCAAACACATCAGTTTCTGTCCTTGCTAATGATTAGTCTAAATGGGAATCTTGAGACATTTTCTATTTCCAGAAACGTCCTGCTTGCTTAAATGACACAAGTTATCAGTTTTTAGAACACAAACAGCCAGAAAACAACCAAAGTGGGGAAAATCAGAGACAGAGCTGGGAAAGATGTGTGTGTTTTCCTGCAGCAGCAAGGAAACGTTCTGTGCTGCCACCGAGACCCCAGAGAGGATCTCAGAGGGAAAGTGGCCCTTCTGGAACACTCCTTTGCTCTCAGCTTGGCTTCCCTTTCACAGGAAGGTTCTACCAATTCCTCCAGGAAGAGACTGGAACCCAAGCAGAGAAAAGGCTGTAACCCAAAACAGCACCTGAACAGAACCACTTCTGAACCAAAAAGCAGCACTGTAGGGAAAAAAACCCAGAGCTCCACTCCCCAAAAAGCTGATACCTCTGCTGATGAAAGCAAGGGAATTCCAAAGCACTGCAGGCTGACAGGACACAACAGCAGGAGAGGTTCCTAAGTGATGACTTACACAAGGACAGAGCAAAGCTGATGGGGAGGCAACGAGGGGAACAAAGAGCAACACAAATTTGGAGCATTATTTGCCAACCAGTCAGCACTGCAGTTATCAGAGATGAAAACTTGCCAGATAAGCCAAGACTCAGCGAAATCACTAATAAATTAAACTTTTCAGAGTCGCTGCCGCGCACTCGGACGTGGATAACAAATTAATACACTAAGGCCGAGATAGACTCAAGAGCCAAATTGTGCAAATATTTAAAACTATATTAGTATTAATCTTGTCTGTTACAGTAACAGTGAGGAGCACAAGCCATCACATGCTGTGCAAACCCAAGCAGTACAGACACTGTGCCCTGAGGATTATCCCTTTTCCTGACTCTCACTAGGAGTCGATCTCCGTACAGAGGCGAACAATCTTTTCTTCCCTATGATTATAAACACATTTTATCTTCAGTATCTACTCACATGGTGCAATAGCACCACTTCAGTGCGATAAATTCAGCTCAGCATCGGAATTTGCGGATTATGATCCTTGGCTGGTGCTGCTCAGCAGGGAAGGTCATCAGCTGCACTGATCTGCTTGGAGGCTTTTACCACATCTCATCAAACTGTGGCTGATCACACTGAGCCATTCAGTTTTTCACCCTTATCTCCGCTATAAAAAATGATGCTGAGATTGAAGGAGTTTGGGGAGATTTTCCCACACACCTTTTTTTTTTTCCTGTTCACTTTGCTGATAGTGAAAGCATCACAGCAGGAAAGGAGCAATTCCACTTCTCCTCAGCTATGTCAAAAACTGATTTTTCTGCCCCTCCAGCCGCACTGTGATTGCGATGGACTATGTTTCCATGTTTTGTTTTCACATGAGCCAGCCTGCCCCGTGTCCCTCTTTGTGGCTTCTCCTAACTGTTGTTTTCTGCAGTGACATGGAGCCTCCTGTGCTCTGCTGTCATTTCACTCCTATTATTAGCTTGGTTTGGTTGTGCCCATCAGAGATGAAAAAGGCTTGTGGTTACAAGGAAAGCTTGTAATCAGCACCGAGCTCACCAGGCAGTGCCAGAACTCACTTCGGGGGGGGGCGGTTGGTGAGAAAAAGAAATTACTTGGCAAAATGTTGGTGCTGGGGGGAACATTGAAACAAAAGCTGTGCACACTCTGTCCTGTGGAAGATTTTTCCAAGCCACGGTCTCCTTGGGCTACTATGAAACCCCAGACATTCCTCTGAAAACAGGGATATTATAACATCTGAACCAAGAAAACAAGGCAACGGACCCATATGTAAACAGTCATTAATAAGCTCTACCCTTCAGAGAAGGTCATTAATTAGCTCCAGTACTGCACTGTCATCCTTCAGAGAGATTAAAACCCAGAGTGTGAGTGTGATGGAGGCCAAGAAGCACCAAGCACTTGTAAAGTCACTTCTCACAATGCAAAAAGACTAATAATTCACCGTGTTGATTTCTAATCATATAAACTTGTACCATTATGAGCAGACACTACACAAACCCCTTTTACTACGACTTCCCCGATAGGAATAGCTGTTTGCAACACACAGAACTCTCCAAAAGCAGCTCAGAGACAGGAATCCTTTGTGGAATCGGCAGGGGCAGGAGCACAGGCGCGGTGCCGGTGCCTGCCGCGCTCTGCGCTGCGCTCTCGGGGAAGGGAGGGGGTGATGACACACAGCCCAATTCAGCAGGGAAACCTCATCATTATGTTCCATGATAACCTCTCCCAGGGCAGATGATGGACTCACTTTGGCAGCACTAATGACTGTGGCAGTGTAAGACTGAATGTTGTCTCCACAGGCTCCACCGCGGGATTGATGGCATCGGATCAGCTACGAGAAGAAAGACAGCAACCAAGTCACTACTATTAAACTACACAAACCCATAACCCATTACCAGAGCTCTTATTTATCATGTGCAGTGGTGTGTTTTTTTCCTACAAACAGCAAAAAGCCCTGCTGAGACACTTAACCCCTTTTTATAATCTTCTGGGTGCCACCCAGACTGTCGCGTCCTCTGCTCCAGTTTTCAATTACCAGACGAGTAGTCACTAAGAATTCATAAACTTTGAAATGGTGGGATTTTGGGTCTGGCAGCAATACCACAAATAAATTTAAATAAATATAATCAAAAGCTTTAGCCATGTGTATGTAACATTAAATATCAGACATTCTAAGAATCTGAGTGTGGCTTCCCCCTCCTCCTTACGAGCAAAGAGATGACAAAGGGAAAGAGCAGCTTTAAACTTTACATTTAATAGAATAAAGGAAAGTACATGGGGCTGGCTTTAGATTGCCTTCCTGCAAAATTAAGAAATCAAAACGAGACTCTTGTACCTGCCATAGGTTACAAAGGGGTTTGCCTTTGGACCCTAACAATAGAATCTGTGCTTCTGACTAAATAAAATAATTTTAAAAAAAAACTATAGGTGTTTGTTGCTTGCACACAGCACATGTTGCCTGTTTGTTTTACCCAAAGAACACTAAAAAAATCACTGTAAGATGGATTTGTTTCTACAGGCTTTTCTATCCTAAGTATCTAAATAAAAATAGTGAAATTAGGGAGAAAGGGAAAGCCCACAGTGAATTTACCTGGGAACACACAAAGCATTTAAATTCCCTTGGTGATGTAATTCTTTCGCTGATCAGTGACTCATATTTTGCATGGCATGAAGGGAAAGGCAGGCTTGGATCTGGGAATTAATCAGTGGTGCTGGGAGAGGTGTAACAGCAAATACATTTCTAAAGTCTGCCTCTGCTATTGCCAGCCCAGCTCCAGAAACTGCTCCTCCACTCACAGGTGGAAGGGAGAAAAAACAGCTGCTTTGAAATAAAAATAAGGCTTTAGAAGCTGAATTTAGACTTTTCAAACACCTCAAGCTTTAAATACACAAATGCTTCTCTGGCCCAGGGATGGGTAAAAGGAGTGGTCATTTCTTTGCCTGGGATGTATTTTTTTTGTCCCTAAAATCAAGAAAAAAATATTTAAACATTTTCATTTCTTTCCTGAAGTTTAACATTCTCACCAAAGATGTGCAAACAGGGACATTTTAATGCTGTTTTCTAAGTTCCAGAGCGCACTGCTGTGTTGTTCTACATAAGCCCACTGGCTCTGTCCAGACTCAGCTCCCCCAGCCAGAATTTAGGAATTCTTCTGCCTGCCTTCAGAAGTGTCTGGAATTAAGTGCTTTAAACTTTCAGAGCACAGGACGGGTTGGTTATTGAGTCACCACCCGGGAAACACACATGGATGGCTGCACATATTTATGCCTTCCAAGTTCACCAGTTCAAATCAAATGTGCTGAGTAAATAAACGCATGATGTATAAAAACACCTATTAGGTCTGTCATTTTAATGCAGCTCTTCTTTTCCACATACCTTTTTCCTGAGACTTTCTCTTTTCTTTTCCCCCCCTCCTATAAACACACAATCCAGAATGAAAAGCACAAGTATTTTTGGCAATCCTTACCTTATTCTCTGCATAAGCAAGCCAACGGCTTCCAAGGGCAATGGGATTCATGTTTGGCCCTGGACAAGGATAGCAGCCTGCAAGGTTTGAAGAGGCAACATTAAGAAATATCTTAATGACTTCTTACAAAGAATTTTATTTATTGCCAAGAAAACAAAAAAAAAAAAAGTCTAAACAAAACCCTTCCAGTTGGTCCTATCACTCAGTGGATGCTTGCATTTTTGCTCCTCGAGATAAGGCTGTGGTTAGATGAGCTATTTTGAGCATTTAATTATGTGTAAATAATTTCTCCTTATGTTTGCATTTTGAGGACTGTTTTAACACAGCGGGGTGAGGGGATATTGAAGTTTGACTCGATTGGTTCTGTGTGTTCACATTTTAATTCATTTTATTGGAATGACACCTTTCTCTTGGTAACAGTTTGCTCAGTTTTAGATTTTTGTTGTATGAAAAGGTATATGTGCTTTTGGTTTTAATAATTCCAGACAGAAGCCCTCAGCCTTTCAAAATGCTTTTGGGTTTGATTTTAACAATTCTACAGACAAACCCTCAGACTCCCACTGTAGTTTGCACAGTGAAAGAATTCCTAATTCCTTTAAAATTATAAGCCACGTTTCCATTACCTCTATATTATCATTTAAAATAGATATACACACAGATAAAGATCAGTATAAAATAGAGAATTATTCCTGAGGATTAAAAGGTGAAAACACCCATAAGAGAAAACAGCTGTGAATGAAAATACTGCAAAGCTTAAAATTAATCAGGCTCACATTAAATGGCATTTAATCGATCCAAGTTAAAAAAAATGTTTTTTATGAATTTTAATAAGTAAAACAAGTAATTTTTAAAAACGGAGAAATAGTTTTAAACTAATTTATATTTCAAAAGACATTAAAAATAAGGGGGAGAGAGTGTGGAGAAGGAGACTATGAAGCAAAGGGCTAATCTCAGTTGTCACCAGTTCTTAGGCTAATCCAGTCAATTTAGGAATTTAAATTCTCGCACTGAGTGGCCAAGAATCAGAATATTTAAACTCTCAGAGGCAGTGTGTGATTTAAAGCAGGCCTGGGCAGCTGGCCCTGCATCCCAGGGGTGGGAGGAACACACATCACCCACAACTGCCCTTTATTCTCGGAAAATTCAAACTCCAACTGGGCACAGTGGGCTGAGCTGCCACTGCCCCGAACCCTCCCGTGCCAGACCCTGCCAATCCACCCCCGGGGCTTTTCCAAGAGGCTCCAAAACGCTCCGGAGCATTTCCCAGGGAGAAGGGGGCTCTGCAAAGGGCAGGGCTGGGAGGGCGTGAGCAACTTCAATGACACCCAACAACCTCTCGGGTGGGTTCTGTCCCACCCCGAAGACCAACAGCGCCGAGGGAACTGCACCATTCAGGAGATGACAGCAAGTTGTCCCCAAGGTCACAAAGCAAGGGAAGGAGGGAAGAGGCAATTCCTGCAGTTAAACCCATTGGGTATTTGGTGAGGGTTTGTCACCACCCCGATGGTGGGAAGGAAAAGGAACACCAAAGAGGTGATGCCCCAATTGTTACTGCACTCCAGGAGTGCATAAAACGTGGGCAGGCAGAGCCTCTTAAGGAGCAAAGCGAGTAAAAAAAGGTTGTAAACAGTGCCCTGGGTTGTAAAGACAAACGTGCTCTTCTGATGACATTACGGAGCGAGGTTTGAACGCCGACGTCTGCCTCGGCAGCTCCAATCTGGCTCAGTAAAGGCACTCGGGTCCCCCAGACCTTTTTGTCTTCCCTTTTGTGTATAAAGTAAAGCCTTAACAGCTGCCAGATGATAACCCTCATGGTGTGAATCCCTGCTTTACGCTTTAGAACCAGGGACTTGCGTTTCTCCAGCTCTGCGAGCGCCTCGTAACATCCCTGCAGGAGAAAACTAAAGGAGTCCCAGCCATTCAACAACTCACAGGAAAAAAAGAAAGTAAGCCTTGCTTGGGAAAGGGAGCTGTTCTCAATTACTTCAGGGGACTGAAGTAAATGAAGAACTGCAACAAGCATCCCTCAAATCAAAAACTGATCCCGCAGTAGGAGAGTCACTCGGACAAGCTGGGGCTGCCCCCCCAAAGCCACTGGTTTGTCCCACGAGCTGGGCTCAGTCAATTGGACTCCACACACAAATCAGCCAATTCTAAGAATAAACCCCACAGAGGTCAACAATTCACCTCGCTCCGAAACTCCACTCTCCGCTACGAAAAACAGTGTTATAAAAAAAGAAAAGAGAGCTATTTCCTCCCTTTCTTTTCTTTGTAAGTCTCTGCATTTTGGAAACTCGCAGCAGCACAAGGATAAACAAAGGGTTATTACTCGATGGGAAGGAAAAGCAAATTGTTTTCTCTGCTTTCCAAAAAACCAGCTGGAGTCAGCAGAACATCATCTCCGAGGCAAAGGAAAAGGCAGCCACGGCGTGACCGACCCTCACCAGCCTCACCCTCTTAAAGATTAACTTCTCTTTCTCCTCAGCTTCAAAACAACAGAGGGAAAGGCCATTTCCAAGCAGGAACAGCAGCAACGTCGGCGTGTTTACAATAGCAATGGACATAACGAGAGTGCAGAACGAACTGTCAAGAAGACCAAAGTTTCCAAGTTTTAATGACACCACCAAGAGGTCATCCAAGAGGAGATCGCTCAGGGAGAGTCCTTCCAAAAGGACAGCAAAGCAAGCAAGTCCTAAACAACATCAAGACCGTAGAATCAGCTTCACTGGGCCCATCACCCCACAAAAATATAGGTGGAAACCTACTGGAAATGACAAGTTTATGAGTACACGACTCCCTCCCTCCAAAGGCACAACTGTGAAAAAAAAGTAGAAAAAGTAGAAAAACTGTACTTTGAAAATCAGAATTCAAGTGCAAGTTTTTCTGCTTATTTGATGAAGTTCCTGTGCCCAAAAACTCCACCTGGTGATGGTCTAGGCAACACTGAGGAGTAAGAAATGGGCTCCAAGCAGGGACATGGCTGGTACCCCAGATCCTGGGCCTTGGTTTTCCCATTTCCAAGGTGCAAATTTTACCTACATCGAAATGGTCTCACGGATAAACCCTTCAATGTTACAATTTCTTAGTTTCTTCCTTTTTCTTGAATAACAGTTATAAAATGATAATCTGAAATGAGCATAGAGGTTATGCTAGATTGGATTCAAAGATGCTTTGAGATGACTTTCTATATTTGCTCTTCTTCAAACACATCCCAGCAAGACACTACTGGTTGCATTTTAATTTCACAGCACCTGTATTCACAGCACAGAAAAAAACCCGTTTGTGGTATTTGCCAGGTTTTTATCCCCACTACCTTGACTTTGTTTTTACTTCTTAACGAAAAACATTTTAGTAACTTTTCTGTATAGTTTGAGGGGTTTTTTCCTTGTCTGTTAATAGGAAAAAACTTCCTTCTCCTGTAATTTTCACTGTTCTCTCCAGTTTCCTCTGCAGTGATATTCACTCATCCTTTTTGATAATCAATTTTGATTTACTGGTTGGTTTGGGTTTCTAAATGCATCTCTCACAGCCTGTACCTGTGAGGAATAAGTTTTATTTCAAGCTGCAACTTCCCCATGCCAGTATTTATACAACACATGGGGATTGGCAGCTTCATTCCAAAACCACCTCAGGATTCTGTCTCTAATCCCAAAGGGTGGAAGAAATGGCATCTCTCAGCTGTGATGAGCATGACACCGGGACAGGATGCACCAGGAATACTGGGGAACAAGTAACTCACTTCAACCAGAATTATTTGCCTTTAACCACCCAAGGGACACACTGGATGGCATTAAAAAAAAACAAATTAAAAAAAAAAAAAACACAAAACAAAACAAAGAAGCAGCAACATTGTGCATTTTTAAATAAATAGCTCCAAGAACCCACGAAAGCTGTGCTCCTTCTCTAATAATCAATTTGCCATTTTTCTCTAGGCCTTCCAAAACACTCAGCACTCCACAGGAATGAAATTACAAAACTGCATCCTCAAGTCTTGCAGCTCAGAAAGCAGAGCCATGAGAGAGCATAGCAATACACAATAAATAGCTCTACAGCAATACCGTTGCACCAAAAGCATTGTTTAGTCCAAGGAAAACAAATCATAAAAGTTGCTTTATCTAGTATTTTTTGTTTGGTTGGTTTTGGGGTTTTTTTCTTTAGCAAACCAATTTTTTTGTTTGTTTATAAACTGCATAAAGCAATATTGTTTATAAATTCCTCTGGGTTCCTCCTAGATGAAAGGCCCTCTGTAAATGTTATTACTCTCACACTGTCACATAATTTCCAAAACTCTTCTATTGTTCTTGTATTTCCTTCAGTTTAAGCATCACCCACAAAAGGCATGGGTGATCGAGCTGAGCTTTAAGGTCCCTTCCAACCCAAACCACTCCACGATTTTGTGCTCTCCTGCATCAGAAGAACTGAATTTACACACACAAACTTGAGGAAGGACCACAGATTCCACTTTTTTTTTTAAATTATTATCAGCATTAGTACTACTATTGTTGATGTTATGATTATTATTACTGCAATATATTACAGTGATCTCCTTTCCTGGCCACTCTCTAAAGGCACTTTTAAGCACCTGGAATTTGATGATCCCATCAGGTCCCTTCCAACTCAGGATATTCCACAATTTCATTGTTACTCCAAAGGTCCAAGACCAATCCTAGAGCTTTTACCAAAAAGACCCGTGGCCTTTAATGTTCGTTAGCCTGGCTGTTTAATTAACAAAAATTTGACTGATTTCAGGACTATGCTTAGTCTCAGGTTTACTTTCTTTTCTCTCAGAGATTTGGACAGTGATAAATACCAACATTACCACAGAGGTTGCTGGTTCTGTGCAGGACAATGTGGGGGGGAGGGGGCTTTCTCTGGCCCTTAACATTAAGGATTTGAGTGCTTTGGATAAAAATAATTTACATATAATTATTACAACTGCCCAAGCCAGGAGATGTGACAGACACAGTTCTTGGGGACCAAC
This sequence comes from Grallaria varia, assembly GCA_013396735.1. NCBI lineage: Eukaryota > Metazoa > Chordata > Aves > Passeriformes > Formicariidae > Grallaria > Grallaria varia. The sequence goes on along the minus strand of VWZG01003370.1, from coordinate 843,228 downwards.
ACCTGCCTTGGGACTCACTGCAGCTTCTGGGTTGTATTTCTATTTTCCTGCAATGTAGCAAACCCTCTTATAAGCAACCAAGCCATAAATCTGCCCTAAAAATCTCTTCAAAAAGTATCTCTGCATTACCCTGTGACTGAGAGACACTGATTCCCACAGCCAGGAGAAAAAAAAACAAAAAACAAACAAACCACTCATAGAATTAACACTTAAAAAGTAAAAGCAAGAGCAAATCAAAGTTTCTGAGGGAAGGGACACAAAAATGACAGGAAGGGTTGTGTGTTCATATAGATTTGTTCATAAAAAGTGCTTAAATTCACAGGAACACACTTGGCTTCTCTTTACTGATCAAGAAAACACCATGACTCAGGAGCCCTTCCCCACCTGCCTCCAGGACTTTTGATCCAAGCTGAAGCTCCCCACCCCATGGACACAGGAATCCTGGCAATAATTACCCCAGTTCTTACATGGGGCATGATCAGGAGAAATGCCACTCCCCAGGCACAGCTGAGGAGGGAACTGTACACTCAGAGCTCCTTGAAGGATGTGAACCTTTTCATAAGGCACCCACTTGGAAGTAAAGAGCTCCAACTGCTCCCTGGGAGCCCAGCAGGGAATGGGATTCCAACAGAAGTGCCCCAAAAATGTCCAGAGGATTTCCAGCCAAACTGAAAGCACCCAGTTACTCCTCCTGTAAGAAGGTCAGTGCAAACAGCAATACCAATCCAAACTGCAGATTAGAGCACCCAACACCCCTTGGTCTGGGGTTTTCCACGCACTTTGAGAGGCTGCATTTAACACACACACAATCATTTTGGGCCTGTGGCTGGGGGGAGTCTTTGGAGACTTTCTATACAACAAAGTACTTGGACTAAAATCTGCAAAATTACCTCTCAGGACTCTAAGCTGCAGAGCATCGATAGAAATGTGGTGCCAGCTAATGGCTGCAATAACTGTCTCCATCCCTGGGGAATGATGGATGGAGAATATATCAATAGGAGGAGTGGAAGGGCCAGAGAACCCGAGCAGGCTCTCCTTATCAGACCATGGGATGATGCCACATGATGTTATCTAGGATAATCTTTACCCAGGGCCCAGGGGGTGGGAAGGATATTCTTCACAGAGAAGAAAGTACCCATCAGGCCATATTCATAACCATCAGTAAGCAGTTTTGGAGAGGGGTTGAGGGAGCACTGATGGAACAGAAATCAATGAAATTCAGCTTTTCTGCAATTATTCTTTAGAGCAAAGCAGGGGGGAGAAAAAAGCCTGTGCACCACTTTGGTTTCTGATCACTCAGTCACGTGCAGAGTTCAGAAAAGGCTCTGAAACAAACCACAATAAAACCCCATGGTTATTAAAAAGCCTATTTTAAATCCGCGCCTTGACACTCACAACTAAGTAAAGGAAACACTTTCTTATTATAAGCATCAAATGAATTTCTTTTTCAGTTTGGCCACGTGAGCACTTCAAGCAGCACAGGGTGTGAAATCAGTGCTTGGCTTTACCCTGCCCGTGGTGCAGGGAAATGGAGCTGGCTCTGAGCATGGGGAGAAGAGGGAGGGGATGCTCTGCCTTCCCTGAGCAGAGATTTCCAACGCAGGGCAGATTATGGGATATCCTGGTGATTTTCCCCCCACGCTGGAGCACCTGCCATAAATCCCTGCCCGGGCTGCAGCACCTGTGCCCCAGGGTTCTGTTCCAAGAGGCACAAATAAAACCTGCTGGCTCCCTGCCATCCCAGTCAAATCAGCTCATTTCCACCTAATCCCGTGCAGGGGAACAGAAAGGTTGCTACGATGTCAAATTTGCTCCAGAAAAAAAACAGGAAATGCAGGAGTTAAACATTCCAACAGCGGCACGAACTTGCCCGTGTTCTACATCCTGAATATTTTATGGCATATTTATTGTAACAATATATTAAGCTACACATTCAACCACACCAAAAAAAAAAAAAAAGGCAGAAAGGCAAATACTCCTCATGTGCAGGGCAGCTGCATTAGCATTTCTGAGGAACTTCCCAATTCCTGACACTGCTTTTAATTGTACCTTCTGCATTTAATTCCTGTGTGCAGTCAACAAAAAGGACCAGAGCTCCTGCCTGATGTTTGTTTTTGAGCTGCCTCAGGGAGGCCCTGAAGCTCCAACACCCCCTGGTTGATAAGGATGGGAGATGTGATTTCCACATCATCCCCAAAACTGAAAAAAATAAGATTTTGTTTTCCCACAGTGGTTTACACAGGAACAGAAGAGTCTTCAAAGAGCCAGTGATCCTCATGAATATTTTTGACCTTTTATGACCAAAAGCAGCCAGACATCACAGCTGAGAACCTTCCTGATGCTGAGGAATTCCCTGGGCAGGCAGTGACACTGCTGAGGAGCACCAGGATGGCTCCAGATGGGACTCTGGCTGTCCTGAGGAGCAGGGATGCTCCAAGAATGGAAGGAAAGAGTTTAAAAGACCTTTTTCTGAGTTTCCTACTCAGGGATTTCTACTTTTTCAATGTAAACTGGCACTGCCCTTTTATAATTTTTTTTTAAAAAGGCAGCAAGAGAGGCCAGTTGTGGCCAGCTGGCTGCCTCCCAAAACTGCCTGCAGCTAACGAGGTAGCTCATTTACATCCAATTCCAAAGTCAGCACAGCAACTTAAGCCTTTAAAGATCCACTCTCAGGTCGAGGAGGTTTCAGCACATGCAATGGGAAAGCTCAGGCAAAAGCTTTGCTGCAGCCTCGACACGTCAGGGCACAACATCCCCCTGGGAAAGAACCAGGCTGCAGAATCCCCAGCACAGCTCCCAGAGAGCCACTTTTCCAGGGAAAAAGCACATGGCTTTGTCCACTCGCTGGGTCACAGGCTGGGAAGGGACAGGGAAGGGCTGGGAGGGCTCCAAAAGGCCTCAAAAATGAAGGTGCCCTTAAACCAAACTTCAGGACCCCACACCTAGAACAAACTTTGAGGAAAATCCAGAGTTTCTGCTATTAAACAGCACAGCTGGAGAAATACACTGGGAATGGTGACATTTCAGGACTTCTGGAGTTTTCAAATCATTTGGTCAGTGTCTCCCAGAGCTCTGTTTTATCCTCTGTAAATTCCACTGCTGTTCCATAAAATTGCACTGCAAATCAAAGTGAGGGTAAGGAAGAGGGTAACCCTGTTCCTCAAAATACAGCCCAGGGGATTCATTTTTAAAAACAACTGCAGTACCTTTTCAAAAAAGAAAAACAACACAACAAAGTCACTGGAATGACAAAAGCACAGAAATTCTCAAGATACACATTTAACTGAGGGGGGTTTTTTTGACTTTTGATCTAAAACAAAGCAAGACTTTGCCCTAATTCGCTTTGGTGGGGAAAAAGAAAAAAAACCAAAAAAAAGAGGAATGAGGAATGGAAGGACACAATTCAGTCTTTTCCCATTTGGGTCCTGTCACTGAACCCCAGCAGATTCCCAGGATCTTCAATCCATGGATAGGAAGAAACTGACACCTATTGGCAACTTTAATATTACTGCAGAAAGCTGCTTTCCTTCAAACTGGCACAAGAAACAGCCTCTCCTGATGAGATTTGTCTATAAATACACAGTTAATATAAAGAGAATCTAGAACTTTTCCAATTGTGACTGAAAATACATCCCAAAGAATTCAGACTCTTCTACTGAATAATAAAACTCTGACCTTTCCAAGTAAACCACAGGCTGCTGGAGCTTTGGGGCCTGGTAAAGTAAGCACACATTAAAAAAAACCCCCAAAAACTAAAAAACAATGTACATGGGGCTAAGGAACAACCAAAAGTGAACAGTGGGCAGATCACTGTCTATAAACCATTATGTGTATAATCTGAAATTCCAGCCCCGAGGCTTTTACATATATTTGTGCAAAATCAACAAAGGATTTTTTCAGCTCCTTCTTTGGGTGCCCTTTACAACAGTGAGAAATGGTCACAGCAATAATAAATACAGAAAAGAGTTAAATATTCAACATTAGGGGGGTTTTTTGGAAGCAACAGATTTCCTGAAGCTCCAAAGGAAGTCACGGAGACCTGTCCTGGGGGTTCAGAAATACAGCAAACACAGAATAATCAGTTTTATCTCACTCCACTGTGGGGCACAACAAGGGCTGCCCCCAAAGTTGTACATACTGGTAACGAAGAATTTTTTGGTGAAGGTGCAGCTGTCAAAGGCGGCGATTTTCTCCTGCAGGACCACGACCAGTATCCTGAGAACACAGAGATGGAACACGTGCTTCAGACATTAAATGCATTGGTTTAAAGATCCGATATCCAAATGTAATTATTTCGAAAGCATCGATACAAACTCGGCAGTGATGAAGTGCCAGGCTGCCGATGCCTGGCAGTTATTGAGGCTTCTCTCCCCTCCCAACCACAGAACCTTCCCTTCAGGAAGCACAGCAGGGCTGATCCACGACAGCACAGCACATTTAGGAGCCACCTCCTGCAGTAAAAGCTCCATTAAAAACAAAGAATGGAATGGCAAAGACCCTGAATTACTTTCACTGGCTCAAATAACAAACAATCAACAGCAGGCAGAACGGCAGCTAAATTTGAAATAATCCCATTGCCCACCTTGCTGCATATTTATTAATTTACCAAGAGCAGGGGAGGGTTTAAGAGCAAGAACACCAGCTGAGAAAAGCACAATTTGTGCCAACAAGCAAAATTACAGGTGTGTGTTTATGTCTGCGCCTGTACATCACACACTTTTATAGGTGAAAAATAAATATACCTGCTTATCAAATGTGGGAGCTTTATAACCAGGACACACCTTCTCCCACACTGGGAACTTCCCTAAGTTTGCAAACTCCTGAATCCCATGGAAATGGACACATAAAACCCATCAGCTCTCTGAAGCTCTGAGCTCTCCAGAGGAGAAAAACAAATAATCAACAGTTCTCCCTTCCTTCTGCAACACAGGTTTTATTTTAAATTCAGATTTTGGACTCCATTAGCCCACAGCACAGTTAACACACCTTAAGCCCTGAATTTGGCCACATTTAATGCATACCCATATCCTACTACAGCAGATTGATGAGGGCAACAAAAACTACCATCCTTCACTCCTTTAAACATTCACATCATCTCAGCACCCTCATTATCACATTTGTTGGGGTATTAAAGGTTTGTTCAGTAGTGCTGATTTTCTTCTGTTGCTTCTACTCAAGCAGTATCATAATTAAATTTAGATCTTGGTAATCCAGTGATAGACAAACACCTGTTTAACAAAACCTTTATGGCTTTCAGGGGTTTCATTTATCATTTCACATCATTTATTTATTTTATTAGCATTTTACACTGCTAACTTCCCTTAGTTGCACAAATTTGACACATGTTCATGTATTTTTGTGGTCTTCACGTATAGCTGTTACTGCCACAAAAAACAGGCACATAAAGGTGTTTTATTCCTAATTATTTGTGTTAGTATCCAGCTGCCTTACTGAAGACCCATCAGTCCTGGCAACAAATAGGTATTTCCAAAGAAAAGCACTCATTCCTTCACTCAGTGCCCAACCTTTGGCCCAGGGATGTGATTGCACCACCATCACCACAGGGCACCTGAGGACAGGCACCGACTCGTGCCAGGAACAGCTGGGGAGGGAGCACCAACTCAGCACCACAACCGTGGCCTTGGAGCCCCATCACTGCCCCCAGTCCTCCCACCAGGAGCGCCAAGGGAGCAGCCAGATCCTCACAGGGATCCTGGGATTCCTCATCTGCCTTACAAAGAGGTGGTGAACTACAAGGCTGTCTGGCAGAGATGACTCAGAAAAAGCTGAACTCAATTCCGTGGGCACAACAAACTCTGTTCTGCTCCAGCTCCCTGATCCTCAGCCTTCAGAGCCATGTGCTCTCCATCCCAGCTCAGAGATGCTGCCCTGCTGTTTGACTCACTGGAACATCATTCCCTGTAAACCACAGGCTGCACACTAGGAATGTTTAGGATGTGCAGGGAGGCAATGTCTGACAGAACAATGGAACGTGAAGAGGAGGGACATAAACTCCTTAGCGCCCTGTGCTCTTTAAACTCCCCATGATCCCATTTTTCCAGCTGTAGGTGGATGATCGAGGATTTCAAGGATTCCTGCTCCCTCTCATCACAACTGAAAGAAGCTTAAATGATTTCCGAGGCAAAATGGTTTGAGCTTCTTAAACAAAAGCCATTGGGGAAGCATATTGTCAGATCCCAGATGAAACATTCCTTGAGACACGGAGAGCCAAAGCTGTGAGTACAGGGAAGGCAAAATAATTGCCTTGATTCTTGAAATTTGACGTGTCCTAACACAGAAGGAATGCAGAGTAACCCTCCTTACCTCTTATTGCAGTGCAGGTCATAAATGGGAGTTTTGAACTGGATGGACTTGACCATCTCTCCTGTTCGCAGGGAATACAGATCCACGCAGCAGTAGGGGGGGCTGGTGCTGAAAGGCATTTTAAGAGAGAGATTGGAATGGAAATAACGGTAGTTCAAAAATTGGGGTGTAATTCTTTTAGCCTCCTTGTATTACTGAGCACACTGAAGGAAAAATCATAGAATCACAGAATCATTAAGGAGAGAAAAGACCTCCAAGACCATGAAGTCCAGCCTCTCACTGAAGGTTGGACTTATAATTCCAGCAATCCAAGGAGAAATAGTGGACAACAGAGGGTCAATGTAAGCCTTCTTACATGAAGGGAAGGTCTGCTGAAAACTGAATGATGATCTCCACGATGGCCAGGAACCTTTATTGTCCAGCTAATTGACCAACACTTTGCTACAAGGAAGACTTCAGAACAGCAGCAAAACACAAGCCATGAAATTTTAGACTAAATCCTAATTAAAAACTACTCCACAGAGTATCACCATCCTACAGGCAGGAATTCCTTCCCCCAGGGCATGAACCACATGACTTGGTCTGACGGAGACACATCTCCCAGAACTTACATCTACTCTCTGATGGCCTCATGTCTGAGCTACACAGATCTTTCCAACCACTCCGTGGCCCTTTTATCATCTGAATATAAATAAAACTCCAAGGCCATTCCTTAATAAAATGCCTGAGTGGGAGAAAGTGCTGAGTGTTCCGGCAGGGCCGGGGAAGGCAGTGGTGGGACCATTTTCCAGGCTGAGGAGAGCCTTTGATGTGGCAGTTCTGTTCCACAACACCTTTTTCCCCCCCTCCAAGAACGCATTAAAACCTTGGCTACTTCTGGGTCAAGGAACACGAAGGAGCACAAATTGCCAGCTGTGCAAACATCTCCTGAGCACTGGGAAAAGAGGGTGTTTCCCCTTGCCTGTATCTGGTTTATTTTACGGAGTTTAACACAATTCCTGCCGTGATGCCCGCTCGTCTCTTGGATCTGCTCGAGACTGGCCTGGAGAGCTGGAGTACGAATGTCAACTGGACAATAAATTGGTTCATACAACAATGTGTAACCCACAGTAAATGCACAGAAAGACAACTGACACCAAAATAATAGAAAAAATAAGTCTGGACGTTTTGCATACTTCAATTCTTCCCAAAATACACGTTTTTCTAGGCACATACCTAGGCCAGGAACTAGAGGGTGCTATTTGTTACTTCCAGCACTTCAAAGGCCCTTCAAAAACACCTTTAAAACAAGTGAGACTCAAGTTCCTTTACATTAAAGTTCATTGCTGCTCAAAAACACAGACAACCCCTGCAAGGTTTACGTACAGACCTTTTTAAATGAAGTAATTTGTTACCTACAGCAAATTGTGATGTTGATAGAAGGGTATGGAGATTCCAATCAGGAATTCCAAAAGTTGACACATTAAAACTACCAGCAGAATTGATGAGATCACCATTTCCACATCAGCCCATGCTGACCAGTTCCATTTCTTCAAGTTCTGGGTGAGAGAAAAGTCACTCAAATGAATTTCAAATGAATTATTATTATGCCACACCTTTCTTTTGGCTGATCATGGTAAGACCCTTCTACCAACACTTTTTTCAACCACGCCGGGTAAAAACCAGTTCAAGGGCCAATAATCAAGTGGTATCATGGAATCCCACAATCCCAGGATAGTCTGGGTTGGGAGGGACCTTAAAGCCCATCCCATTCCACCCCCTGCCATGGGCAGGGACACTTGCCACTATCCCAGGGTGGTCCAAGCCTGGCCTTGGACATCTAGTATGGATAGATCAGAAGTGCTCTGAAATTCTACCCAGCTCCAATTTAAAAGTCCTCTTTCCCAATCCCACCTTTCTTTTAATCCCATAGGTGACTGCAACCTCTGATCAGAAAATGGGGTGCCCTTTTGGGGTTTTTTTTTAAATGTTTTCTCAATAATATGTTTTCAAGGGGGGGGAGGGGGGGGGAATGAAAATCAAGGATTTAATTCCAGAGAGAAATGGGCATCAATTGCAGATCAGTCTCACGGGTCTAGAAAGGAAAAAAAGAGAATATGAGAGGCATAAAATTGAAACAACACATTTGCTGGAAAGGTGACCTGTACAAAGCATTCTTTACACAAGACATTTAATTGTGGCCTTTAAAAAAAGTCATCTCAGGACAGGAATGAAGTTGCCCAACATCACTGTGTGTTTTATACTATCTTCACAAAAGACAGTGCAGGAAACTTTAGAAAAAGACATCAAGGGAAGCATCTCCATCTACCTATTTTTTCCCCCTACATTTATACAACATAAGCTTGAGGAGAACCTCAACGTTGTCACTTGGGAACAAGTACAGAAGCTATAGCATAGTGCACATATATACATTCGATACAGGAATGAGGAGACACTGACAGGGACCCCAGTTTTTAATAGCTGGGGTGGTTATGATTAACCACTGACCTGTTCTACCTCTCTGATGCTTCACAGAAGGGGAAGAAAAACAAAACAAAAGCAGAGTACAGAGTTAATTAATTGTATATTGGATAAAGTCCTGCTTGAACCTTTACACTGGAAAGTTGAAGCATGATTTGATTGTGATCTTTGGAGTAATATTATTAATATGTTGAGCCCACAAAGGCAAGGCTGTTCTCCTCAAGGGCCCTGAAGAAGGTTTGCTCAGATTAAGAGATTTCAAGACCTGAAGGACCATCTTCCCTTTCCAGGCCAGGCACAAAACGTCCCAAAAGCTCAAAGAAATGGTTTTTTTACCAGGCAACCCAATCTTGTCTTAAAAGACTTTGCCCAACAATGAGTTTTCTATTTTTACAGTGAGTTGTTCCAACATTTTGATCATTTTATTTTATGAAATTACTTCTTAGTGCAAGACAGAATTTGTACATTTTCTGCTTTTTTGCCTTTGTATCTCTGTCAACAACACAAAAAAGTTCATTGACTTCTGTTTTGTGCTGTGTAAGTCACTAATAACTCAGAGCAAGCCAGGCAGTAACTAATAAAGTAAAAAGGACTTCTAAGCCTGAAGTTGCAAAGTTTGTTTTCCAACCCTAGCACGTATTTAAAGTCCTCCTCTGAGCCCTCATCAGTGCTGCAGTTCTCACCTTCCCTCTGAAGGATGCACACCAAAATGAAAACTGCAGAAAAAATAATTACTTCCATTACTTATTCCTTAAGCACCACTGCAGAAAAAGCTTTAATTGGAACATGCACTATCTGTTGGCTCTCTGCATCCCACCTTTTCCCAATAAAAGCTTGAAAACTCCACTCTGTGGGTAATTTTCTCATTGATGGTACTGAACAGACTCACTGAAAAGCAGAGCAAGATCCCTGAGCAAGTGACACTTCCCCCGAAACGCACGTGCAGCAGTGAAATGCAAAGCAGCAGAGACATCTTAAGTGCACCACAAATTGCAAAAAGCATGGAAACACTTATTCCTAAATAAGAAAAACCTGCAGCAACCTTAGACACATGTTACTGAATCTAATCCTGTAAATGCTAGGGAGGGAATGATTTGATAGAGCACTAAAATATTTGTGCTAAATAGCAAGAGACACAAACTCCGCTGTGGCAACTTCCTCAGATCTTTTGACCAAGTCTGTCAGAGCAAGCAAGAAAAGTTCCACTTTATCCTTTCCTTCAGCATTTTCACCATCTCAGGGGCATACAACCAAAATATCCAAAAAGCCCTCAGCCCCTCTGCTTCCCACCTGCAGTCGAGGTGTTGGACATCGACAAGAGGAGGAAAATTCAGGAGGAGGTTTGCACACGTATTGGTACTATCACAACAGAAACCCCAAAGACAGTCCCACCAGTCAAAGGGGAATCCTTAAAGAGGTTTAAATACTCAGAAAGCTCCAAATCACTGTTGCTGTGGCAGCAGGCAGCTCTTCCCACTCCAGCACTCCCAGCAGGACGTAACACCTTGTGTTCTCTGCCCATAACATTCCCCATTCTTGCCAGCAGAAGAGGTTTTGAGGGGTGTTTTTTGGGCTTGTTGGTGCACTCCGAGTTGCACGGAGCTGCCCAGAGCCCCCCCCAGTCCGTGCCCACCCCCGTGTCCCACCAGATCCCACCCTGGCACATGGTGTTCCCGTCTCCGGAGCGTAAAACGCAGCACGAGCTGCCTTTCCAGCTGCAGACTTCGCAGGGAGCCCGGAGTGTGACACACTTTCCACTTGGCTGGGACGTGCCACATGTTCCACAGCAGAGCTGTCCCATCACATTCCCAGTTAGTTAATCCAGGAGGATTAGCGGCATCTCCAGAGATTTGTTTCTCTCCAAGGTTTCCTTGACCGTGGCGATCACTGAGGGAAGTGCAGCTGGAGCTCTGCTGGCAGATCACCATCATTTCTTCTGGTATATTCTGAGTTCGGCTTGTGTGAAGCTTTTACACCCAATTTACAAACCTGCACCAGCTGCCCTTGGTTGTTTTATGAACATACACCAAACTGGAGACACTTCTGTAAATCTTCAAAACAGCCCAAAGATTTGCTTTTGAGTAGAACACGACTGCATTTATCACACCTCTACCAACCATTAACACTTCCATCATCACCCAATATATATTCTGGTAAAAGCTGCCCCCAAAAATACAAAATTAAATTAGTTTAAGGAGTTGTCATGCCCTTCTTACTGTCCAAAGAAACAGAATTTGCCACTGAAATTACTGCAGATAATTTGTATGTCAATAACTGCCACAAGGATCCTCAAGATCATCCAAGATGGACCAAAACCAAAAATGGAGGCATTTCTGCATCTCCACAGCCAAACACCACAGCTTAACAGGAAAAGACCACACTTCTGGGAGCACAGCTCAGAGCCAACTGATGGTGAAAGGCCTCAGCTCCAGCCCAGTTCCACCAAGCACATGTGGAACCCCAACTGAGGATCTTGTGGAGACACTCACAGGCTCAGAACCACAGCCAGCCCCAGACTGGATAAACCACCAATATTTGCAACACTCCAAATCAACACCAAAGCTTTTCTGCTTTATTTTGAGGCATTTTAATTGAGACTATTTTTGAGCAGTGGTGTATGAGAAGACAGAAGAGGCAATACAGATGGCAGCTGATTAGTACAGCAGACATACAATTAATTGTATATATTTGAGGTGTTTCTCTGTAACCCAAGCACATTAAAGGACCCAGCCTGTGTGTGACTGAATAACAACCAGCATCAAAAAGGCTTTACCTGCTACTGCTAACGTGGCAAAAGCATTCTGAGGGACCAAGTATTTCCTCCTGTTGGTTCTTGCAACAAAATTCTTCAGACTTCAGGTTCACTTTTCCCTTTCTGTGCCCTCCCCTGTGATTCACGGAGCTGGCAGGCCCCTGGGCATCTCCTCCTCTCCCACGCCATCACCACCACCAAAGCCACGCTAAGCCGGTGGCTCCACAGCGCCGTCCCAAACCCCACAGAAACCACTTTGGGGATTCAACGGCGGGCACAAAACCTTGCACCGACCTGTTTTCTCCAAAATACGCTTGCCCTCGGTGTCGGGAACAGCCCAGGGAGCTCCTGGGGTGGTGCAACACTTCACCTCCGAATTAAGCAGCCTCTGCCCCCAGGTTGCGTGACAGGGATCAGGAGAAGACATCTGTCAGCTGCTGAGGACTCTGCTAAACCTTAATTGTTTCTCTGCTAGTATGCGGCTCAAATTACAATTCTGGAGTAGCTTGAAAACAATCCCATTTCCAAGAAATAATTAGAGGGTTTTTAGAGTGCATAGGACTGAAGCCGAGCAGGAACGAGCTTAGATCTTCTGGTTAAAGCCTAAAAGTGCCATGGAATAACAAAGCATCGAGGTTCTGGTCACATCAGGTAGGTTGAATTCTCCCTAAGTGCCCATTAATTACATTCTTAGGTATTTCTGGCTTGGCTTTATGACTCGGCACAGACCATGACACGGCTGAGCAGAGTTCTCACCGTAAATGAGAACTGGTTTGGAATGATGAAATTGTACCTGAAAATGACGACTCTGAACACGGAGCCCCACGAGCAGCAAAAGGATATCCTGCTTTTCCTTAAGCTGCTCTTCAAGTTGAAATCCTCCACAAATTGCTTCACATCAAAAAAAAATACACATTAGTCTATGTTCTAGCCTTTCTCTCAGTGAAGCCACATCCTTTGCCAGGGAACTTTGCATTAAATTCAGAATAATTTGTAGTTAAGAGTGGCTGATATTCCCAGGAGGAATTACGATTGCCAAAGAAAGGCACACAGAAATCCTGCATTCCCCGAGTCCCCCAGCATAGCTGATGCTGAAATGGGAGACACAGCAGTTCAAACTGCAGAGGCAACACTGATTAAAACATTCAGTGTTATTTTATTAATGCCTCATCTGTAAAATATGATAATTATACAGCACAAATATTCCATTAATAATTTAAATCACAATTCATTTTAAAATCAAGCTTGTGAGCAACCACCCAAGGACGCATAAGGGGTTTTTTCAGGTGATAATCTCAATATATAACCTAGTCAGAATTTAAAGAAAGAAGGGATTAAGCAAGATGATTTTTAGGCACATGCCTCACAGCTTTCTCATGAAGTAGGAGCCTTCTAAACATCTATTTTCAATTACTGAAGAAACCTTTATGAGTTACACGTTTAAATTTAAAATTTCAAAGCTTCTAAAATATATTCATTGTGCTTCAAAAAGAAAACAAAACAAACAAAAAAACCCAACACAGAACCAAAGAAAAAGAATAATTACATCAGATTTTTTAATGGATTCCATTTATTATGTTTGAACTGTCTTTTTCTGCACTTTGGAGATTTAAAAGAAGGTATGAATGGTTGAGCTCAGCAAACCCCACTGATGTTTTCTCTACATATCAAATATTTTTGAGGGAAAGAAAAGGGAAAGGACAGGAAGGGCTCCAGAGAGAAAATGGGATTTAAGAAGAGCTGCAAAGTCCAGACTCTGTGGGGTTGTAGTGAATTACTCCAGTTGTGTCCCAACAGGGACACCAGGGCTGGAAGCTGAAGCAGTTTCCAATCAGCGGCTCCAACTACAAGCAAGAAGTGACAGCCCTAATTTAGAATAAAACAGATTAAACAGCATCTTCTATGAATTGATTGGTCTCTGGCCCATTTTGGCATCCTCAGAGAAAGAGAACTTAAATCATCCTGAAACCTTTGGTTTGCCAAGTCCTTTAAACCCTCCTTACAGTACCTAACACAGAAACAACCCTAAAACATGGAAGCAAAGCAAACCCAATCCCCAGCCCGCTTCTGTCACGTTGATTTATAATGGTTATTTCCAAGACAGACAAAAACACCCAGATGCAAACAATTACTCTGTTTTTGTAGGCAACAAGTGAGGTGGGTGGTAACTGAGAAATTGGGAGAAATCCTGTCACAATATCCCGTTTTTTCCCCCCTAAGCAAACCCTCCTCACACAACAAACGGTGGCCACATCAGAGCCCTCGCGGGGCCTGAAGGGCCACTTTGATTCCCCAGCGCCGCAGGCATTAGTGGGGACATAATTAGGGTAAAAAGTTCAACCACAGCTCCGCGTCTCCAGCGCTGCCAGAAAGAAATTTCCTCTCGTTCACCCGTTTCTACTGTACCCTCCCCGAGAAACACATTGAAAACACATTTATCTTTGTAGAGTTTGTTCCTCTTCTAATTAACTTTATGGCATTTACAGTAGTGAATAATTTAAAGGCGGGGGGGTGGGGGGGGACTGGAGTAGCCCTGGAAGCTGCAGCCCTGGAATGGGGCTGTGCATTATCTTTTCCCTGTGGTGCTGTTCCCAGGGGATGGGTTGTGATTCCAGCTGGTTGGAGCTGGATGTGCGTATAGTGAAGAGTGGCTTCCTCCCTCCATCCCTTCCATCCCCTCCCCAGATCATCACACACCCCAAGGGCTGGGACAGCAGGGAGATGGAAATGCCTCAGCTCAGGAATCTGCTCTCCCAAACCTCCCCATTATCCCAAGGGCCACTTGGAAAAGGGTGATCTTTTTACAGTTTAATAAATCAAAGTTTTAGAAGGTCACAACTACCCATAGTTCTCACCAACCGGTCAAAGCTTGACCCCGAATACTCATTTTCTTCCAGTTTTGATCCAATATTATCAGTTTATTATGGTTCAAAGGTTATTTCTTACTCTGGTTCACTCAGACAAACATTTAGAGCATCAGAGGAACACCAGAGCTTTCCTACCCTTGGTATTTACACATGGAAACATCACCTTATTCCAATAAAGCTGCATCTGCTGGCATTGGGAACTGTGAGAAAACTCCCAGAATTACCAGTAAACATTACAAAACCAGATGGAGATTATTATATTTACAGAAAGAAGTTACAAAAATCCTGGGATCTGAAGAGCCATTTTTAGGATGAAGAACATTCCACCTTTAGCACACAACAATCCCATCCAGCATCACTACAAAGAATTTAAACTACTTTATTCAGGGGTTGCACCTCTCAGGATTTTAAAAGCTACCACACAACCTGCTAAGAATTGAATTTTCCTGCAAGGAGCAGAAAGGATAATGTTTTTCATCTGCTGGAATGGAAGGAAAGCTTTGCAAGACACGATCACTCTCTACAATCCACAATTCCTGACAGTTTTCCAGCACCACAAGAGCCTTCAGGACTCAAACCCTCAGAGGTACCAGAACTGAGAGGACTTTGCCCAACTTAAAAGCTTCTACCATGCTTTTTGGAGCAAAACCAATCAAGTTTGCTCTCTAGAAATCTAAACTTGCACAGGCTTGAAAGCCTTCAAAAATAAGGCCAGGGAGGAAAGTCTGGCTGAGTTTTGTGCAGTCTTCAAATAAAAGACCACAAGTATTTAACAAACTTCATGAAATCTATTTCACAGTGTCCAATACAATTGAAAATCACAACCATCTGGCCAGGCCATTGCTCTGTGTGGTTGTGTTTTCTGCCTGGAGCATCTGCACCCTCTGTATGCTCCATGGCACGACTGAGCCTCTGGCACTGCCAGGTGAGTCCATGGAGCTGCCATGGCTTTGGCAAGGGCATTCCAGGGAAAATATTCCAGGCAGAGCTACCCCGAGCAGCGTAAGAACTGGGAACAAGAACTCCATTCACCCATTTTCTTCTCTTGGGTGATCCACCCCACAAAGCTTCTCTCTTTCTCCCTTGGCAAATCATTTCCCAGCCAGCTCGTTTTAAACACTGAAAGCCACAGACACTTAGAACTGGACACTGGATTTTTAGCACTGCCCACTGACACATAACAGGCTCCTGTGATTTTAACATATTGATGTGAGAAAATATTAATGTTTTAATTACTTTCTCCACCCCTACTCACGTGAAGCAGGTTTCTCCCTGGCCCTGAGCACTCCAATAAACACACTGCAGAGTTAAAGCTGGGTTCAGGTTTGCAGGATTTCATCTCCAGTAGCCACGTGAATAAAACACGCTTCCTGAAAATCTGCTGCCAATTGATTTGCCTTGTAAACAGATCAGCAGGGGGAAAAAAAATGCTGGCTAGCCAAAGTTATACATTTTGTTTGCTCCAACTACTCCTCCTTCTTTAATTCACCCTAATTTCTTCTCTCCTCCTATGATTAAAAAAGATTACCTCTTGCTTCTCATGACCTTGAGTGACCTCCGTCCAATTCTTCGGGTCATCCAAAATTTTCCATCACTTGCCACCATTAAATTAACACTTCTTCCCAAAAATATACACTGGAAACCCAACACATGCTCCAGGCTGCTGCACAGGATACTGACTGAGCTCCCCAAGGTCTGCCGGCCTTAAATTCTGCCTGCTCAACCTTCTGCAGCTGAGGCCTCAATTAGCTACACCTGCACCTGATTACCTGATTAATTGCCCACATAAGATTCTGGCAAGTTCCCTAATCTTTTAGGCATCTCTATCTGGCTAAGGACAAGTGCACCAAAATATCAAATGCTTTTTTCATTAGATCTCCTGTACCTGTGGGGAGCTGACAAGGAAGACGGAGAAAGACTATTTCTAAGAGCCTGGACTAACAGGACAAGAGGGAAAGGGTTCAAACTGAAAGAGAAGGGGTTCAGATCAAATATTGGGAAGAAATTCTTCCCTGTGAGGGTGGGCAGGCCTGGCACAGGTTGCCCAGAGAAGCTGTCCCATCCCTGGAAGTTTGGAGCAACCTGGGACAGTGGAAGGTGTTCCTGCCCATGGCAGAGGGTGGAACGGGATGAGCTTTAATGTCCCTTCCCACCCAAACCATTCTGGGGTGCTCTGATTCCATGATCTGGGTTGCATTTCAAGGCTATCTTAAAGACATTTTTTCCCATCTCCTGCTGGATTCATTAACAGAAAATGAAATATTCTCATCCAGGAACGAGGTGGTTGGGACAGGTCACTCAGAGGACTTTCACCTTTGTTTTGCTCTGTTAAAAGAGGGATGGGCACCAGAACAAAACATTACAGGCAGGAGTGAGACCACAGTTCATGGCGAAAGCTAACCTGAGAAATTCCACCCTCTGCTCATCCCACCTTCATCCTAAAACTGACTCAGCTGCACTTGGTAATTCTGTGAGCAGCTGTTTGTAAACCAGGTGATCGAAATTATCTATAGAATTTTAAAAAAAGGAGCATATGTGATACTTGCATTAGTTCTGCCATCCCCTTTCTTTCATGATTCTACAACCAGCTGAGGTGGCACAGTCCAGGGATGCCAAAGCAGCAGCTCGGAGGTGGCAGCACAGACTGAGGGGGTGAGGAGGGATTTTAAGGAGCTTTTTCCAGTCACTGAATCCCAGACCCACCATCTGCAGGTTCTGAGCTGCAACCCCACTGAGAAGAGCCTTTAGCAAGACTGGCTTGCACTTCCTTACAAGAATTCTGTCCCCTCTGTGTGATAAACTGCTCAGCTAATGAAGAAAACCAAAAGAAAAGTGTAACAAATAAAATAATCTTTAGAGTAGAGGCGAAGTTTGGTAACACATAATTAAGCCTGATAGGGTAAACACTTGAGTCATCAGATTCAAAGCAACTAAAATGTTCTATACTCAGGAGAGGTGGTTTCCTATGCAAGACACCGCAGCTCCTCAGCTCTCTCTTCCCTGCCCCTTCTCCCTTTCTCTGCTCCTACAGACACTTTTTTTTCCCTTGTGCCATGGTCACTCCCAGTTTGTTTTCAGCTTTCTTGTTACCTGCATCATCTCCTGAAGGGCAGATTTACAATCGCTGAAACCACAATTTCTTAATAACCTAAAACAAAATTATCCTGCTCAGCTCCCCTTCAAACTCCTCCCTTAGCTAAACTGAAGCATTTACTTGAAGATACTGGTACATTTACATTTGAGCACAACAAAAAGCACACTTAATGTATTTTGGGCCTCTCTGGTGTATTTGAAGGTGTTTTACAGATCCAGCATGTTCCAGACTATGGTTTCAACAACTCACACGGGGAAAACAGGAATATCTTCATGTTTCACCACCTAGAAGATTCATCAATATGCACCAAAGCCCATCAATTAATTTTGTGCGTGTACAAAGATGTTTGCTTTATCCTCAGGAACAAGCAGGCATGTCTTTTCAAACATCCACAAAAAACCAAATTTTATGCAGATGCTCTTTCTTGTTCGGTTTTCCTTCAATTTGCAAATCTTGTAATCTAAGACTGAAGTTGACTGAACCAACCTCCAAACCAGCCCAGCTGGACCAGCCAAAACACACAATCTGGTTCCCATTTATGTGTCAAGACTGCATCCTTTTTGGGGGCTGTGAAAACTATTGTTTTGAAAAGATTACAGAGTGAATCACAGACTGGTTTGGGTTGGAAAGGGGACCTTTAAATATCCTCCAGTCCAACTTCCCTGCTAGAGAGTCATTTTACTAGATGGAAAAGCTGACTTTTAAAATACCAAAATGTGTGTACCAAAAACTAGTCACAAACTCAGGTATGAGGCAGAAGTTCCACCTTGTTGGTAAGTACAAAATGACAACAATAGGGAAAAAATCTATTATCAGGAAATTCATCTGTAAATTAATTAATAACAGTAAAAACAAAAACTTATCTGTAAATGTCAAAATTACCAGGGGTGTTCCAGGAAAAGAATAACAGAGCAGAGAACCCAGAACTGAGAAATTTGGAATAATTGGTAGGAAAAATCCAAATGGTGATCAAGGCTGAGCTACTTTTCTCTCTAGAATCATTCTCTTTAGGACATGATCCTGGCAGGTTTTAGGCAATAACCCAGGGGAGGAGATGACTGTAATAAAAACATAAGTGCTTTGGAATAAATGCTCTAGAAGAAATGTAGTGTTTTCTTCATGGATGATTAAACAAGGTGGTTTATCTGTCCACAGCCACTAAAGGTTTACAGGAAACAAGAACAAAACCTCAAGTTAAGAAAAGAACTAAAATTGTGATTGAGATTCAGAGGCCGTTCCCAGCACAGTTATTGAAGTGCTGTCCACAAATTGTCCTTTATGCATCACAAACGCAACAGAAATATAATCAAACCATCTATGAATGTAACAGAAGGAAAAACAAGTGCAACACTTGAGCCAATTCAAAAGGAGTGTGACTCCAGCTGAAGGCAAACCATCCAAGAACTCTTAATGTGAGAGCTCCACACAAACCAGGCAAACTGAAAGGACTCCCAAAAATAACTTGCAGTGAACAGTAAACACAGAGAAGTGTTTCAGAGTTCCCTGGTGAAGGTTCATCACCAGGAGCCAACTGGATCTTCATTAAATGGGTAAAGGGGAGCCTGGAGCAGAGTCACTTTTCCTAATGATGGTTTTCTGGTCACTGTGCAAAGCCTGGTTTTAAATCTTCTCTTTGCAGATATTTGACTATTGATAAGAACTAACCTAACCCAAAGCTACCTATCCATTTTGAAAACGGATCAGGGGTTGTTTTGGTTTCTTTGGGGTTTTTTGTAGAAAAGCAGAAACTACCCATAATCTTTGAATTTTTTGTTGTTAACCAAGGAATACAATAATACAGTGAGAATAGTGACCCTTATAGTTGGTTCATTTCTCAGGTATCTCAGCATCTAAAACGAGGGTGTGAAGGAAGGTTTTTTTCCAACCCACATATCCTTTACAAATATAAACACACTGCCTGGAGTAAGACCAACCACTCCAAGAGCAGTATTTACATCTCTGCTGACACATACTCTTATTTACAAACAGTTATTCTTACAGGACAGGGAAGAAAAGGAGAAAAATCCCCATGAACAGTTTTGTAAATTGTAAACACTTCAAAAAAAAAACCACTTCTCACCGTGGTTTTTAATTTAAACACTTAAAGCAAGTAACAATCATATTGTAGTTGAACACAGTAATAACACAGAGAAATTTGAAGACTTGACAGTCTTCTTCCCCACCCAGAGTGATTAAATTCCTAATTGAAAAAGGTGTGGCCCAGAATTAGTCTTACAACCGTAAGAAGATTTGCTTCAGCTGCTCAGCCTTTGAATGGCTGCAGAGAGGATTACTCTGAAAAGCAAATATTTTCCTGTAGGTAGAGATATAAATCCTGTGCATTGTCTGAATTGATGCATCAAACAGACATAAAACATTTTAAGGGCCTCTTCTGTAAGAGGAGAGGTACAACACTGGCCAGAGAACACAAAACAAGTCTGTAAACTAATTTTTCTAACTCAAAGAAGGAAATTTAACATGTATTTTGCTAATTAACAGTGTGTGGCTGTACCAGTGAAACTCCTGGTGCTCATAGTTCATGTTGTACGTTTCTGCTGCCTGAAAGCACCTGTTAATCACTTTTTAAGACACAAAGATTGTTTTAGACACTTCACAGTAATAATTCTGACCAGGATTTGTATCAGAAAAGCTTAATCAGAAAATTGTGATTACCCTGAGAATAAAACAAAGTGAAAATACGTCTTATTATTATATTGACTGCTCTTTTACTCCTTTCCAAAAGCTCAGGTAGCAGGAAAATGTATGTTGACACACTGAAAAGATGTTCAAAACCACATCCCAGTGTTACCCCATGAGCAGAAAAGGAGGAGAGCTATAAAGATGTCCCTTACTGGGGGTTTTAGATGACATTACAATTTATATATGACTTTATAGTCTTACCCAGAGGATCCAATGCTTTTGCACACACCCAGCAGAGGCCGCTTCTCAGAGAAATTATCACATTTCTGAGCACCTGGTAAGAGGGAAAACAAAACATGAGTAAGAGCAAACCACTATGCACCGTTTGTGTTCCAAATACAGGTAGGGGCCCAACACGCAGGGAGGATATTGAATATATGACATAAAACTCCCAGCCTGTGCAAGATCAATGCTAGAAATGCAAAGGACAGAGTCACGGGCACGAGATGGGACAGAGAAACAACACCAGCAGCAAAACCTGCCCGGAGTTTGGGATTATTTTGGTTACAGGGCTCTGTAAGTGTACTGAGGGACACTTGCTCACTTCTCGCTGTGCCACAGAAGGTTGTCTGCACTGAGGGTGCCTCACACTTTGGTTTCCAGGTGGTTCTGCTGAGGTGCAAGCAGAATAAAGAGTGTCAGCCCTGAGAGAAACCACCTCTCTTCTCCAGCCCCTGCCCCGTGCCTAAGAAAACACAAGATTAAATTCAAACCAGCCTTTAGTAAGCTTAACCACCAAGAGATTCAAACCTTCAAGAAAGAAACCTCTAGTGAGATTCAGGTTTCTCCAGATGAAACCCAGCTCTAAGACCAGATTTGATCTATTTTTCGGGGTGGTTTCCCCAGGTAACACCAGCACAGCCCCAGGCTGGTGGTGCCCTGCTGGAACTCAGCTCTCCCAGCCCTGGCATCCTCTCCCAGCCCGCTGGCACTGGCACTGGGATGAAAGCCAGGCTGTGGTCCCCCCAGGCTCAGTCACACCTCCATCCAGCACAGCCAGACTGCTAAAGACGCCACACTTCCCAAATTGGTGTTTTAAGAGTTTTGAGAACTTTGCTTTACTGCTACGTAAACAGAAATAAAACTAAAACCGAGTTCAAAAAAAAAATCTCACTCCTGGTTGTGAACAATGTTTTACTGAATTCCAGGGTATGTTTCTACCCAACTTAAACAGCAGAGTAACAACCAACACCACCACTACTAAATTTCCTCTGCTTCCTTTCAACCTTTGCCTTTTACATTATCTATCTATAGGTCTGTATGTGTGTGGTGAATAATGGAATTTCATTTTTTTCCCTCTGTTTTACATCAAACCCTTTGATCTCTAAAGAATATTAGTGATACAGTCCGCTCAAAACTTCATTTTCAAGCACTGTTGTACAGCACTAAATCATTCCTTCAGAAAGGCACAACAATTAACAATATACATTTTCACATAGCAGGCTCTGTTAATTATTAATAACTCAGGTACATGCCCTTAATTTGTAACAAACACTGCTCAGCTCTCTCATCTGTAGGAGGATAAGTCTTCCCTCCTACACATTTGGGTATTTAGAAACTCAATGGCTCCCATCAATAATTCCACCACCAACAATAACAACCCAAAGCAGCCAAATGTATTTTCCTTTTATTCCTATTATTTCAAGGCCTTTAGTGAGTCCAACCTGTACTGTATGTGCTGACCTGTAAATTGATAAATGAAATATACAGTCTTCTAAGAACCTGGCAACCCTTTGTGCCCTTCAGTGCAGGAACAGATGAACTCCATTAGTTCTGTTCCCTCACCAGGCTCCCAGCGAGGGGGAAATGCTGAGTCCCACCAGTTCTGATGGTGATTTAAGTGGAGCCAGGGATTTTACCTGAAGTATTTTGAATCACTTTTTTTAGGATTTAATTTAGGATTTATTAGAGACACGAATTCATATGTTTCTTTACGGTCTAGTTCTCAGTGTAACGACAAGGAAGGGCAGGAAGGGTGGTGAGCAGTCCAGGGCAACAAGTGCCCAAAATCAAAAGGAATGCCAGTTCTAATCCCCATGGCACAGATTTACAAAATTTCTACAATAGGTGCTTAAACTTCTGATTTCAACCTGTAATGACCGAGTCCCTCATTTAAAAAAAAAATCCATTTTCTCCTCCAAATACTTTCAGAATGTAAATATTAATACTGTGGGAAAGGATCATTATGAGGAGGACTGCAAGGGCATTAAATCAGGTTAATAGCTGCCCCGTCCATGGGATTGCACAGAGCGCCATGTGTTGGGCTCTGGGCTGCTTAATGGAGGCAGCAACATTTCCGTGGTGGGATTTAATCTTCCAAGTTGTGGGGGGATTAATTTTCATTTGTAAAATTGTGTTTATTTGCATGTGCGATGGGCTGACGTTGCACACACCTGCTGCACACACAGTGTTTAACAAAATGCAAGGGGATGATTGAAATGAAAAGCAGCTCCCTAAATCCCCCATATACAAAAAGTATTGAAATCCTGTTGCAAAGTCTTTTTCTTAAACTCCTTTTATTCTAAATCCTTTTAATTCTGTCATATAACACTACAGCATTTGTAAAATGCTCAAAATCCTGACAAATCACACAATTAAAGTAATGAAAACTGCCCTTCCTGCCAACAAGGCACCACCTTATCTACAGCTCCATTTAGCTAAATGATATATGTTTGTTTTTTTTAAATCTAACTTCAGTTAGGGGACTTAAAATTGAAAAAAAAATACATCTGTGGCTAAAGGAAATGTCATACAAATCAACATTTAGAACTTTATGAAGTCAAAAGGTTATCCACACGTAAGCCCAAAGCAGCTTATGCGCTGTCCTGATGAAACTGTGAACGGAGATCTCTGGGCCCACTAAGGCCTCTCAATAATGCCAATAACAGGAGCAACAGCAGCAGCACATCTTTCTGCAGAATAAAAAGGAAACTCACAGGAACTCAAAAGCTGCTCAAAGCTCTGAAAATTACCCTCGTTTTCCATGAGGAAGAACAGGGTTCATTTCATACTCTGACCTACTTACCAATGGCATATTTGCACCATGGAGGGCATTTTTCTGGGCTGTAATTCAACCTACCAAGTTCCACCACAGCCATCTGACAATGCAGTGCATCTCCTGCTCAACTAAATCCCTCTTATACTGATCTAGTCCCTGAAAATCACGTTGCATTTGTGGTCCTGCCCCACGTCAGTGCAGCAGTCAACCAGCACCTGGGAATGTCGAGGCCACAGGGCTGGAATTCCCTCTGTATGGCTTCCATTCCCTATTTTCCTGCTTCTTTTCATGAGTGGGGGGTTAATTAAAAATGAAAATATCTTTCTTAACATTTCTTAATCACTATCATTTTGGGTCTGCTGTCTTACGGAACACAAACGCAAACAGAACTGATGAGGATCAGGTCAGTCCTAAGAACAGTGTGTGAATTCCTTCCTCAGCTCCAGGGCACCATCCATAAATGTTCCATTTCCTGCAGAGATAAACTCTGAATGCATTACTCCATGTCCAGCCTGACCAGTGGTGCTGCGACTGCTTCCCTCATCCCAGAAATTCAGGTGCTCCTTCAGGATTAACACTCTTTAAAGTGAACAACACACCTGAACTCCCAGCATCACCCAGACACTCCAAGTGCCAAAGTCCCTCTCCAGTACCTGTTTTTCACATCCCAAGAAAAGTTATCACCCTAAAAATCCCCCTTCAGCTCCAGTTATTTCCAGATCTCCTTCCTCCTCAGCCCATTCCACCAAGACAAGGCAGCAAAGTTACAAGAAACAACAGTGGCTGGAGAACACGATCCTGGCAGCTCTGCCAGTCTGCAGAAAATTGGAGTTTGTTCTTTTTTTTCTGCACAGCATCACAGTTTTAGTCTCTGAAAATGATGTAGCTTCTGTACGAAAAAACATATTTTTAAAAGCGACCTTGAAACATCTGCTAGAGATCAGTGTTTCCAGAGTCCTCCATTAACTGAAGATGGACAGAAATATTTCATTTTGATTGAGTCTTGTTTGGAAAAAAAACTATTTAAAAGACCTATCAGTCTAACTGGGTGAAAGCTTAAGGTGTGCTGGCCTAAAGCACTGCCATGATATGCCCAGAACTGAAATGGTGACAAAAACAGCTTCGAAGAAATTGGTATTTTACAATGCCGTGCTCCAAAATTCTCCCCTGCAGTGTCTCTGGAAGTCTTACTTGCTGTGCTGGACAATTCCATTCTGTAATTTCTACAATCCATAGACATTCATTATCCCAGAAGAACCCACAGAGCAGGCAGAGAACAGCAGAGCCCAAACACACACCTACACAACCCAAAGCCCGGTACCAAGCGCTGCTTGTTCAGCTTGCAGGGCCAGACTCTGCAATTAGCTTGGCCTTGGGGGATTTCAAACCACAGAGCCACCCAAGTGGCTGAACGTGCCCAAAGCTCACATCTGCCTCCCCCCAGAGGGCAGCCCAGACATCCCAGTGCTGGGAGTGTACCTGCACACGAGCCTGAGTCAGCTCTTGAGGTTCAAATGGTATTTCACCGACACCAGAGACGGGAGCAGTGCAGAACAGCCATAAATCTGCTGCAAAATTTCAACTTTCAACGGGTTTTTAGGAGCTCTGCTTTCTTTTATTTCCTTTCTTGTTTGCTTTTTCCCCCCTTATCAGGCAATTTGACTAAACAGTCGAACTCGCCGAGAGGGCTATAATACCATCTTTCTGCAAGCAGCATAATCTAAAAAATGACAATAAATTAATTCAGCTGGCTGGGGGAATTTATTTTCATAATGCTGAGACATGGAAATAGGTTTTACAGACAATGACTGATCTAAACTTCCCCACACAAGGCTGTCACCGGGTCCCTCTCACCAGGAATTACCACACACAGTGCTGCTTCTGCAGCTTTCCAAGTCTCCTGATGGATTTTTAAACTAGGCAGTTCTACCTTAACAAATGGGACAGCACAAGGCAAAGCAGGTATTTGACCAGGGTTTTGCAAAGTGACCTGGGGTAAGGAATGAAAAATGGGAGGCTGTAGCAATGACTTACTTCAGAAGGCATCAATATTCTGATTTTGGAGGTAAAAGAACTGCAAAGGTAACTGAAGTAAATGTATTATTTCCTCAGCACCGATTTTACAAGTGTATCTGCAACAGACCTCAAAACGAAGTCAATACATAACACATTTGTAAAATTAATAGAAGAGTTCTGAATCTTTTTTATTAGTGACTTCACAGGTCAAAGAACATGAAAGTACAGCTACTACAGAAAACCTGAGTAAGTCAGATTTTTAATTTTTAATGTTTCTGTAAATATCACGGAGAGAAAAAACCACAGGATAAATGTGGGAGCATCTAAGACAGAATATTTAACAATATACGGAACTGAAACTGAGGATCATTTCAATTCTACAAGTATGTATTCCCACAGTCAGTAACCACAGAAAATGGGAAAGCATCACCTAGAGGAAGTGGGGAAAAAGTCAGAAACCATGCTGGACAAAGAACATGGATAATGAGATTTGTGTGGCTGAACAGAGCCATTGGGGGTGTGCACAGGGGAACTCGGAGAGCACTGAGGACACAAATTTGACTTAAAGTGGAGCAGGGAGCTCATACACCCTGATATTTGCTCTGTTCTCTCACTGTCTCTCACTACAATGATGCTCCCAACTGTAGTTTCCTCTTCACAGAAAACTGTAGGTAAATTCAACTGGCAGAGTTTTATCTACCTTTTGGAGTTCTCTCCCTTGTAACAAGCAAAAAGGCACATCAATTTGTCTTCAAGCACATGTTTGCACACTTGTTTTATCCTAAGGAAAACCCAGTGCCCAGAACATCAAGCACCTGTAAATAACACCAAACTCCAGCCCAGCAGCCCAATTTGGAAGGGAGGAAGAGCCAGGCCTGTTCAGAAGCTGTGCCAAGGATGGCTCAGCAGACACCACTGCCGGTGGCACAGCAGGGCTCGGGATCCTTTTTCAAGACTGAGATATTCTCTCAGCATAAATATCAGCTCTACAAGCCCACAATCTGGTCACAGTGCAAACCTTCAGTCCCCAAAAAGGCCATTTATATTGTAAACTATACAGAATAATTAAAGCCATACCCACTGTTGAAGGCAACAGTAGGTATGACCTGACCACAGAGAAGAGTTACCATCTATATTTTTGAGCATTGTTCACAGAAATCTGTCAATTTTTCATGGCCAGGCTGCAGACCAACCACCACCACGGCCAGTGGGACATCAAAGCCCTGCAGCGCTGGGCCAGGTCTTGCCTGGTTTGTTGGCTCAGCCACAGCCTGCCCAAAGGGCAGAGCAGATCTGCCAGGTCAGCGCAGCTCCAGGAGCCGCTGATCTGCTCCAGCCTGGCACAGCTCCTGAGCAAACAAACCCGCCCAGGTGCCAGCTGGCAGCGGGCAGGGCCCGCTCCAGAGCCTGCTCCGAGGGGCACTCAGCACCTGCAGTGACCTGCACCCAATCACCCTCCTGAAACGCTGCCTGGAGCCCCCGCGCAGCAGAGGAGCTCACATCAAAGCACGGTGCCTTTCTAACAGAATAGTTGACAAACTATTAAGTTCTGCTACCATCAAGGCACAAAGTTAAAGCCGTGAGCTTTCCTTTCACACCTGGGAATGAGCTGCTTATCACAAACTAAAATCAGTTTTCAGGAACGTGCCAAATCCATCCACTGAGAGACTCCTACTTTCAATAATTCCCTTTTTACAGCTTTACAGTAAAATAGTGTTTGAGCCTGCTGATGGTAATCAGCTTCTCCTTTACAAACTCCTTTTATTTTGTTCAGAATCATTAAAGCTCATGTGTTAGTTATCTAAGGCCTCTTATTACAGCTTTACTTTTATCTGATTCCAGATACTGGTCAATGATACATTCATGTACTTTTAATCAAAGATTTATTTAAAGCAAGCCATGTAAAAAGAGACCAAAACATGATTTTAAAAGGTTTGGCTTAATTTAATATGAGCTAATTTGAATAGTTTTCTAAAGTAACAACCACCATTGTCAGATGCTAAATATATGGAATTTAGAGACAGACACTAACTGCCTGAAGGAGTTCATGAGCCGTGTGATTCGACTGAAACACCAGAAAGCACTATTTTGTTGTCAGAAAAAACAGATCTTCCAGGTTCTTCAATGAATTTAATTAATTTTCATTTCCATTTATACTTTTCTTTCTCCTTTTTTCCCACCTCAGAGGGGAAGGGGCACAGACATCTATTACTTAGTGACACACAACACCAAAAGAACAGCTCATCAGGAACTGTGCAGTGTTTCTGTAAATGGAATAAAAGGCACAACATACTTGGGGAGTATTTTCCTTTAAGTTATTTTAAGCTACAGTAGTGACAGAACCACATATACTCATACTCTGTATATTCCTCTACTCAGAAAAACAGAGACAATATATAATGTGTCTACTGAACCTTTAACCTCCTTTGTTTACTTCCTTTGAAACACACGAAATTATTATAATTCACTATTTTTTTAAAATAATTTAAACAGATTTCAGGCTATATTTTTTGAGTTCACTAATTAATTTATAATGTAGCACTAAAAATTGTCATCCAGCATAATCCCAAAACACGTTGGTCATACCAGACAAGCATCACAGCAACCAATTCAAACCAGACCCCAAGAGCTCTCAGGCTTTTCCAAAGTCTACGATTACATTGTGTTTGGATTGAACAATGAGATTGTTTTAAGGGATTGTACAGTTGCTTAAGTTTCACAGGGAATTCTTCCAAGGGTTAACTCAATTTCTGGAACAACCCTGTTAAACTCAGCAGTGAGGCTTAGGACTTGATGAAACTGTAGTTAAGCAGGGACAGAGAGGAGGTGCCTGTTGGCACTCAAGGGATGATAAAAGTTCACACAGAATCAACCAGGTTGGAAAAGATCTCTGAGAGCACCAAGCCCAGTCTTTGACCCAACACCACCTTGCACTGAATGCCACATCCACACCAGACTGAGTAAAATTTACATAAAACAAGCACAAATTGAACAAACCCAAAGCTAACCCCTCAAAAAAAAATAAATTCTGTTGTTTTGTTACTTTTACAGGAGTGGAAGAGAAGGGTTTTTAAAAGAAGTTCTGCTGAATTATGAACCATCTAAGTCGGTACTTACTGATTTGAGGGGCTGGTAAAATCCGCGCGGCTCGGACCGGCCCGTGGCGGATGGAAAAGAGCTCCTGAGCTTCACCACTGATCTGCAAAAGACAGACTGTGAACACACAGGGCAAGAAAATGGATATACTTTAAAAAATACATATATTTAGCAGGTAAGACAGCAGGTACATTGTGGGAAAGGCAGGTGGGGAAGTGGGCAGGAGGACTCTGCCTTTCTGACCAACCACGGCAACTTCTCCAAATGAGAACGTAGCGTAGAAGTCCTGAATAAAGATACAAGACTTGAAGTGAACTGCTGACTACAATTCACTAAACTCCCAGCAATGTGCAAACACAAGCATTTATCCCACATTTCACCTGCTTCTGATGAAAATGCCAACTCACCAGTGCCCAAGGGTGGCAAGCACGGGAGACTCTGATGTGTTGGTTCATTTCACACCCACCAGGTGTGAAAATTACGTCTAAAATAAGTGGTTAAACTACTTAGGAATGTCACTAGTGGCAATCTTGAAAAGATTAAACCAGAAGTAGTTAAGACGAATTTCCAGACTTCCTGCAATGGTCAGTCAGAATGTGTTTTCATAACTGCCTGGTAATGGATCCGATACGGAACGTCAAACTCCAGGAAAATGGCAAACATTATGAAGCTCATTTCCAAATAACCAACAACTTAAAACAGATGTAATGAGACTCAGAACACAGCCAAGGCTGGCATAAAGTTTTGCCAAACAAGCAGCTTACAATATCAGAGGAGAACATGATTTGGAATGAGGTTCTTAGGAGTCAAGAGACCATAAATTCAAGTGAACTTTTGGAAATGTCATTTTATAGCTGTTTCCATTTCTTTCTGCACTCCAGATCACACGTTCAGAAAGTTAAAATACTCCTACTGTTCAACCCACAAATCCCAAGGACAGAACTCCAGCTCCCAGCTCACCTTCAGTCTTAACCTGGAGCCTTGTTATTTATTATCATTGCCTTGGATAGTGTGGGAGAATGAAACCCACCTCAGAGAACCATGAGGCTTTCATAAAATTACTTTGAAAACACTCTTTACTACAGAAGTAGCTCACCTTTCCACACACAGTGACACAATGTGGAGAACTCCTGCTTTTCCCTGTTATGCCTGGAATAACAAAAGGACACAATGTGGGGAAATCACATTCTAAACCCTCTTAGCTTTGCAGACAGGCAGCAGTTCCACACTGATATCAATCAATGTTGCTGTTAATGACACCACCAGAACTATTCCTGATGAATACAACAGTTTGAAAACTGTCACCAATGTGAGAATTAATCCCTTGGTCCACCCTGCTCTTATTTTATTAGGTAGATGTTCTGATCACAGCAGATTCTCCTCTCCCCTTCAGCACCACCATCTAAACACACAACATTATGGCACTTAAGCTTTTACAAAACAAGTTTAATTCTCCCTCAGGGACAGGCAGAGACCTCTGCTCTGAAGAGCTTCTTGACCAGATTCTATACAAGACACAGGAATGATTGTCAGAAATCAACTCAGCAAAGGTTTGCTGGCTGGTTTTAACTGATCCTGAGCTTGGGGTGCAGTGTGGAGGGGAAAAAAAAAAAAAAAGGCATCAAGATAAAAAACATCTGCATCCAGAAAAAAACAGCTTGGAAAAATGTCGAGCACAGCTAAGCAGAAAATGAGAAAAATTAAAGAGAGAGGAATAAAGACATGAAAAAAAACTCAAGGCAGCAGCACATTCTCTACCCATCAGAACACAGCAGCGCCATGAAAAGGGGAGGAGGAAATGGGAAAGAAGAAAAATATAAGGGTTTGGAACTGCTATTATTGGCAATTCAAGCTTTTTCCCCCCAAATCATGAAAAGGCTGTTTCACACTCATATGCACAACACTGGCCATGAATGAAAACAAGAGGGAGAGGAACCAGCACAACAAAAGTACGGAAGAAGTGATTCCTATAGAATATCCCAACCCAATCCAGACACCTCCTGTTCCTTTCCAACTCTGCCAGCCCATCAGCCCTACCTCCAATCTACTTCAAATAAAGCTCTAGTCCCCAAAGCAAGATACACTAAGAAGGCCAAACCTCCTCAGCTTGGGTTCTGCTCTTAAATATCCTGAACTCCCGGAGTATGTTTATATAGACTGGGATGCCAACACCTGGTAGAGCTTAAAGCTGATATTTTCAAAGAAAAGCCTAAAACGTCCAAATACAAATGAAGTTCATTTGCACTGAAGCACTTAACATGAAAATCCCAGCCCAGCTCTCCTCATGCATATAATGCTTTTACCTGTAAATAATTAATCATCACTATTTCAAAGATAATTTATGATTTTATATTGAGGGAAAATGACAGAAAGAAAGGTTCAATGGAGTAACCAAAACCACAGGATCTGACATTGACAAATATGAGATTATAAGTATTTAGCTCCTGTTTCAAGACCACTGCAATGTTTAATTCTGCAGGGTAACAGGTCCTTTCCTCTCTGTCTGTGTAGGATTCTAAATTATGGCATGGATTGGTTTCAAATAACTTTTCCAACTCTACAGCTCGTGTGCTCCTGGGAACCAAAAAGGAGCACATTTTAAGACATACCCCCACTGGAGATTCTATAATGAAAATAGAAGATGCCACCCAAGCATCATCTCGCTTGTAAAGATAATTCAAATTCAGTAACAGGCACAAAAAAAAGTTTACAAAATAACCACACATGACACTACAACATGGAGCAAACTAAAACACTAATATTTAACCTACCACAGCTTCATAAAATACCAGGATTTTTAAGGACTTAAGTTGTGTGTCCTCAATTGTTCTATGGAGACAGGAACTCGTAGAAGGCGTCGCACATTGTTGTGTCCCATGAATTAGTCAGAGCTTGGTAGTTCCTTGGTTTGCTTGGCACTGAAAAATGCATTAGGGCTTGGAGTTCAAGATTTCCTTTGACTTTAATTAGCCATTTTTAAACACTACCACCAGCAGAAGCTTCAGCTGGGGAAAGTCTTACAAAATCCTGAGTTAGCTGATGTTAATGCTGATGTCCATTTATCTATGGACAACACAAATATGACCACGGCTGAGGCCACCAAATCAAATCTGTGTGAAAGCACCATCTTCAAGGACAGGGATTGCATGGGCTGACCTTCCTGTCATTTCAGCCCTTGGGTCACTCGTGAGGCAGCTTTCCTGAGAAGGGGACAGTTATTCCTCCAGGAACTCCAGTGGGATGAGGACCTCCACGTGGCAGAGGCCCAGCCCCATCACCACCTGGGAACAGCTCCATCTCTGCCAGGCTGGGGCACACGTGGGCTGGCCAGGCTCAGTCAAAGGCTCCACATCCCATTCCCAGTCCCTGGAGCTCCACAGTCTCACACACACAGACAAAACATAAATAGACCTCATGAATTGAAAACAGAGCTCTAAATTCTTCAAAAAGCACCTGTGAAAGGCCAGGCTGTGGCTGCCATTTTGGATTTGGTCCAGCCAAGTAGCAAGTCCCCGTGGCAGCTCTCGGAGCTCTTAAAAGTTTTGCTTTCCCCGTTCCAAAAGCCAAGAATATTTCCAAGCAGGTTTCAAGAATTGAATATTAAGCTATAAAAGCAGCTTCAGGTACTTGTTGTGTGGAAGAGTGAATCCAAAATGACAGCTCCAAGCTGGTCTGATAGAACATCTCTGCTTTTCCAGGATCGAACCACAGCTCGCAGACCTACACTGAAGGCTGGAAGCAAAGAACACATGGATTCATATCCCAGCCCCCAGTGAAGTCTTCATCACTCTCTTCCAGTGACAGATTGAAAGAGGAAGAAGAACTCTCTCCTCCACTTAAGACATCCTGAGTTCAAAACACGACAGCCCAGAAATGCGGTGCGCTGGTTCATTTTCGATGACAGAGCTCCATTGTTTGGAACATACCAGTTTGCACCCATAAAAAACACTGAACAAAGGAAGTTTTGTTCACACTAAGGATAACTAATAGTTTCCAACCATAGAAAATGGTTTTCACATGGTGAAAAAAAGAAAAAACAAAAAGTCAAATATACACCAATGTCAAAGAAAATTGAGTTTGGAACTCAATGTCTGAACTACTGTGCAACTATAGAGAAGGAAACTGGGAATAAAGAAAAGGGAATGTATCAGGATGTTATAATATGACAATATGCAAATGACAGATGCTACCACAAAATATTGCTGGATATAATCACACTGGGTTAAAGACAACTCCCAGGAATTGCATTACTGAGAGAGTAGGGAAGGACTGGAAGCAGGAGGACAAATTTTACCACTTCAGTTTAGAAATTCCAATGTCTGCTTTTTCATTCAAACCAAACCTCTGTAAAGATGTAGAGATTGTAAGAATGTAGATGCTCAAAGGATGTTACAGGCATGTGCCCTAGTGACTGGGCTGAGTAAGAAGTTGCACCCAGTACTTGAAATTACGCCTGTGCCGTCGAAAACTGTGTAAAACCAGACAATTTTTTGCACATGTCCTCAGTGTAAAAACCCCAAAGCCTCAGACAATGATTTGCATGGATGTTTTGTAAAGTCCTCAGACATGTTTCAGGGTTACTAAGTCAGGTCATAATTCCCTTTTTCCAAGTGGCCAGTGCAAGCCTTGATGGTGGTTCCCTCCAGCAGGAGGTCAGGGCAGAGGAAGGATTGCAGCTTAGGATGGCATAAGTGACAAGACCTTTTTCCAGCTCTCAAAGGGGCAAGAATTACAAGGGAGGAAGAGCTGCAAAGAGGAAACCCCAGCAGACATGGCTGTGGAACCCACGTGGAAGTGGCGTGTGTGACTTCCCACATCCACCCACCTTCAGAACCCAAGTGCTGCACAACTGCAGCCCGAGCAGCTGGTGAACCACAGAAGGACTGACAGCAGCATTCTGTGACATTTAAGGCTGGCAGTGCAGAAGTGGCAGTGTGTGATGCCATCTCTGCATTCCAGAGGTCTCCACGTGACAGTCACCTGCAACATGGGCAGGGTCATTATGGCACAGCCTTTGAGTATTTTTGCTAAATATACATCCGTGCTTGTTATTAAAAGTTTCCTTTGGTAGTTCCTGCTTTGTTCAACTCCAGCTCGAGCTTTCTTTTTTAATTCTAACATGAACCATTAAATTAAGATGATTTTTCTACTTTTGAAACTTCTAGTATACAATGAAAAAAAAAAATTATCTGGCACAAAAGCAGCCAACATGCATTTCCCTGAACAGGAACATCCAGAACAGATACTTGGAAACCACATTAGGCAGAAAGCAGTTCCAGTCGTATTTGAAACATGAAACTGAGAGCAAGGGAAAAAACAAATTCCAAACAAAACACAAAACTGCGGCGCACCATTATCAAATAGGAACTTCTAGCCACGCTTTGGTGTATTCCCAGATTTCTCCCTGCTTAGCGAGGAGTATTTTAAGAACAATTTTAACCTTCCCATCCCCATTTCCAAACAAAGATCAAAGCAAAATCCTTTGGATGGACACCTTCCGCTTCTTATGCAACTGCAGAGCCAGAGGCTGCACTTCCAGGCCCCCCCATCCCAGCACTCCAAACATCATTCCAGGCCTTTGAAGCGGCCCTAATGGTATCTTCCATTTGCAAGTAACACTTCTGTAGTCAAAGATCTTCCTCCGAGGAGATGTTAATGTGAAAGCACTCAGACTGCAGAGAGACGGGCACCGCCGCAGAAAGGCTGCCGAGGTGTTGGGAAGTCAATGTAACACCATTACGGGGAGTGTGGGCTTAGGACCTGTCATAAACACTTCATAAGCACTCACACACCGACTGCAACACGTTATTAAGTGCTGCACAGAGCTGCAATTGGAGAAATAAAAAGCACAATGCTACAGATAATAGCCTTCCTGAGGAGATTTGCACATAAATGTCAAATTGTTGCTTTTTCAGATTAAAAGCTTCTTTTAAAGCCGAGAATGCAAGGGTTTGTTTTTTTTCCCCCCCCTAGATGGAATAACATTGCTTAATTACAAGCTAAACACTCAGCAAGGCCAAGTAGAAAGGTTTGTCTGATACCAAAGGACACAAAACAGTGTTGCCAAATGAGCTCTTAAATATTAAGTCAATCACATAACTGCCAGATTTGTTGTGCTCAGATTAAATAAGCAGAAAAACGCAAAGGAGAAACAACAGTGTGGAAAAAAACCCACCAGGTTATGTTCCCTCGCATTATGTTCAATACACAAATCCTGCCCTGAAAAGTTATTTAAAATTGATTTTAAAGAGTACCATTTTGTGACAATCTCCAAGACCATCCTGCTGACACAGGAACCACTCCAACACTGAATTTGCACTAACACAAACTGCACAGGTCCAAGCTCTACCATCCTGGATGTGGCCTCAGGACTTCACAGAATATACAACCGAAGGGCAAGTATCTCCACAGCTGACATTCCAAAATGGATGGTAAAATGCTCCCCCATTTGGCATTTTCTCCATTTCACTGCACTGCTCTCCTACTCGTTACAAAGAGCCCCATCCCAAAGAACCCAACCTCCTTCCCTCGCCCAGGGAGGATCCCACCCCACTGGGCACTCCCCAGGGCACCCACAGCTCTGGCACAGAGCTCGCCTGGGCCGGGGCATGTCACACACGTGGCACGACGCACCGCCGGCAGGCACGGCTGGACCGGCACACACACAGCACAATTCCAGGGTTTTCTCCAGGTAAGAACATTCCAGCTGGATAAAATCGAGTGTTGTACGAGCGCTCGCTAGCTCAAGCCGATGTATCACTGACGGCGCCTTAATTAATTAATCAATTACTTGGTGAAGCAGCGGCTGCGCTCGCTCGTAGCCCGGTGTCGCAGCGACACCGTGTGGAGGGGATGTGTAATTACACCACCCGAAAATCCCCATTCCCTGGTTTTTAACACGCAATTCCAGAGCGGTTTGGGGCCGAGGGGACCTTAAAGGTCATCTATTCCACCCCCTGGCGTGGGCAGGGACACCTTCCAGTATCCCAGGTTGCTCCAAACTGGCTTTGGACATTTGCAGGGATGGGACAGCCACAGCTTCTCTGGGAATCCCAGCCCAGCCCATCCCCGTTCTCACTGGGAAGAATATCTTCCCAATACCTAACCTCAAACTGCACTCTTTCAGCAGTGTAAAGGGAGACTTACAGAAAAAGTATCCAAGCCAGCTTTAGTGTCTCATACACATTTCAGCTCTAAAAAGACAAAATACAAACCCAATCCAAAGGTATCTTTTGCTCCTTTGAAAATAAGCCCATTAGAATTGTTTTCCTCAGGACAATACAAGCAGTTCAAATTTCCTATATTTTCGCTAAAGTTTTGGTTAAAGCTCCTAAATACTGAAATTCAGTGAAGTGTAAAAGGTCTTACTCCATCTCTGCTAAACCTCCCATCGAATGCAAAAGCTCAGCAGCAACTTTATTTCCTCATCTCCGGCCAACAAGATGCAATCAAGAGGTGAAAAGCCCTCCTACACTTCCTGCAACTCCACTTAACTGAACTTCTGGTGTAGAAATTAACATTCTTTTCTACAAACTACTGGTATGTAAATACATGTCCAACACAGGCAACCAGAGAGCGGGAGAAATGTAGACATTTCTTAAAAACCAAATGTATTTTGCAAAGGGAAAGAACTCCATCCTCTCTCCTTCATTCTGAAGGGCAAGATGCTATGAGCAATTTTGCTTTTTTAAGTTAAGAACTTCATGACCTGCTGTATTAAACTTTATCCTGTCATTTCATGAAATTTGGGGGAAATTCCCCAAATGAAGACCATGTGCCCATAAAACTCCCTGCAGCCCAGACTGCAGGGGGTGGCTGTGACAGCATGAAATCAAAGCCATGTGCACACAGAGGCCTTTAGAAAATTAAAATTGCAAATCATGTACATGACAAATGTGATTGGAAAGTACTATGAATTCTGTCATACTTGCATTACTGGCACAAACAAATCCTGTTTGTATTTTCCACCATTATTACTTGCTGTTAAAATCCAAAAATCTGTCCTTTCTGGGCTACAAACTGTTCCATAATGTCAAACACTGCTCCCAATTTGAGTCTGAAAGCATACTTGAACATAAATAATGTGTAAAAAGCCCTCAAAGCTGAAGGGACATGAATTCAAGTGTTTGATCTGTGCTCCGTATTATCTTCAGATAAGGATATTACACACAAACCATATGACACTGATGGGAAACGGTGGCTCTTTCCACTTCAATGGGGAAAAAAATCAAGATAAAATATGAAAGTACCAACCCAACATGACCAAAAAAGCCCCTGGCAGAGCAGAGGGGTGAACTCTGTACTCACAGGGATGCTCCAGACTTGCATTCCATCACTGTATCCAATCATCAGCAGTAAGGGGGGTTCATTCCCAGTGCT
This sequence comes from Grallaria varia, assembly GCA_013396735.1. Lineage (NCBI taxonomy): Eukaryota > Metazoa > Chordata > Aves > Passeriformes > Formicariidae > Grallaria > Grallaria varia. The sequence goes on along the minus strand of VWZG01003370.1, from coordinate 806,542 downwards.
GTGTATCTCATGGAACTCCATATTCCTGGATGTATCTAAATTGGGTTTAAATATCAAAGCCATTAATAGCAGGTCAGGACCAAGCTCAGCAACACTAGATGGTGTTTCCTCAATGCATCTCTCTGTTGTCAAAAAAAAAAAAGCAACCAAAGTGGTTTAAACTTGCATGCTGAAACAATACTGGAATATATTCTTTAATAAAAACATCAAAGATTCAGAGAGAAGTTAGAAAGCTTTAAAATTTAAAACAGTGGAGAAAAACTTTATAGATGACAACATGGGCTGTTTCTTCCTCCAGCAATTAATAAAACATGGAAAACTTTTCAAACAGAGAAAAATTTGCACAGGACCAACAAAATAAACATTAACAAATACAGAAATTACAAATGCATGGGTAAAACTATTTCTAGATGCTGTGGGATTAATCTTTACATTAACCTTACCAAAACAAAGTACTGAGCAAAACTGCAGTTATTCACTTAGAATTCAGGGAAATTACATAATTAACTTGGAGTCAGGATAAAACCGACTGAAATTATTGTACATAGACCCAAAACTCACAAAGATAATGAGAGCAAATGAAGCCATACCATTTAAATCTGCATTTTCAAATCTGACCCAAACGATCTTCTCCTTTTCTTCTGGTGGGGTCCCACTGTAGGCCTGGACAAAAAAGAAAAAGGGTTGAAATAAGGAAGTTTAACATCCTTTTTTCTCCCTCTATAAAAGGGGACGTAATTTTAAAAAGTTAAACATGATACATGTATCTCCTGGTCACCAGTGCTCCTGGGAGGTTTGGTTCCAAGGATGAATGTTTCCACGAGCAACACAACCACGTTAAACATCACTTATTAATGTAGGAATGACAAAATATATCTAACAATAAAACTTCTGGGGCAGGTTAAAAATGCCACATGACTTGTAGCAAGTTAGTCAAGCTAAAATGTAGGACCTTCCAGAGTTTTTAACTTCAGCACTTGTACACTGCTTCTAAAACAGGCTCTTACATGAGATGTTTTATTATTAAAATTCTCTTTAATTCAGTGAAAAGCTTTGCAAGCAAGACTGAGGAAAGAAAGAGGCCTTTACTACACAGTTTATTTTACTGACACATTTCAGTTATATTTGTGACAACTTTAATACAGCCATTTAAAAGAGAATAAAGTGTAACTCCAGTAGAACAGCTCCATGTTTCAGTTCTGTGTTCTACAGATTCCCATAAAAAGATGAGATACAAAAAGAAACTGTGAGGGAGACTTGCAGTGTTTCCAAGGTGGAGTTTTACAGTTCTCAGGAGAAGCTGTGGTAGTAAGAACGTGAGCTCCAGTAGAAACACCATCACTTCCAAGTCAATTATAACAAAATACTGAGCAGTATTTTGGATTAAATATGAAAAGAGCCTGTATAATCACTTTATACATGCCAGAAAAGCAATAACTTGAACTAAAAATACAAATCTAAAAAATAAGTGTGGGGTTTACTTTTCATAACAAATCACATTCCATGCTTGCAAGGCAAATTGATTTGTAAAATAAAACACAGCCTGTATCCTTTAACTCCAAAGGGGGAAAGGGGCGGGTGTGGAATGCAACAATCTCTTCAATGAAAGTTGGACTATGTTGAGTTTAACCCAGAGTCCAAAATTCATTTTACAAACTGGTATTAGTGAGGGCATTTTTTTACATTATTATGGAGGAAATGTACTGGCAATTCATGGGAGGAGCGTCATGAGGAAACCAAGACACTAACTAGCCAAAATAATCCTTCCAATCACAATCAGAACTGTTTCCTGAGGCCACAATTAACAGCAGTGCTCCTCCACTATGGAATACAGCCTTCCCAAGCAGGAAAACAGAATTACTGCCCCTCTCCTACTGAGAACCCCATGGACAATACGGGAGGGACCATTACAGTTCCACATGTATTGTACCTAAATATCAATAAATTTATACATAAATTTATCAATTGTATGAAATAACAACTTTCCAAAGCAGACTGAGGATTCCTGTTTGGCAAAACTCAGCAGGCTGGAGGGCAAGGGGTCAGGCAGAGCTCCACAGTCCCAGAGCAGCCAGGCCATGCTGGGGCAAGTCAAGGAAACCAGATTAAAAAAGGAGCAAGGGAGGTGACAGAAGGTGACAAAGGGTGTCTGCCAAGTTGTTCTGCAGCAATCCAGCCAGGGGTTGTACACAGGTTTACAATCACCACCCACAAAACACATATTTGTAAGAGGCAGAGCAATATTATGGACAGTCCCTTCCCAACTCTTCTCTTGCTAAAATTATCTCAGGGAAAAGCTGCAATCTTCCTCCTGCTATTTATACTGCAGTTCTTCAGCTGTGTAGCTGTGATTTTCATTTTATTCCTACTCATCAGAGGAAATAAATCTGCAGGCCCAGCCCTCAGCTGCTCTGCAGTCTGTGCTCAGAAACCCAGTCTCAAGATCCACATTCAAAAAGCCAAAACACCTGGCATTTGTTTTTCTGCTTTTTTACTTTCTTTTCGTCCACCTGACACACATTTCCACTGCTTTGTGCACTGAAAGAAAGCAGTTTTAAGGATCTGCACCTACCTGTGGCACAACATCTTGGAGGAAAGTAACAACGCTCTCCATGTACGACTGTTCCCTGGAAAACAGAAGGAGAATTTCAACCACCACTGAAGCTCAGAAACAGTTGAGAGTATCTTAATTAAGACACACACAACCATAGGAAACAGGGACAATCTTTAGCACAAAGGAAAATACCGAGTATGCAATGCAGTTATTCAATACACAGCCAAGCGCTGCTAGTATAAATAATGGCCTGCAAGCAGTGAAAGTACTAAGTAAAAGTAACAGAAGTCTGTAAAAAAAGCTAAGTGACACCTGCTTATGGAATAACTGCTTGGGGGAAAGAGTAGAAAACCTAACAATCAAGGAATAAGCATGTTCTCTTCATCAGAGTGGATGACTGAAGCAGCACAGGCACTTGGAAATTATCCCTCAGTATTTTTCCACCTGATTTGGCTGTTACAATATGAAAACAAGGATTTAACCTTGTAAACTTTCAGACCTGCTGTGCATTACATACAGTGATGGAGTAAGTGGCAGCACACGGGGGCAGGAGAGAGAACAACATCCTTCCTAAGAATAGTAAGGAGAGGTATTTTCAGACAAGATTTTATAGCTTGGGAAGCTTATTCCTTCTTGGAATTACATTAGCAGCCATGATTTAGGGTAGTATATGGTGCAGGATACAACTGTTGTTGTAGATTTAAACTAATTGTTTTCTTAGCTTGGTCATGCACGGTGTAACTGCTGAGTAACACCATGTGGGCTGAGTGTATCAGACAGATGGTGTTGAAACTATGCAAAAAGTTTGTGTTTTATGTCATGAGTAACACTGAAACACTCCAGCAAGAACTACCTTCATGCAGTCTTGAGACCACTTTAAAAAAAAAAACAACCCAACAACTCTTAAGGCAACAGCTTAGGCTGCCCCCAAATTAACCTTTATACTGTCATAGCTTCTCCTGTGCTAACTCAAGACTTCTCATAGCACCAAAGAAAACCCATAAACTGGAAACTCCAGACTCTGGATGGCCAAAGGTGCTTTCTGAAGCTCTACAAGATTGTTTTAATAGAAATGTGAGTGTTTAGCCCTGAAGAATGAAGTCCTCTGAAGAACGAAGTACTGCACATGGCAATGCAGAAGATACTTGAAGTCAAATGAATTAGTTTTCCTCTCTGAAAACAAACATAAATCTAAATCCAAGTCTTAACTTTTAGAAAGCTTGTTCCAGCTCATGACCAAACCAGACTTTGCCCAGCAATCCTAGGATTCCTGCATCCCAGTTTGTCCCACTGCTTTACACTGAGGCCTTACAAATGAGCTGTGGTTTCTAGTGCTGACTCTTCTTTGGTTTATGTAGGTCACCCAAACTGCCTTTGCACACCTTCAGAGCCCTTTATTATAATGTTTGGCTACAGGTAGAGTATTAAACACCATGTCTGGAGTTCTGGGAATGCCTTCCAGCAAGAGTCATCCTGTCCTCACGGTTCAGCTCACGGAATGGACCTTTTCTCCTCCCCCAACTACATGTTCAAACAAATTTGGTATCTGGGCAATGTTTTTTACAACATACGTACTTTAAATCTCTCCTGAAGTTGAAAAACTTCCCAGAAAAGGTCTTTAAAGTGCTTAAACACAACATTAGCCACAAAAACAAAAAAACAAAACAAAACAAAAAAAAAAACCAAAAAAAAAAACAAACAAAACAAAACAAAACAAACAAACAAAAAAAAAAAAAACCCAAAAAAACCAAAACCCAATTTCCTCTCATACGGAGGTAGAAACTTAACCTGATCAGCAGAATGCTGCTGTGTGCTGCTCAGCACAGACAGACTCAAAACCACTGACATCTGTGAGATGAAAACTGGTGTCTCAAGATCAAGACAGAAAACAGAAATAGATAATCATCAATCATCTCCTTCCACTGCTTTTCTATTATTGTATTTTTAAAGCCTATTTTCAAGAAAAAGTCACTACAAACATGCATTCGTTGAAGAATTTTGAAACATAAGAAAAAGTGCTGCCTCTATCACAGGGCTTCAAGACAAACCTCTAACACAACTTTTTGTCGTCAGTTTCTTGTGGTCTCCAGTAAAAATAGAGTGAATCTTGACAGTTAAATACAGTTATCTCCAGGGGCAAAAGCTAAAGTGAGTATTGCAATGCAGTGCTATCTTGCAGCAGGAGAAGCATCCCAAGGAAGGAAGAAAAACCGTTACAAAAATCCTGTAACAGAGAGAGACAAGACCACAAATCTCCTAGACTGTCTTACAGACAAAAAGCTCTTTTGTCATGAAAGTATTTCCACGTGAACACAATGAAAATCAGGAAGCCCAAGGACAAAAATGGCCTCTTGGGAGCTTTGATCAAAGAGATGGAGCTTCTTCCTTTCTCTTGGTTTTGTTCTTTTAAGTAAAATAAGAATCCACAATTCTATTTACTGAAAGACTTTAATGACAAGTGTTATTATGTTCTAATATATCCACTCCACAGACAAAGGGTTATTAAAAAGAACAGCAAGAAAGGAACTTGTGTGGCACATCCCTCTGGCCTAAGGAAGTTTGCACCACCGACCTACAGCCAATGCAGTGCTTGTACTGCAAAACAGTGCAGACAACAACAAAACTATGCCATACATTAGATTTTTTTAATATGCAACTTGGCTTTGATGTGCAAGTGCAAAGCATCCCAGGCAGGGAGACAGGTTGACCTGCACCCCAGAGACAGGAACGCAACCAGTGTCAACTCTTGGAAAACACTCAACACAAAACCACAGCGGCAACACAAGCTGGCTTGGAAAAAACACAAAACTCAGGCAAGGTTCTTCTACAACAAAAAAAAAAAGAGCATTTCAGCAAGGGCTGCTCTTCCGGAAGGTTCTTACGTGGCAGCCTGCGGGCGAACCACCACCCCTCCAGTACATCGACTCGGGCGGCGCGGGGACTCTGTCGCCATTTTGGTGCACACCTGCAAGAAACACACCCCTTTTTACCATCATTTGCACAGGATTATTTATTACAGTGCTTCTTGACACGTTCTTTAAGGTAAAAAGAGAGAAACGTCGGTTAGACAAACCTGTAGTTGCCTTTACAGCACTTTTTTTTAAAGCAACAGAAAAGAACACCTCAAACTAATGACTTCTTTTTTGCAGTATCTCAGTCACTACAGCTCCTGGAATGTTTGAGAAAGCAAAATAACCCCACAAACCTGCACGATAAAGGGGAAAAGTATCTTCAAACTGGATCATCTCTAAGGTCCCTTTCAACCCAAACCATTCTAAGATTAAAGATAGCGGGAGAGGCACACGGTTGTCATCACCATTACACAAAACCACTGTTTACTAATGGGTTGTTGTCTCGGAAAATAATTATATAAAAATTAGGTACAATCACAGCTGCAGTGGATTGTACTCTCGAGAAAAAAGGGTTACATTGAAGCTCACACAAGAAGCGTGGGGGAGCACATTCTGCTGTTACACGCCAGCTCTTGGTGTCATCTGCAAGCTTTTCTTCACACTTCTGCTCCTCCCGTGTGAGGATTCCGGGTGACATTCCCAAAAGTAAAAAGCACTCGAGGAGCACCACAGACCCCTCCCAGCCCTACAGTCCACTCAGCTGCCCTGTTGTGCCCCCACAGCCCAAACCGAGACCACCAAGGTGGAGCAAAAAGCCAATCCTCCAACGCGATGCCACGGGCAGCATTTCACGTCCAGGCACACTCTGTCAGGGGCAGGATAACCACTCAGAAATTAGCAACAAAACAATAATTAATAACGAGACCTTCAGCAACGCAACTCCAGCCTAACAGCGAGGCACCACCAAAGCCGAAATGGCACGGAAAGGCTGAATTCAGCCGCGGGACAGCTGTGCCCGCCCAGCCCCTGGTGCCCTTCGGCCGCGTTATAGCGCCGCATCCTCAGGGCTCCCTCACACCTGCGGGCGGCCCGGACAGCGGCCGGCCCCGCCTCGGCACCCTCAGCCAAACGCTATTGAGCAACTCCACACCCAAACGCTGCGACCTGCCCGGCCTGGCCCCCCCTTCCGCCCGCTGAGGGACCCGCGGCCTCCCGGACAGCGCCTCAGCCCCGCCGGCCGCCCCTCGCCTCACGCCCCGCGCCCTCACGGGGGTCCCTCAGGCCTCACGGCCGGGCCCGCCCAGCCCTGCTCACCGCCCCCCGGAGCGGCCGCGCCCACCCCGGCTCTCGGAGCCGCCTCAGAGACGTCTCGCAGCGGTGACCCCGCGGCCCGACCCGCGGCGCCCTCCCCGCCGGAGGGTCCCTCACCTGCCGCCGCTCCCGGCGCCACTGACACTGTTTGGGACCCCCCGGGCAATGACACAAAGCGCACCGCGTCCGCAGCC
>VWZG01003370.1:778529-799623 GCA_013396735.1 Grallaria varia | reverse complement strand
GGGGTCATTCAGGGTGGGTGGGCGTAGAGGGGCTGCTGAGGGTCACTCGGGGGTCCCTCAGAGGTCCCTGAGGGCAGGTGGACGTGGAGTGTGTGCTGAAGGTCACTCGGGGGTCCCTCAGGGATCGTTCAGGGTGGGTGGGTGTGGAGGGAGTGCTGAGGGTCACTCGGGGGTCCCTCAGCGGTCCCTGAGGGTGGGTGAGCATGGAGTGTGTGCTGAGGGTCACTCAGGGGTCCCTGAGGGCAGGTGGACATGGAGTGGGTGCTGAGGGCACTCGGGGGTCCCTCAGAGGTCCCTGAGGGTGGGCAGGCATGGAGGGGCCACAGCTCCCCGTCTCAGCTTTGAGTACTAATTTCAGAGAAGCCAAATAATAGGTGAGCAAAGTGTAACCTGCTGCCAGTTTACATCAGCAAGTAAGTTTATGTGCAGTGCAGGGGAGCTTTGGGTGGTTATTGCTGACCATCATGCAGCACCTTTCCCAGGAAAAATGGTAGGTTTTGTTCAGTTTATTAAAAATGAAAATAAAACCCCAAAGCTGGAGAAGCCCAAGTCTAGAACTGGTGTGAGGAAACTTCAGAAAATGAGGCACGCATTTCTGAATGCAACAGAATTTGATGAACACTTAAATTTTGCTTCTCTATAGGGCAAAAAACCTGGGAAATTTGCTAGTCTTTTTTCTTTTGCATATTTCCCTTTATAAAAAGCAGCAGCACTGAGAGTCATCTCACCATGGTGTCACGCTCTTTAAAAGGTTCAGTGGCAGGAGATTGCAATGAAAACAGACAATTATTACCTTAGTTTGTGGCAAAGGCTGTAGCCAGGTAAGTACACACAGTTGCTGTGGCCTCTCCATCCTTCCCCCCCTCTGCTGTAGAATTTCAACACACGGCAAAAGTTTATTAACCAAGTTACATCCCACAGAAATAAATTCTTGCAGGATCCAATTTGGACAGACTGTTACTTTGATCTCCTAAAACAGTGCTGCGTTCCCAGCACAGATGAAAGAGAATTAGACATTTTCAGGAATAAAATCCCATGGGATTTCTGTAACCATGGTAACATACATAGATGGCAGGCTTGCCCATGTTTTATTGTTCCAGCAGTAAAGAATTGGATTCTATAAATAACCATCTTGGCCCTTGGAATAAAGTACTGGCCTTTTACCTTCCCATTAAAACAAAATTTTAAGAAGTTATATATTGTTCCAGTTAAACATTCAGTATAAAATGCCAAGATCAGTTCCATGATAAACCCACATGGGACATCTTGTTCCCTAAGCCACGGTGGAAAGGGGAGAGTATTCAGATTTTTAATGAATACAAAATAGATATTTATTTTCTAATAATAAATTCATATTTTACTGTTCAGCAGAACATACTCTTGAAATAAAGTTAAAAAATGAAAAGCATCTCAATCAAATTTTCATGTGTTTTATTGAGGTGAACATACACATGGTCCACATAGTCAACGAAAACTGTCATTAAATAATTTAAGAACTTGTGTTGAAAGGTATTAGCAGCACCATCAGTATTGGAATACCAGAAAACACATCTCCCATAGGGCAGTAATGCCTGGACAAAATGCCATCACTGGAACAGGGGATGGGAATGGCTTTGTTGGATGCTCTGGGGAGTTGGGACTTTTAAAACACACTTTTTTTTGCTAAATACTTTGACGATTATTGTTACAAAAAATACAACTAAATAAGATACTGCATAGTATTTTAATTAACATAAAATCAACATGGAGGTGTGTAAAGCAAGACTCAAATCTCTGCTTCCACATACTTTTCATTTCTGAGTAGAGAAATCTAAAATTTAAAACCAAAATATAGACCTAGTGTATTCTCTAAAAGACACACCTTAGGTGGAACATATCAGGACTACGAAAATACATATCGGGCATTCTGTTTAATAATTTACTTTAGTTAAAAAGTTGTGAAATTCTCCTCACAAGAAGCGTATACAAATTGATGACTTTAGTAAATTAACAAAAAGGATTATTTTACTTTTTGTGTTTTGTTTTTTCTTTTTTTAAACAAGGTTTAGCCCCGCTGTAACAATTATACAAGGAAGAAAAAAGAGACTACATTTATATGAAGGAATACAAATTTACACACATTTTACAGTGACTTATACCCTACACATCTACAAAATTCACAGTTATAATACAAGCAAGTACAAGGCTGGGATAAAGCTGTCGGATACCAAAAAAAGTTTCTACTTTAAAAAAAGATAAAACGGGAAGAGCTTCAAACTTCCTGCCCCCACTGGCACCCCCGTGCCCGGCCCGAGCCCCGCTGCCCGGCCTGCCCTCAGCAGACACACACGGCCTTCCTGGGCGGGTGGAAGAGGCTGGTGCTGAGCTTCTTCTGGCCGCGCAGGCTGCGCCGCATGGCCAGCCTGGCGGGCGTCCTGCGCGCCGCCGCCTCGCCCTGCGCGCCCAGCGCCCGTGCCAGCCCCCGCCGCGGCTTCTTCACCGCCGGGCCCGAGTTGGACTCCTCCAGTGTTCTTTTAAAGTTCGCCCCAGGCGTCCTCTCCGCCTCCTGGGCTTTGGTTTGGCCGGGAGGGGACACCTTGAAGCCTTTTCGGTCCGTGCCTGAGTTGGCGGCGTTGGAAGGGGAGAGGCTGACGGACAAGCCATTGCTGTAGGATTCATGTATCCTCAGAGCCAGCGCTTTGCTGCACTTCTCCTCCTGGGCGCCTGAATCCTTCGGGCTTCCTCCAGAGTGGGGCACGTTGCTTTTGGCAATCTCGTTTGGCAGCTCCAGGTACTTCTCTGTGAGCGTGTTGCTGTGCAGCAGGGGAGGAATGGGCTCAGCACCACTCAGGCGTGGCCACGGGTCATCTTCTGAAAGCTGAGAGAAAAAGAAATATTTAGACACAAATACAGTCATTGAATCATGGAATGGCCATAAAGACCATCTTGTACCACCCCTGCCATAAGCAGGACACCTTCCACTAGCCCAGGTTGCTCCAAGCCCCATCCAACCTGGCCTTGGACACTTCCAGGGACAGGCACTGTCCTTTTGGAGTGGAGACAGCATGGCACAAAACCTCTCTAAGCCTTATGAGAGGCAGAAAAATCCCAGCCCAGAACTTTTCTCCCTGTTGAGAGGTGGGAGGTCAGAGGGGGGATCTGCACTGAGGGTTCTGCAGTGGGGGAGCTGTGCACAAAGCAGTGCCTGCAACCTCTGCCCTGCGATTTGCAGCTGCAGCAGCATTTTCCAACATGCAGATGTGACTTCCCTCCTTCAGACACTCAGGCACCCGTACTGCCCTCTGAAGATTTCCTACACCACCAGGTGGCCAAACAGCAGGAAGGGGCTTCTGACCTTTGTTACATTCCTTGTTCTCAGTTACAGCATTAACCAGAAGATCAGGAGATGGACAAGCTCTTCGTGGCAGGTGTTCCCACTGCCCCCAGAAAGGTGCAGTGTCAGAGCTGCTCTAAAGATAGCTCCTGTTTGCTCTGCAGAGTAACATTTTCCTGCCTCTGGCTTACTTCAGCTCCATCGAGCCCCATCCCTGAGAGCACAGTCACTGTCTGTTGGGCAGCAGCTGATAAACGATGTCCTGAGAACCAGGGACTTCCCAAACTCTGACCCTCCCTTCAGCTACTCATCTCTTCTGCAGCCTCTGAGAAATAGTTTTGCCTCATTCTGAGTCCTACACCAAGAGGAAAATGGGGACAACACTTGTTCTCTCTACCCCATGGGGGGAGATTATGAAAATTAGTGTTTATGCAGTGCCCTGAAGATATGAATTATGACCTTATTAAAGATTTAATTGTGAAGAAAATCCCTGGTTACTCAGCGAGTCCTTCAAAAGCAAATTTCAAGGCCACATTACTCTGCACACCATCAGTGCAAGGCAAGTGACAGTTGTTAAAAAAACAATGTGTTTTGCTGCACACACAGCTCCATCAGTCAGTGTAACACCTCAGCTGAATAACAGATGCTTTTCAAGTCACAGCCCAGAACAACTCCAGTTCACCCTCAAGAGGAGTGCTCAGCACTTTGCAAACATCTGAGGATTAGTAAAATGCACTCCAAAAGAGAAGACAATCAGAATTGTTTCCAGCATCCACACTGGTTTTCCGCTCCTCTCTACTCCTCCGCTGCTCCCCACGCATAGACAAAAGCAATCAGGTAATCCTCTTTGGCTACATTTGCCCACACAAGAGCAAAGACCATTATGGATGGTGTTTTAAAGGTTATTCTTCAAGTCAATTCCCACAGAATCCACAGGGAAGCTGGATGACACACAGAGCAGCCCTGGCAGTGCTGCTGCAGCTGCTCAGCTGAATTTTTGACAGGGTGTCTCTACCAACAACTTAGTTTTATGTTTTTATTGTGGAAGAAGACCTTGAACACTGTGGCTCTTATCTCCAACATCTCCTGCCTGGTGCAAACAGCTGAGTCTGGAGAAGGCTTTAGGAAGCCAAAGGAAGGCAGAGGATGGACTGCTGGAGAGTGATGTAACTAAACAGGAAAAATAAACCATGAATCACCATTTGATTTCTCAACAATCCAATCAATCTTTATCACTGGCCCAGGAATACTGGAATTAATTTGGTATTAGTAATTGCTGCCAGAAGGATAAGCAATTAAGAAATACTTCTGTTTAATTGAGAAACTTTGGGCTCCATCTATTTCCAAATTAATTGTTTTGGCAGGTAGCAGCTGTCAGGACTCAGGGCCACCCCTACTTCTGTCACAGGAACTGGGATGGTCCCTTTGCAGTGCAATTCAACAGTAATTTTGTAGGAAGATTAATTAATCACCAACCTAAATTAGATCATACATTTACCTGCAGCTTTATGTAGCCAAGTATTTATGTACTGTTTTGCAAATGGATGTTGTTACCTACTGCCATATTTTCTGTGATCAACAAAATGAGGCTTTTCCCTCCTAGGATGTTGCCCATGTCATTGGGATCCCAAAGGATCATGGAATAAAGGCATTTCCTGAATCTCTCACCACCTGTTTCCATTTATGTGGATTCACAGTTCATTGAATCTAGATAGATGGACGAGGGGAATGAAAAAATACAGACTTTTCCCAAGTCCTCATCCAGAACTGCTGGTTCCAGGATATTCTGCAGTCAGCACAGCTCAACATTTACTGAATGGTCACTGCAACAGTTCACACACAAACTGTATGGCACAACTGAAAATTTTAGGAGCACTTAAAATATTTTTTTCCTCAAGATTTTGCTGCGTTTTAAGTCCTTTTCATGGATTTTGGATGGGAGGAGACAAAGCTGGAGCTTGCTGTTTTATTAGCACTCGTTTCTCCCAAGGGAATGTTCCAAACTCCCTTCCTAATTTCTCCTTTCTTTTCCCTTGCCCAAAGGACAGTTATCTCAAGACACTTCAGAACATCAAAGGACAGTGACTTAAATCAAGAGCAGCTGGTAATTACTGAAACAAACATCCACTCATAACTATACCCCAACTCCTAGAGGGGGGTGAAAGAAAAAAGCCACAAAACAACAAAACAAAACCCCTTCTGAACAGCTCTGCTTTATGTTAATGGTCAAAACTTCAGCCTCCAGAAAGACCTTATGTTGTAATGCCTCTCCCTCTAAGAAAGAATATTAAATCAACCAAAGGAAGGGAGTAGGATCTCTCAATACATAAAGAAATGTTCTTTACAACCTGTGTTGGAATAAATTAACACATGGGATAACTCAGGGAGGAAAACTAAAGGGTCACCAGCCTGACAGTCAACCAAACCCAAACCCCAGAAGCACCTCTGCAATTCCAGCTGTGCTGCCCCAGTACCTGGCGAGGCAGAAGGGAAAATGGAGCCCAACCTTATTTCCCTAAGCAAATAGGTTGTTTGTTTGTTTGTTTTTTTAAACCTCTGATCCCCAGTCTGATTCCTCTCTTTCCATAGGCTACCTTGGAGTTTGGGGAGGACCTTGGAAAACTTCCTTTTGAGATATAGTGCATTTCAAGCTGTGGGAACCAAGTGCATAAAGTCACAGATACAATTTCTTCAGCACTAAGGAGGGAACAGAGATCCCCAACTTCTAATAAACAATCAGCAGCAATACTGAGAAGTTCATAATTTTCTGGTGTTCCAAAGTCTTTTAAGACACATTGGTAAAAGCTGAAGTACTTCTCCAAAGCTTTGTATGTGGAAGTACTGAGGATATGACCAGGCCATTGCTGTTAATTCCAGAACTGACATAAATTATCTAGACATACACGGTGCCTGGTCCACTGAGTGAGAAAAACATTAAAAACACCAAAGTAAAGAAAAAGAACATTAAATAGATTTAAATGACAGGTCAGTACTTTCTATGAGGCATTACTTTATCCCTGGCAATGGTCTGACTATACCACTGCCTCAACCCTCCCCATCATCCCAGGACTAAGCTGGAATCCCCGCTAGGGGAGGAAAAGGGGAACATTCCAAGCAGGATACCTTGACAGGGGGGGTGCAGCAGCGGGAGGGGGTCATGCTGTTGATGTCGGGGCTGCTGTAGCAGGGCCCCTCTGCCAGGTTGAGGTACAGCTCCTCCTCGTGCTCCCAGGGGCCCTGGCCGGGGCGCAGCGGGGCGATGCAGATGACGATGGCGCTCGTGTTGTCCGCGCGCAGCATCCGCTGCCTCCAGCGGCCCAGGGCGCGGCTCACCAGCATCTTGGCACACGACTGCCGGTGCTCGCCCTGGGGGGACACACAGGGACACACTGAGCCACCAGGGCTGCTCAGAGACTGGCAGCACACCCTGAGACTTACACGACTCTAAATCCATGTTAATTGGAACATCTTCCTTCTTCACGGGATGCAGCTCTAAAAGCAGGTTACAGTCCAGTCCATGTATATACAAAGTGTTTTAAACCATAAAACCAAAACAGCCTTTCCAAAGGGGTTTACAGACTATTTACTATCTGATGCCCACCATATAAATTCTTAACTGTTTGGTAAAATAAACCAGAGAATAATTGAATTCAGTCTAAACAACTATCTGCATTGTAACATGAGCCACAATGTGAAATAAATTTAACTTTCAGACAGTACTTTGTGTAACTTCCTTAGGAAGGAACACATTTTATGTCCTTTATTACTCAGAGATACCATCCCGGTAGTCTCATCTCCCCAAAATGATAACCAAAACAATAATATATTTAACAATGTTAACACACATGGTATTTCACATCAACCACATTCTAACAACTTTATGTTGGGGCAAAACTATGAATATGCCTAAATAACACCACTTTTGTCAAGTACTTCTCATCTATACCAGCCTGTGCAATTTTTAAAGGTAAAAAAGATGAGCTTTCCACTGCTCTCACCATTAAATACTTTTTCTCCTCGTGATCCTGGCACATGGAGATGGCATCCTGAGGCGGGATCATGTTCCACAGCCCGTCACTGCCCAGGATGATGTACTTGTGCTTCTGGGGATCAATGGTGTGCACGCTCGTGTCAGGCTCAGGAGACACCACAAATTCACCACTGTAGAAGTCGTAGCTCCAGAGATCACCTGGCAAAGCAGAAAATGGGTTGGAATTGTTACACTCCACATGAGAAGTCTCCACCTTGGAACATACAGTAAAATGCTCCCAGGAAAACCATCAGCACCAGCAACACAGAGTAATTCCAGCAGAATTACTATTCTGCTGCTGTCACCTTCCAACCATATTTAATGTAACAATTTAAATGAAACCACATTCAAACCTATGTTTAGAGGAAAGCTATTTACTTAAAACAAGTTTATGGGAAAAGAGGAAATATAACAGATTAGTATCTCAAAAACAGTGAAACCTCAATAATAAACCAAAGTAAAGCCCATCTGAATTAACACAGTTCTCCTTAGACAGAAGCATGGCCTTACTTTGCTGGTCCCACACCAAAGTTGCAAATATTTGTGCGCGCAGGTGCCACAGGGAGGGAACAAAGGCAGAGGGAAAGGAGGAGACCGAGCTTCTCCCCTGTGAAATTCTCCTTCCCACTGCTCTTCCCCTCTGCAGCCGGAGCAACACTTGCAGAGCCAGGTGGGGCTGTGCTGGAGCCTCCCTCCAGAAAAGCCCCCCGTGCCAGATTTCAGGGCTGGAGAGAAGCCACGGGAACACGAGCAGTGCCAAGTTCCAGCAGGACAGCAGGGAAGGAGAGCTCCAGCCTCTCCCCAGGACACCTTGCTATTTTTAAACCTGCCTCACTGTGTGAATGGGTTTGGGGTCACCTCGCTGGCAGTGAAGCTGAACAAGAGTCAAAACATCCCCCAGTGCCAGGGCTCCCTCCAAACCATCCACAAGTAAAACACACTCCATCAGAAAACTGCACTGCCATTTCCATTTCATTGCTCAAGTGTACTCGAAAAAATTAAAATCTCTACTAAGGCTGGGCCTTAAAATCAAGAACACCAATAATTCATGATGGCACCTCCTCTTTTATTTATTTCCATGTCCATAAACAGCTTCCTGTAGTAATAAGCAACAAAAAGTAACATTATCAATTGCAAGCACTGGCTGCATTTTTCTCTGCAGAACACACAGCTCTAAAAGCAGAAATTAGTTAAAATGTCAGAGTCGAACAGCAAACAGAAGCTCAATGACTCCAGCTCAAGAGTAACGTTTTGTCAGGCTCTTTGCTTTCTGCTGGCCTCACAAGGCCCTTAGCTTCTTCCACATCCATCACCACCCTTTTAAAGATAATAAATAAGCTTTTTGTCTCCCTACTTCCCTCCATTAGCTTTGCCTTAAGCTATCAACCGGTTGAAAAGACTCTTCCAGAAGGAGGAAAGGGAATACTTCAACTCAATTACTGCACTCCATGCAGCAAGCAGGGCCGGTCCTGCTCATTAAAGCCCCAATTCTCCACTGCAGCAGAGCCCCACAAGCACATGTTGCTAATGAGCGCTAATTAAAAGCCAAGCCTGCTCCTACAGAGGTGCACTCGGCCTCCACAGACCCCGACAAAGCCAGCTGGCAAGGAGATCAAAATAAATACTGTAACACAAGAGCTGGACTCCAGCACTGCCGTTATTGGATATGAATTGCCATGGAAAGTCTCGGTGTGCTCAGAGTTCCCCACGTCAATCTGTCATGGACACAGCAGGTAAAATAAACAGGAGCTTGGGATCACAAAAATCACAATTGTCGCAGCATCTATTTCCAACGTGCATAGTGTTTTTATGCTTTTATTTGCTTGTTTGTTCACATCCGTTTAGAAGAAATGACAAATGTTATTAGCTGAATCAGTTTAATTAGAAATACTGGGCTAGATGATAAAAATAACCTGATGGTATTTAATTTGGGTTCATACATGAACGTGTCATCGTGTCCATCTGCTGCTCTTCCTGAGCAAACTGCCAAGTAATCATCACACTGATTTCAGGGGATCTTCTCCAAGAGGAAGAAGGCTCCTTGCAGGGATAACTGGGAATATCAGTGGTTATAAGGAGGAAATACAACTCCTAAAGTTGTAGAATGGAAGAAAATGAAAGCCTAATCAAGAATTGACTGACTGACCAGCCAGACCAGTCAGGAGCTCCTGGAAGCTCAGAACAACTCCAGGAGTCACAAACTGAAAGAAAATAAAGTTTTTCTTCTTTAACCCAGCAAAAATCCCACAGGGTATTTGAAGCCTAAGGCACACAGGGACACCCAAATTCTTCCTTCCTCAGCCTAAAAGGAAACAACCAGTACTTGTGATTGCCCTGAAGAACAGGGAGAATTTGGTTTGGTGTTCATTTATCAGCAGCCTGCTCCATAAACCTACGGAATTACCTGGCAGACCGGAGCTGCCTCAGGAGGGCTTCTCACAGACCCCTCAAAGGCCAACCCA
This sequence comes from Grallaria varia, assembly GCA_013396735.1. Taxonomy (NCBI): domain Eukaryota; kingdom Metazoa; phylum Chordata; class Aves; order Passeriformes; family Formicariidae; genus Grallaria; species Grallaria varia. The sequence continues at coordinate 789,818 of VWZG01003370.1, read as the reverse complement.
TGTCACAGGGTGAGGGACATTCATTTGTTATTTCATTTTTCCCTAAAGGGCAGAGCAGCACAGAATGAGCCAAAGCTTTCTGGAGCTGCTGCAAAGATGGATTGCCACAGTCAGCTGTGTCTCCTCCCTGCCCAGCCAGAGAGCTCGGCACCCGCAAGGACAAACCTGGAGCAGTCACCCTCCGTGGCAGGCTCTGCCCCAGCTCTGAGGGGCAAAAAGGGAGAGGGAAACAAGCCAGAAAGCACAGTACACTTTCCCCTAAGCATTTCAAAGTGCTCTGAAATCTTTAATTCTGTTCCAAAGCAAGTAGACAGAGGAGTGACCCCTTGGCAGGCTGGGGAGCAGAGATCCTGTGATGCTGGGATGTGCCAAAGGCTACTGTTACAGCACTGGAATGCCAGGCTTGGAGTTCCACTTGGGAGCCAGACTATTTTTGTTCTGAATTAAAACCCAAACATTTGCAGAACTCTTAACAATCTTGTTCTTTACAAACTTGCACACTGGGAGTATTCCTTTCAGTGTGAGGTTTGCATATTTCTTTTTCAAAGGAAAAAAAATGTTATTAATGTATTAATGTTATTAATTCCGTAGCCTCTGGAAGAAAAAATACCTGTTCCTTAATGCTGACTGAAACCAGAATAATATACAGGGATCTACACTAAAATTATACTGCATCTTACAAAATTAAACATGTTTGAAATCAGATACTAAAGGAGCAGGACTCGAATTTAGGCGTCTGTAAGAATACATCAAACTACGCAGTCTCTCTTATGTGCTCAGTTACCTTTTAAAATACAATAAAACCCCTACTTGTAACTCAGCTGCTGCCAGGGAAGTAACTGAAGCTACAAACAAAAACATCCATCATGTAAGTGGACTGGACTATGCCCAAAGCCTTCTTAGAGCAAAAGCATGTCCAGAAGTCACTTAATTCAAGTCTTTCATTTCTGTTTCAGGAGATGCTGTTTTGCCTACAAAACCAGCTTTTGGTCTTAACAGAGGAAAGAAAAGTTAACTTTTATAAGTCTGCCCAAAACAAAAATCCAGTTTGATTAATCCCAGATCTTTTTAAATCCAAGTTTTATCTAAAAGGCCTGTTAGTACAAAGAGAAGACTTGCAGAACTTCCTTTTTTTTTTCCCAGTGCCAATGAAGCAGCACTGAGGGAAGCCAGACAAATCCCTGCAAGGATACGGACAGGAACCACTGGAAACCATTCAGGCTGAGCTGGGGTGGATTTTCACTACACTGCTGGAAAACCAGTCCTGGAGCTATGAGCCCCCAGCAGCCTGAGGAGGAACAGGACCAGAGTTCCATCATCCAGCCTAGGAATTACTAAGGACAGCTCAGGCTGAGGGACGGGGACAAAACTGAAGGAACAGCAAACAGAAAAGTGCCCCAGAAGCACCTGAGGCTTTAAAACTCCCTGCACTCCCTCAGCAGTATGTTTTTAAGAACTTGTTTTACACACTACTGCAGTCAAACCTGTTGAAAGGATGCCACCCTCAGCACTGTAGAGAAAAGAAAAGCATGGCTAAGAGGACAGCATTTCAACAGTAAATGAAACAAATAATTGCATTTTAAACAAAGGGTGAATCAAACACAGCTCTTGAAGCAGCGTTTATCCCTGGAAGTGCTCAAGAACAGGTTGGACACAGCTTGGAGCAACCTGGTCTAGTGGAAAGTGTCCCTGCCCATGGCAGGGGGTTGGAACAAGATGGTCTTTCCAACCCAAAATGTTCTGTGACTGCTCATCTCTGCCTGGATGTTCTCAAATTAACAGGCAAGAGAGAAGAAAGGCTCCCAAGAAAAGGGGAGGAGGAAGGGAAAAAAGGTCTATAAAATATTTACTACATTTAGAGCTGAACTAATTTGACAACAAGAGAGATCCCACATGATTTAAAGAGCCCTTTAAAAGCCCCCATTTCTGCCATCACACCGTGTGTTCCCAGTGACCTGGGAAGTGGGGGACAGCTGGGGATAGGAACTTAAACACCAGCTTAGGAAAACCACAAGGAGTTTAAGCTGCACTTGCAGGAGCCTCCAAAGCCCAGCCATTAATCACCCTGGTTGTCTACTCGTTTCTACACTTGGTTCTGGTTTCAAGTTATACCATAAGATCCTCACAGCTCAGCCTACAGCTTCTCTCCATTTCCCCTACTTAGTACAGCATCTTCCAAAATTACACACAGAGCCAGAATTTCCTTCAAAATTGGTTTCCAAAGATCAAAACTCTATTCTGTTTTTCCACAGTGGGAACAAAACACACATCCCCTTGTACACGTGGAGCCTTGTGCTTACCAGCCCAGCACTTGGCACACGCCCAGCCTTCACTAACACAAGGAAATGCAAATAATTTGAGTTCCCTCACACCTGTTTTGGGGACAGACACAAAAAATAGACAGTTACCATGAAATTATGGGTGTCATGGCCAGGTCAGCAGAAGTAGTTATGAAAATGCAGAACACTCTGCCACAGCTTAAAATATTTCATTGGAAGACAGCGAAACCTGCTGTATCCAGTAAAAGCAGCTTAAAGATACTTCACAGTATGAAGCCCAAATACTTCTGACTCATTATGAGGGTATAAATAAATTCAACATTATTAAAATGCTTCAAATACAGCCACTGTGCATACCACAGATGCTTATTTTAGGGCAGAAGGACATTTGTGACAATCAGAACAGGAAAGGGGATGTCAACAGAATTCACCTGGCCAGAAGGATTTCTCTTACACCAGGATTCTTTCTGTGGCTGAGTATTTGATCACTGCAATACTTTCTCCCCAGCATTTTATTCCTGCTATTTCCAAAACTTTTGCACCATATTCTTTAGGGTGAGTGTTAGACTTAAAGACTACAGGGATGAGACCCCGTCAGAGTATTTCAAAGGTGTTTTAAGGGAAAGACACTTAAAACTTTATGATTTAAATTTTATGAGATTTAATCAGATGATATTCCACTTTAAAAAAGAGTAAATTCCCAGCTCAAGGATTCTCTCCGCAGGGCAGAGTATGGGGAGACTCCAGACCAAAAAAAAAAAAAAAAATCATTGTCCAGCCTGGGATCTGTGGGGCATTTTTGTCAAGACAGAGTTTGGATTTAGCAGCAAGAACCACGGAGCAGATCCCAGTGGGACTGATGAGTCCTGGTACCCAGCGCAGGTCAGCCCTGGGAGAGGCTCCAGGGATTGCTAACAAACTGGGAAGCAGCCAAGAGCTCGGGCAGGGCTCTGGTGGGTGTCTGGGAGCAGAGCAGGGCCACGCTGACCTGGGAGGCAGTGAAATCCTGTCCCCACACCGCGAGCGTCTGTGCACCATCTGGGTCCCACAGAGCTCGGCAGCTGCACTCCCTTCTCCGGGAGCTTTGTCATCCCTCCTCGGGAGGGGGGAACAGGCAGAGGAGGCTCCCAGAGCCAGCAACACGAAACACCCTCACACTGCAAACCTCCGCTATGTGGAGATGCCAAAGCCATCTTTTAAGCTCTTGAAACCAAAAGTTGTTCAAACATAAGTGTACCCATTTCTGGGACATGAAACTCTCCTTCACCCCCTTCTCCCGAATCCTCTCTTTGGACACTGAATGGGAAAGAATGCAACGGGGGCTACCAAATACATCATTCCCTTAATTCTCACCTGCACACAAAACCCAGCCAAATGCTTTTGTTCAGCTTGCTGAGAGGAATCAGATCAAAAGTCAGTGAGCTCTCTTTAGACAAACAACAAACTTGCAATAGCAGGAAAAAAAGATTCATCAAAATTAAGTGTATCCTTTTGCAATCCCTGAGGAACACCTGCCCTGTTCTTCAGGAGGGATATGCTGCTCAGTGGATGAAGATCTGTTTGCTACTCAACTATTAACTCCCAAGGACTTCCTCAAACTCTTGAATCAGTTCTACTAACCACAAAATAAACTCTACTCTACCTAAAATATGTCACACAGACTTCAAGCTACTGAGAAAAACGTCCACAAAAATACAATTTTAGAAGATCACCTTGATACATATCTGGCTTTTACATGTTCATTATCCCTGCAAAGTTTTCCTTAAGCCTGGACAGATCCCTGAGGAACAGCCAGCCCTGCCTCTGAAATGAGACACAGCAAGGCCATGCCATTGTTAGAGGAGCACAGTGCCAGTGCCCACCCCACTGCCAGCTGATCCAGGGGCACTGCCAGCACTGCCACAGAGCTGCCAAGCTTGACAACAAGAAATGAAGTCACAGGACAGTTTTGACAGGCAAAAACACAACACATTTCCACAAAATCAAACCTATACTAGGTACACCTGGACAGAAGATTATTCCCTGAGGCAAAGCAAGGAAGGAAACAAAAACTGCCCATGACTGGCATTCTGTGATGAAATTTAAAGGAGAAAATAACCAGAAAACACTAACACTCATGGCTAAGAGGCATCCAATTATTCAGTTATTAAATACTTCCCAAATACCATTCATCACTAGTTTTCTAGTACTGCAATATGCATTTTGTCCTTGGAATAAGGTGCTCCTTGAAGACAGATTGCCATTACTAGTGCTCCCACAAAGGCAAGTTATAAATAAAACACAGACTTGACTTTCATCAAATTCTATGCTAAGTCTTTTAAAATATTCACAACAGAAGGAAGACCAAATTTATTTGTACACAATGCAGAAAAATTTACCATCAACTAGTCAAAAATTACAGCCCTATTATCTAGTAAGAAAGAGACAAACACGCTGTCCCCCTGGAGACACAGCTTGGATGTTTCCATCTGCACCAGAGATAAAGCCCTATCCTTGCAAGACTGACACTGAAAGTCCTGCAAGTTGTAAGGCAGGTTCTCCTCTCACCAATGCCACCTTTTGCAGCTTTATTTAAAAAAAAAAAAAAAATCCAGATTGTACTAAAAATGCATTCAGAAGGCTGAGACCTTCAGAAGACATGTCAGTAAATCCCCTAAACTCGATGCTTTGGCAAAGCAGGGTATGACTTCAGTGGTAGGGGGTCTTGTGGGCCCAACACAGAACTTACCCAGGGCTCTGGCCACAGCCAGGAAAGGGATCTGGTCGATGACGGTGCTGCGGCGCACGGGGCCGTTGTGGGTCAGCCGAGGCCTCTTCCACACCACTCTGTTCACCCCAGACTTGTTGATCACACTAAAAGCACCAGGGAGAGGCAGAGGTTAAACAGGAACAGGAGCAGGGAAGTTGGGTTTCAATGAGACAAAACCAGTGAAATAAGCAGATACCGAGGCAGCAATGGCAACACCCTCAGGGCAGGTCACAGCACCATTAAGTATTTCAAAACACACCATAGGGCTTAGGGAGTTTCACTGCATATTAAGCCAAAGGGACAAGCAAGAGATGAAGGGCAGAAGAAAATAAAAGCAGGGGAATTGAGAACTGGAAGAAATTCTGGCTGATTGCAACAGATGCAAGAGTATCTTTTTAATATGTCAGGGAAAGAGCAGAACTGACTTTGCTTCCCTCAGATGAGGGAACATCAACTCACTGGGGTGGAAATACCATGCAGTGCCCCCACCTCGCACAGTTCAGCAGTGAGGAGGCAGCAGAGCAGAGCTGGAACAGGAGAAAAGAGCAGCCTGCTCAAGGGATTTCCTTATGGGGGCACAGACACAGAGGAACTGCTCCTCCTTGCTGTGTGCTGGAAGGAGGAGGTAGGAGGGAACAGCTCTGCATTTGCATGGGAACACCTGCTCTGAGGCACTGAGCACTGCTTTGGACTCACAGGTGGCACTGAAGGGTCAAAGAAGGTACAAAGCAAATAACTGGGGCAGATGTATCAGGCAGGGAAAGAGCCATCAAGGAAAAAGAGCTAATGAAACCAGGAACTAGCAAAGATTGGCCCCAAACAAGCTCATTTCTTAACTAGATACTTTCAAGTTCCTTTTATCCAAGGAACAGCCATTGGTAATTAGAAACTGAGCAGTTCTGGAACGGTCTCAAGATTCCTCATACTGAAGCTATTCAAGATGCACTTCCTGAGACTTCAAAAGCCTTAACAACAAGGGCATGTTGAGCTCCATCCACAGCATGGCAAAGTCACAAACATCACATTCTAAAAATTGATCTCCCCCACTTGTACAACTAATGACCACACAAAGCTCACTTCAGTCATTATTGGAAAGAAAACCTCATCCCACGCTCAGATGTTACTAGGAAAATATCATTTTAATGGAAGACTCAATTACACTCTCGCCTTAACTGCTCCCATTCTGCTCTCATGAAAGACAGGACATTACCAAGCACAGCTGCAGAGTTCCACCTCACTCCTACCATATGCCTCACAGCCTGGGAAAACAAGGGGCACCATAAGAGTTTTAAAAAAAAATCCAAAACCAAATTAACCATTCCTGTAAACACAAAGTTGCAGAAGTTGCAGGGAATACTTCTTTGAAGCTACAGAGACTTCCAATCTCCAAGACACACAACTTGGAAACCTACAGAGGTACTAACCCAGCAAAACTTCAGGTTCCACCCCCTCTGCAGAGCCACCTGATCAACTTCCAGCTGCCAGAGACACAAATGTCTGAAGGTTAATGGGCTGACAGGTTCTCAGATGAATGATGTCAACAGGAAGACCTTCAGTGAGCCCTGCTCAGGGAAGGAAACCGTGCCCATCCATCTGGTGCGGCACCGCAGGCTGAGAGAACGCAGAGCTCCTGTGAAGCTCCGCCAAACGTGAGCCCTGAGGTTTGTCTCCAAACATTTGTGCCACCTGACAGCCCTGCCTGCTTTCCCCCTCACTCGCAGGGAATGCACATCCACCCCAGCTCGGATGTGCCAACCTCTGCCAGCTCCTGACAGGGAGGAAACGACTCGTGCACAGACACGGGCCAAGCCACGGCGTTCTAACGTTTACAGAGTGTATTTAAACACAGCAAATACAGGATTTGGTTTCAAATTTAAGATTTTCTTTTATGTTCAAGCTCTGAGGAGCCTACTCAACAGCTGCCATTGTCATCTTGGGAACAATGCAGAATGTCTGAGAAATTAGAGGGGTTTGTGTCAAAATTTGACAAACTGGGTATTCCAGACCTTCTATCATTTTACCTATATGAAAAGGCAATTTTCCCAACTGATAGAATCCTCAGAATTTAATGAAAAATAGGTCAAATACCACCATCTCCACTTTCCAAGTTCTTAGTGAACATGAACTGTTGCATGATCCCCCTCAAAACAAGCAAGCTCAAGCTTTGTTCAGTCAAAGCAGACACACTTACCTGCCCCCAAGGCCTTCAATTCTCTCCCTTTCCTTGGGAAGCTCCGGCTTGTGGTCCTGTGTCACCTCCACAGCTCTCACAAAGTCATCCTTGGGGTCATCCTGGACTCCCAGCACCACTCCTGAGTCCCCAACGTGAGCCACGTACATTTTGGAGCCACGGATGATCACCACGCTGGCCGTCGTCCCTGACGTGCTCGGCAGACCTGTCATGGTCTTGGGCCACTCTGCTGCAGTGAGAAAAAAGGCCCAAAAAAAGCTTGGTTTCAGTCTCTGGAACTGGGAATGTCTTGAAGATCAGGAGAAGGGGGTGTCAGAGGCTTGTGTAATGTTACAACAGAGCTTCACTGCAGCACAGCCAGGCCCACCAGTGCCCCCAGGTCACCCCCTGCTCACTTAACATCACTTTCAGCTACAGCTTAAATTGACATATCTAGATAGATAAAGCCAGCACCAAAACGGGATTCAAAAAACTGTCTCCTTTGGCTTAATATTCCAAGCATCACCAGAAGAACACAGGGGAAAGATGGGCTTCTTGACCAGGATCAATACAAGTGTTTTTGTTACGAACTACTGTTCATTTTCCTGTCTGAAGTAGAAATGTCAAATTCCATTATTTTGTCCAGGTATTTGACTGGCAATCAGGATTTCTGGATATTGATGAGACACTTGGAAGGAAAGAAAACGTTATTTTATTTTTACAGCTGAACAACAACATTTTAGGCTGAGTAGCATCTCAACTGTTTTACCCACATTTCCTTTAGGAGGACTGAATAATGCAGATTATTTAGAGATGCTCACCTTAACCCAACATCCAACTTCTGCAGGAGACACCCCCTGAACCCAGGGCAGTAACTTCCTTTACTGGTGTCAGCTATGCATGGTTAGGGAAACTTCCTTCTTTCTCAACTGCTTTGCCCTCAAACCACTTACATTAACATCCTATTATACTATGCTCCCCATTTATGTTCAATCCAAAGCTCCCTTTCATGCCTTTTCTATTTTTATATGTACTAAAGCTCATCTTCTTCCCAAACTCCACTGAGAAAACATCCCCATTGACACAGATCAGCCAAACCACCCTTCTTCCCCACTTCGGCATCCACCAAAAACCAAACTCCACTTCCCAGTTATCACTTGATTTCAACTGTCAACAGCAACCTCCTGTTTCTTCTTCACTGCACCCACTCATGTCTGCAGACAAACTCTGCAGGGAGACTCATCTCTCTGTCACATTCTATCTCCTGCACTTCACAAGTCAGGCTCACACAGCACAGAAATTCCACAGCGACACAAGCTGTCTGCAGGAAATACCCAAGCCAGGCTGCCAAAGCTCTCTATTCTTTACTTTCCTGTGCCACAACAAACACACGAGAAATAAACAGACAAGAAAAGAAAAACACAATTACACCTTCCCCCCGTGAAAATAAGTATTTTAAACTTCTACGGTTTTAGGCAGGACCAAAAAAAATAGGAACTTCAGTTCTAGTGCCACGGAATGATGTTCAGATGCCTGAGGGCAAAGTGCTGAAGGAGAGGCAGAATTTATACACACTATAAAGATAAAAACTGCATTTCCTCAGCGTGAGCTACCAAGACATCCAGCATAATTTAAACATTTACATTCTAACTAAGCTCTAGCTTTGTGTTCTAAATACTAAACCACACTTTCTCCCTAGGAGTAGCTTTATTTCAGGAACACAAACATTCAATCAGCTTATTGGAAGTGCTTTGTCTGGCAATTTTAACTGTGGATATTAAATCTAACACATTCCAAATGGAAAGCAAACAAGGGAGGAAGCCAAGTGGTAATGAGGACTTCAACCACGCACTTAACAGAAAACAAGCTGCAACTAATGAGTTTCTGTCAGTGGAACAACCCCTCAATAGCAATAAAATATATTAGAGAGTCAAATCAGCCTTTATGGGGCTGAGAAACACTATGATGGAAATCACCCACTTGTGAGAAAAAGAATGATAGAGCAGCCTCAGATTTTAGGCTCAACAGAACCAGATATGATCTGCTTATCATCAAGGGACTGCAGTGCATGCCTTGCTCCTGCTTAGAGATAACTACTAGATCCAGCATGGCACAGTTCTCTCTTTAGACATTGTGTCTCATCAGAAATCAGCAGAAGCATAAAAGCCATTGAGTTTCTTCTGAGCTCAAGTATTAAAATCGAAGCCACTCACCCAACTCCTCCAAGTATCAGGAGCATGTCTTCAGCAATCTTGTAATCTGAGCAAGAACGCCTTTCTAAAACAATTTTCCCCTCTTCTTGAGAGCCATTACCCTTCACTCACCTTTGTAACTTAGTGCTCATAAACTCAACTGGATCAGTACCTTCCAATATAAACCTTTACTCTGAAAGGTCTTTAGTACAGAGAATTTTATTACCATAGAATTAATGCCAAAACACTTACCAGCAATGACAAAGGGGTATTTTCCTGTTTTATTATTTTGTTCATTTTTCTAATTGCCTTTTTTCCCCCTGGTACTCTCATGATAAATGCTTTGTGTCTACCCCAAGAGACAGAGGGGATGATCCCAGAACTTCCAACAACCAACAGAGCAGCCGAGTGCGAGCTTCTCTTCCAATAGCCAACTGGAAGCAGTAAAGCCTCCATCCTCCACGCCAGAATTCCAAACCATTCTTCCACCCATTTTTCACAATACCCAGCCTGGATTTCATACCCATAGTGTCACCTACACACAGTTAAAGACCTGCTCAACGTGATAATATGGAAAATTATTTGCTATAAGTAAAATTCACACTGGGACCTCTCTAACACACTGTGGAATCATGAACTAGATAAAATATTTTTGTTCCACAAAACTCAGGCTGTCACCCACGTGCAGCAGAAATCAGTAAGACCAAACATACTCTGGAGTTTACTAAACACCTCAAACTGTCATCAAACACTCACAGCCAGAGCTATGTCGCCTCTCACAACAATTTAAATTGCTTCCACAGCCCCGGTGGTAATTGCTAAACACTCATTACTAAAACAGTGCTTCCTGCACTCTGGCACTTCACCTCTGCCTTTGGTGCTCACAGACTTCCAGTGACAAGTAACACACCAGGGCTACAACAAGTAGAAAACTGAAGTCCTTATCTTCCCCCCCATACCATCCTCCCCTATTGACACATCTTCCCCCTTATCACCCAGCTCTGCAGCCCAGGAGGGTGCCCACCCAACATCGGGGCTGTGGGCAAGTCCCAGTGCTTCTAAAATTCACACCCTTTCCTTTCTGCACCATTTTCAGTGTGCCCTCGACCTTGCTATTCCTTCCCCTGTATCTTCTCAAGCGTCTGACATTTGCACAACTTCTCTATTTTACTATTCAAGAAAAAGGAAAACGAAACTGTTTTGACACTGTAATCCCCCCACACCCCTTTGAATCACTTCACTGAAATCCCTAGGGTGCTCAGAGTGTAATTCTTGCTTTTCAGGTTTCCCTCCCAAGCCCAACTGTCATTATGTCACTGTGGTTTGGATCCAATTGTACTGCGCTCCACACCTTCCTATCTCCATATCCAGTCCACTGCTCCTGTATTTTTTCCTTCTGAGGCTTTTGAATACATAAATCCATACACAATACACACACACTGCACATTATATATAAACAAAAACCATACTCAAGCCATAACCTTCACCCTACCAAGAAAAAAAATACCTTTCAGAAACTCAGTTCTTCAGTCTCACTAGACTCAGGGAGAGACAAGAGTACAAGGAATGGTGACTGTCACCTGTCTGGGCATTCTCCTCGCCTTCACCCTTCTTTATTTAGGACCCCAGCTTCTCCCTCCTGCACTTAGGCAAACAATATATATAGAATTTTCAGGATACTGAGCGTGTTTTCTATTTTGGCAGGGGCACTGCACATCCCTCGATGCTCACACAACAACCCTTTACACACTAGCCACATTTCAATCCTTCCATTAGGACCTACAAAGACAATTGGAAGCACACTTAGGGAAAAAACACCGCCTCGGCCCATTTCTGTTTGTTAAAATTACTTTTTTTTTTTTTTTTTTCATGATAAAAGGGAAATCTAAGGGGGGGCTA
>VWZG01003370.1:723718-769401 GCA_013396735.1 Grallaria varia | reverse complement strand
ATGTATAGGAGGTGGTGATGTCAGTGGTTGAAGGAGCAGTTTGCCATGCTCTTGTATTAATGATCTGGTAGGAACTAGATGAGAAGTGGTTTAGTGCTGTGGTTTATTAGTGTTAAATCGTTCCTTGGTGAAAGGGCTGTTTCTCATTCAGCTGCCCCTGAAATACAGAGAATTGATGTAAAAGGTGCGCTGAGATGGCCCAGTAATTTCTATTGTCTGCTAAAGAGGCATTTCATCCCTGTGCAGGAACTGCTGGAAATGAGCATTCATCGGGAGAGAAACAATGTGTATAAAACCCCCCCGAAAACCTAAGATGGGGGATAAACTACCTTTCCTCTGCTAGTGGATTTCTAAAAATTAAGGCTTTTTTGAGCAAAGTTATTCTTAAGTGAATTTAAGTGAACCAGAGATAGTGACCCATTATATACATAGGGAGTAATAGTATTGATATGGAGTGTCTTGATTGTACACAGGGAAATTGCATCTGTAGCATTGAAACAGACATGAACATTTTCTGTGTACTGGTTATTGCTTGCTTAGCTTGGGCGTTGAGGAGGATTAAAACCCCTTTTTATCACACATGAGTGTGCTTGTGGTTAATGATGTGATTGATGTGTGGTAATCATGAGATAAAAGCTAAATATATGGAAATAATGTGAAGTATGTTTTAGGGGTCACTTTCAACTGTTAGTAGATACAACCACTGACAAATAAACCTCCTTGGCTTTGTCTGTCCTCATGCTTGTTCAGGTGAGAGAATGGTGCTCTGTGCCTTATAAAATCATGAAAACACAATCTCCTTCTAATGCTAGAAATACCAGTATATGTATTCCCAGGTTGTTTAAAAACTCGTGTGAGTTTGTACGTCATTGACTTCTGTTACTTTTACTAGCACTGTTTGGTGGTTGCATTGAATCAGGTTCATGTGGAGTTGTTCTATCATGGAGAGAGATCCAGCAGCATATCTGAGTTCTGAAGAGATTTTCTAACCTCTTTGTTCTGGTTGTGTACGTTGGTTTGGTGGCGCCTTCCCCTGTCTCAGGTTTCTCCAAGCTCCATCCAGCCTGGCCTTGGAGACTTCCAGGAATGGGGCAGCCACAGCTTCTCTGGGCAACCTGTGCCAGGGCCTCACCACCTGAGATATTTTTTAATTATATCCAACCTAAACCTCCTGTCAGTTTGAAGCCATTCCCCCTTGCTTTTTCTGTTATTTCTATGTTTTACAACAGGACAGTCTTTGGTAATCTGAAATATGTGAGGTGCACCAATATTCCTCTTGCCATTCTGCATCTCTGGGATGTCCAGAATAAACAAAACTGGACCATGCATGCCATGAGTGTTCTATGGCTGCTCAGGGCAGGCTGGGCTCTGTTCCTTACTATTACCTTTTCTGTGCAAGAGAACCAACTTAGGCCAGCTAGATGGGCCCTGACCAACCTGGTGTAATGAATGGCATACCTGCCTGTGGCAGCAGGTTGGAATGACATGGTCTTCAGGGTTCCTTTCCACTCAAACCATCCTGTGATTCTGTAACTGCCCTCCTTAGTAGTCACATTCAAATGAGTTTACCCATTAATGTCCCTAAACCCTGCATGGGGTGCTGAAAGAGGTCCTCAGCTCTCACTAAACAGTGTCGACCTGTAGCAAGTGCCTCAGAGCCCAGCCCAGATTAAAGATCTTCTGAAACAGTGTTTTCATTTTCCGGTGCACCCATGGAGCCCTTGGTTTCTGTGTTTTGGGGGTGGCAGCAGTGGAAGTGGTGTAGCTGGATTGGGTTAGGCTGAGGACAGCATCCCGCCTCTGGGTGGGCCTCTCCCCCTGTGTGATGCTTGTTTTGCTCTTTGCTTCGGGATACAATTACTCTGAAAATGAGGTGGATAATAAATGCCATTTCAGCATGGTGAGCTGTATTCCCTTCGTCTTGACCATGGAGTTCTTTAAAGCACAAGTAGGATTTTCAAAGCCAGTCTTTAGATTTAGACAGCCTAGAAGACTATTAAATCCTTGTTTGACTACATGGTGTTTGTTGCTGCTCTGATGGTTGGGGTAGTGTCATTAGTTGCTAGTGTCCTATGGAACAATACTTATTCTTCAAATACTGCTGGGTAAAAGTGGTGTGTGATTGAGGATTTGCACAAATACACTTGCATTTAGACTCTAAAAGAGAGAGAATCACTTTCATTCTGTGATGACTACAAAAAACCTGAAAATGTTTCCAGCCTTTCACATATGAGTAAGTATAATTTGGAGGTAATGGGTTGTTGTCCAGCTCTTAGTCATGGTTTGTGGTACTGGAGAAGCTTCCACTGATTTTAGGAAAAAGTACATGGTGGTATCAGTCAGATTTTATTGTGATATACAGGTGTTAATTTGCTGTGGCCATATGAACCTTTTTTTTATCTTATTCATTGATATGAACACTCAAACTTCCCATTTGCTAGGCTTGCCCAGGTTTATTAACATGCTCAGGTTGATTCAGAAGCCATAGATAAGATACAGCAGCTGAGTCAGTCAATGTGCTGGTATTTAAAAGGCAGGAAAATGCCAGCAGAGTTCCTTGGTTTTCTCCCCAGGGGCCCCTCTAATAGTGTTTGACGCTATTGTTGTAGTATAGTGCCTTTATTTCCCATACTTTAACAAACCCAATTAGTTTATATCTTCTAGAATTGTTAAATTTTGGGACTTGCCTTGTAAACCTGGGTGAAGAATTGATCCTGGGGTAGCTGCAGGATGTTCATGTAGTGGATTTGGGAAGAAATGGGTTCTGCTGCAAGGTGACAGGAGCAGGCAGGTTCCTCATGCAGAGCATATTTATCTTTCTGGAGCATTCTCAAACAGTGACTAAAGCCCAAAACATGGCAATATCAAATGATCACGATTGTGGTAAAAAACCAAACCTGTACTGGTTCAGCAGGGTGTCACTGGATATCGTTTTATCAAGCAGTGTTTGACTTTTCCTTGCAACCATTAGAGGCAGAGCAGGATGCTTGGGAGGATATCCTGGAAATTTCCAAGCCTACATTTGAGCTAAAAAAATATTTAAATGTCTTATTAATCACAGCTGTATTTTGAAGAGCTTAATAACTAGTATTGTTACAAGTAACACCTGCCTCTGGGGAGAAAAAAATATAAATGTGCTCACATATCATGTTTTGTTTCCTTTGGGTGTTTGCAGGTGTGTGTATATCCTGGTTGGGTTGTTTCCTAGATAAACTAGTTAGATTCTGTTTCTTGGGGTTTGCTTGTTTGTTTGAAAATTGTTTGTTTGTTTGTTTTGTTGGGGGTTAGGGAGAGGGAGGGTGTAGTTTTTAGAAGCCAAAGAAAAAAATGTGCTGGATCTCATTTAATTGAGATCCAGCATATGAGCAGAATGCTAGAATTTTATATTAAAAAGTAATGACAGCTGGAATAAACTGTAAGTCCTCAAAAAAGAGGAAAAACCCCAAACTACAACTGAGAAAATCGAATTACTATGTTTTGTAGTTTGTTGGGGTGAGGATAGTGTTCTGAGGGAGGGTGTTACTGTGTAGAATCTAGTTTATGTTGAAAGAAATCAGATACTGAATTCTGTAGTAGATGTCTTACATAGGAATCAGTTCTTTCCCCTGTGCTGAAGCTTTTTATTGTTTTGTGCAATTATCTCATTACTCTGTTTCTCAAGGTGCTTTACCACTTTGGCATTCTCTGCAACAGATGTTTCTTGCAGCTAAACACTGACAGGCTCATCTTGGACTTGTATTGGTTATCAAGGAGTTTCATCCCATGTTTATTTTCCTTTTGGAATGTCTTTTCTGGATTGTATGTTTCTTTTTTTTTTACAATGGCGTTTTCTTGAAAATAATTTGGGTCCAATGTTCTTGGAATGTTTTCTGATGAGATCATTAACCACAGGAACAGTTGGAGATGACATTAATTTGGTTTCTATCATGTCTAGGTATTTTTTGAACCAAAGAAAGTGAATCAACAGGAATTTGCTGACTGTTCACAGCAAGCAGCCGAACATCCGTTTTCTGCATTGCAGTAGAGATTGAGTTTACTGATGAAGAATTGCTATAAGCAAAATTTCTGTAAATTAGAGTGAAACTAGCTTGTCCCAAAGCTTCAGTCTCCTCTGTGTGTGGTGAGAGTGAGGAGGATAAACTGGAATCAAGTGTGCATGTGCTTTAGTTCTGAGGTTCCCTGTCCAGGGAAGTACAAACAAGGTCACAAGCTCATGGAGGCAGAGCATCCCAGAGCCTTCTGCTGTGACCCACCAGTGTGTCTTCACAGAGACTTAATACACTCATGCTGCTGTACTTTTTGGGCTTAGAAGTTAAACGTGGGAAACACTGATGATTTCTGCATGTGCACACACGTACAGCCTTTGTGGCCAGCTGGCTAGAGCAGAGTGTGCAGCACGACTTCAGAGTGCTGCTGGAATTAAATCTGTCCTCCTGTCACCTCTTCAAATTAAAGCTTCCCAGTGAAGGAGAATCATCACCTCATGAGTTTTTGCTAATTATTAACACATGCCTTATTTCTATAGTCTAAATTTAGATGTGAACTGAACCGTCTTTACTTGCTTGAAACTTCTTGCCTTCTAACTTATATTACTCAGATTGCTTTTTTTTTTTTGAACCTCTGAGGGACATATTTTCTCACCCTCATGTCCTGTAGCTTCTCCGTTTTTTCGGTATCATTGTTGAGTCTGAGACACTGCAACTAATCATAACTGAGATAGAGGTTGCACCATGAACAGAGGTGTTCATCTCCTGCTGAACAATAATTCCTATTTCCACTTCAGTTCCTTTGGGCTGATTTAAAGCAGGCTGGGTTTTCCCAGTTACAGCTGAGGAGAATCTCACACCTGTGCCACTGTGAGGTTCAAATGTAGATCCCTTGTGCTGGACTCTGTGAAATACAACTTTTGCTGCTGTGACACAGAGAGCAGGGCAGGTGTGGAGTGTTTGGCATGTGCAAGCAGTGGGCTCCAGAAGTTTTCTCTGAAGTCAGGCTCATTCAGTAACATTGTTGGTTTTCTTCTTGGTTATTTATTTGCTGGAGGTTTGTAAGGATTTAGGGACAATGCTTTTAAATATCAAAAGTCCCTAAATTTCTTAACTGGTTCTTTTCCAAGGCTATGCCCCCCACCCCATCTGTAGTGGGTCATTTGTAAACAGATTAATTCAGTGCACTGTTGACTCAGGAAACTTTTTCCTTCCTTGTCAAGTGGGAAGGAAGATGGTGGTTTCAGCCAAACTTTTTTTCCCAAGTCGTGCTGTTTGTTAAGTACAGAGTCCTTCCCCAGTCTGGCACAATACTTCATATTATTAGTCATTACAAAACATGCTGGGGAGCTCCTTGGATTTCCTCTGTAATTCTTACTGAAACATCCATATTTTTCAGTCCTCATCCAGAGTGGAGCAATAGGAGCATATTTTTCAAATTGCATATTCTTCAGTTCCTCATCTAGAGGATCCTTGCACAACTGGTTGGAATTAATATCCAGCTGCTTAAAAAAGATATTTTTAAATTGTTTTAATATGTTTAGAAAATTGTGGGGTTTTCCCTTTAGCTTAATCTATTCAGGGAGAGAAATCCAACAAGAACTTTAATAGAATCATGAGATGAGTTAATGTTATTAATCTGTTTAATTGGAGTCACTGTCACGTGCAGCTTTTGCATGTTTAAGTGGATGTGTTAGAAGTTCAACATTCAGCCTCAGATACTGAAGGAAGGTCATGGTGGGTTTCTCACAGCTGTGCACACATCTGGATTGGGCATGTGTGTGAGAATACAGCTGTATATTAAGTTTATACCTGTCTTCAGTGGCAGAATTAATGTATCAGTGTGAGCTGATGGAGCTGGGAGTCATATTGCAGGCTTTTAGTCATTTTTCCTTAGTTAAAGAAAAATAAAGCCCTGATAAACTCTAAATAGGTTAAGTAGGTGTCTAAAAGCTGTTTCTCTCTTCAGAAGTCCACACTCTGCTGTTCGTGTCAGGACATGTTTTTCTTGAATCTCTATTTTGTATTTTATGTTATGAAGAAAGACTGTGGTCAGGAATTCTCTCTCTGGAGCTTTGACAAGAGAACATTTCTTCAGTCCTCTGACTGCTTCTCAATGAACAAATGAATGTTATGGAGTCTCCTGGAATTACTTCACAGTTTGACATAGACTCACTATTTCCATGTCAAATTTCGTTTGAAAATATTGCTTTAACAACTACAACAGTTCCAAGAGGTTTTGAGCTGAGTTAGTTTGCCAGAGTGTGGAGGGACAGGGGTGACTAGTGTGGTAAATGTCCCAAGGATATTGTATCTCTACTTAGAGCAGTGAAAGCAGCAGCTTGGACCGTGGGGCCCTGAGCCAGAATTGAGGTGTGCCCAAAATAATGGATGTGTCAAAACTGAGGGTGACTTGGGACCTTCCCCCCTCCCTCCTACCCCACCAGGGCTCTTACTCCTTGGCAATTTAGGAATCACATTTAACAGTGGGCACTACAGGATGTGTTTATGTAACCTCATAAATATTAAGAAGTCTTACTACAGTTAGTTTTGGTGAACCAGGAATCTCTGGGGATTTTAGTTATCACTGCATGGTGATAGGAGGAAATGATACTGTACTTGTGAACTGTGCAACATGCAATGGTACTTTGGTTGCCTTAAATTGTGGTAAAATAGCTTGGTTATGTACCCTAGCTTCTTCCAGAAATGATCCCATCAATTATTGGTAGGTAGGATGTCCTCCTTCAGTTTGGGCATGGAATACCAGCCAATTTAAACATCTTTTTTTCTTTTTTTTTTTTTTTTATTGCAGAAAATATGTTTCAGGTTTTATAGAGCATTTCCTGTGAGACAGCTGTGCTGAAGAAATGAGACCCATTTAACCATGACTGTAGCTTTTAAATATACCAGACTGGCTGTTCCTTCAGTGCTAAAGAGAATACAGCTTCAGCAGGAGCTCTGATCCCTTTGAAGTGCAGGGACACATCACTGCTTTATCTGAGCAGTAACTTTGCATGCAAACTTGCTCTGGTTTTTAAAAGACTTCCTTGTTTTTTTTATTATCCCCCAGAAAAAATAGATAACTAAAAGGAAAACATTCATTTCTGGCAATTGACATTATTAGGTCAAAGTATTTTTGAAGTTTTTTTGTATGTGCTGTTGTTAAAATAACAAACTTGCTGTGCTGTAGAGTCAGTGTCGTGCTTTTGTAAGAAGAGTTGACTAAAACTAAATTTCTGGCTGGAGGAGATGTTCTCACATGCTGTGTTTGGAATACTAATGCTCCAGCTTCCAGTGTTTGTGGAGAAAAAGGTGAACCAGGCACAAGATGCTTTTCACTGAAAGTATTTTAAGACATTATTAGAGCTGAGAGGCATATTAATGTTCTCATTAAATCACTGATGGTACCTGTGGCAGTGACAGGTGTGTAGTGGTGCTTGCTTAGGTCTCATACCCTGCTTTGCTCATCCGAGAGTCAGGATAATGGGAATTAATAGCTCACCATGGATTTTTCTGACATGTGTTTGCACAGTCCCTGTTATACCTATGTAAACCCATGGTTTTTATAGCCTAATGGGACAGAACTTTACCCTGCACTGCATGAACAAGTCTCTCATGATTTGTTATTAATAACTCCACTGGTAAATTTGCTTATCTGCCGGCACAAATCACTTTGGGCATAAAACAGGTTGTAGCTTTTAATGAATGCCTGAACAGCTTCAGTCCAGTTTTCCCATTTACTGATGGAGGGATTACGTGTGTGAGATCAGGTGTTGATGGGGAGAGGGCTCATCCCTGTCTAGTGTGGGTGAGTCACCCCTTGCAGAACTTGTGGGATTGGGTTTATTTATATATATATTACATATTTGGATTGCTGGGTTCTAGATTGTGTCATTTAAACATGTTTTGACAGCACTTGGTATCAAAGCTGTTAATTGTATTTTGCTGACTTTAGAGATTTATTTTTTTTTTATTTATCTTGGGTTAGTAGCTTGTGCGTGGCAGTGTTTTGGTGATGCAGGTGGGCACAGACACTTGAAAATACATTCAGAGGTTAAAAAACCCTTGAAACAACTTCTAGAGCTCTCTTCGCTGGTGTGCTCAGTCTTTAAAGGCCAAAATTGTGCTCCTGTGGTGTGTAATACTGGGACTGTTACTTTTTTGCCTGCTGTATTTGAATGTTTTGAAGTATTAACTTCATAAGTCCTCTTTACTGTTAAGCTAAAAACTCAATCATGAATTTTAAGATTAACATACATGGTTTTTTTTCAGCTTTACCAACAGGGCCGCTTGTGCCAGCTGGGTAGTGAATTTTGTGAACTAGAAGTTTTTGCAAAGGTGCTACGAGCTTTAGATAAACGGTGAGTATCTTCATAAACCAATGATCCTCATTTCGACTATTAAGCTCTTGATCTTGGAGGAGAGGAGGAAAAAAAGGTGCAAACAAGAAAAACAAATGCTGCAACGCCCCTCCCCAGTTTCTCAAAACCGGGTGGTCAATGCCCAGCCAGTCCCTGAGCAGTGGCAGTCACAGCACCCACTTCCTTCTGGTTGAGCAAATCCTGAGGGACAGCTGAGAGTATTGCCCCAGTTTAAAGAGTTTTCCTGTCATTAAATATTCGAATTTGTGGTGTTACACTCAGAACTTGACTGTTTTAGATCAGATTCTTTGTAACCAGAGGGAGCTTTGAGTCCTCAGACATGGCATGTGTGTGATGTTAATGGAGTCATCATTGCTCATTTGTCTGTGATTTCTGGGGGAGGGTGGATTTGGGGCTTCCTCCCTCCTGAGTTTTGGCTGAAAATGTTGTTTCCCAGTTTTCATGTTGCGTGGGCAGCTTGTGTTTTGCTTCCACCGGAGGGTGTCCTTGTAAAGAACTTTGTGTACACTCACTTTGTGTTGGATCATCCTACAACTGTAATGTATTAGCTTGGAGACTCCCAGTGATGCTTGTCCTCATCTGGTTTGGCTTTGAAGGAGGGTTGGGGTTTATTTTCCTCATGTGAATTCATGGCACTGAAGAGCCAGTGGACTGCAGTGCTTTAAAAACTTGGTGTGGAATTGAGGTGTGTTTTCTTTTGTTCCAGACATCTTCTCCATCACTGTTTCCAGGCTTTGATGGACCATGGAGTCAAAGTGGCTTCTGTCCTGGCCTATTCCTTCAGCAGACGGTGCTCCTACATTGCAGAGTCAGATGCTGCTGTAAAAGAAAAAGCAATCCAGATTGGGTTTGTTTTAGGTAACTGGTGCTGGAGGGCTCTGTGGTGCTTTCTCTTGTGCAAGATTCAGTTAATCCAACTTGAATATTTTTTCATTTTAATGTCTGACATTTTTTTAGAGGATGTGTGTTTTAGAATGTAATTTTTAGAAAATTACTTGGTGTCTTAAGAAAAATATATTGGATTTTGATACCTAAGTGTGTATAGACTTTTTCAAATGGTTTAGATTTAAAATTGGTTTGCAGTTGTAATGCTAAACACAAGGAATTTGCATGTTTTTATTACTGGTAAGTTCTTCATGACAGACAACTGTAGGAAAACTCTGTAATACCAGAGAGTCATCCTAAACCAAAGGGTCATTTGCTTTGGTTGTAGAAGAATTCTTACTTATATTTCATGTTTTTTGTTCAGGACTAGAGGGTTTGACCTTGATAGGATTCCCATATCCAAATAAGGAGTTGTCTTGGAAGACTTGAGCAAACCCCTTTTTCTGTTGAAAATGTGGTTTGCTGTTTACGTTTGTCTGGTTTTGTTTTAATCCAGGGGGGTTCCTGTCAGATGCAGGCTGGTACAGTGATGCTGAGAAGGTGTTCCTTTCCTGCCTTCAGCTGTGCACCCTTCACGATGAAATCCTCCACTGGTTCCGTGCTGTAGAATGCTGTGTGAGGTGAGCTCACCTTTAATTCCCATGGAACACATGTCAGCACCGGCTGCCCTGGAGCCATCTAGCTCCAGATGCTCCTTTACTGTTCTTCTGCACCAAAACACTTTCCTGGCTAGAGCTGAAGATCAGGAGGTGCTTGTTTTACACTCATCCCTGGGGTTTCAATGTGTAAGCTGCCAGCACAGTACAGGGGATAAAACACCCCACTGTTCTGCTGTCCTTCTCAGTATCTCATGGGTAACATGGCTGGGCAGCAGGAGTGCTCCAGCACTTTGCTTTCTCAAGGGTTTTTGCATGTGAAGGAATGTTCAGTGTTGGGCTTTGCTAAAGTTCTGTTTGCTACAAGAAGAATTTGCCAAATCCAAACACAAATTGTATAGATGTGGTTGAGAAGTAAAAGCAAAACTTACCTTTCCTCATTCCAGATCCAGTAAGTTCTCTTGCTTCATGCTGAACTACTTAGCTCTGGGATTTCCAGCTCTCATGGGCACCTTTGGCCACAGCTGAAAACATTTGGAAAAGAATTTTTTTGCTGTTAGGAGGCATTTGGGTTTTGAACCTGTCTTGTTTCTTGGGGCCTGAGAGACTGATTCCATTGTTAGAGGCCTTGGGTCATCACTGAAGTTTTTAGTAGCTCTTGCACCTCTGTATCAAGGTGTGATGAACTGCAGCCAGTGGCCAGGTGGGTTTTGTTGATCACACCATGACTGACAGATGTGCACAGAGCTAGAACAGGATGGAATTTTTTTTTAGCTGCTGTAAAAAAGAACAAAGCATGTGCTGTGTTGAATATAGAGCAAAACTTGTTTTGGAAAGCTGCTCCAAAAAAAGCCCTGCATCTTGTTTATGGCTGTGCAAACACAAAGAGTAAAGAGGCTTTGCCAGGAGCTGCTGATGTGCTGTGCCAGCCCCAGGGCCATGGCAACGCTGCTCTGCCTGGTTCTGCTGGCTGCCATTCCAGAACTAAACTGATGCCAGGAGACTGGGCACACTTATCCACCTTCCTGGAATGGAGAAGTGATGGATACAGAACCACAGTTAGTACTTGGTCCTTTGCCTTCTAATTAATCTAAAAAAAGTTTCCTGGTTGTATCAGGCCACTTGGCAAGCTGGAGAAGTTGCTTTAAATAAACTGTTGCCTTCTCTGAATAGAAAAAAAAAAAGAAAAGGTAAAGACAGGGAAAAATGGAACTCTTCTGTTGGACAGTGGTTGTGGAAAGAAGATTGTAATTTTGTGCTGGGAAGACACATCCTGTTTTAGGGGGAGCCCTTCTGAGCTGGAGGTGGTGACTTTGGTAGAGACAGCCATTGTTGTGTAAGGAAACATCATCCCTCTAGGCAGCAGTGGGAATGGGAAGATGTTCTGGCATCTCCCAAACACACAGCATCGTTTCTCTGGAATTGTGTTGAACTGAAAGGATTTAAAGCACTTTGAGAAGGGTGAAGTGTGCAAAATCCATACATCTTTTTGTGGGAGGGATCAAAAATTACTCTCAGCTCATCTGCCTCAGGACTTCAGAGATCAACTTTGGCTCCCACCTGATCCCTGCTGTAGGATATCTTGTTCTTACCAATAGGCCTGCACTGGAGTTGGGAGTTTTAGGGAGGTAAAATTCAAGTCCAGCTTTTGAAAGCACAACACTTAAAAAAAGTGGCAGCTCTTGATCTCTAAATGCTGGTAAGTCTAATCTGTGGGAGTTGAATCAATATGTTGCATTATTAATAGAACATGAAGTTTTGTGTTATTTAAGCGTAACTTAGTGTTTGCTTTTACCAACAGTAGTAAATTTTATGGGGAAGGTTTGAGCTCTCTGTGAGCTTGTATACTGCTTTCTTGCATGTGTGGTGCTCCTTTTGGTTTGCTTTCTCCTGTTTATTATGTGTTAAACAATAAGGTACAAATGCATAACACAAATACATGGTTCTCCCACTTCATTGTTTTATGCTTTGCTGATTCTTGGGTGGGGTTTTTTCTGGTGGATTCAGACTTCTGAAGCTGCTATGTAATGCTGTTGGCTCCTAGAGACTGGTTTTATTGGGGGAGGTTAGTCCCCAAAAGCTGTTGTTGCAGACATCAAAGGAGGTTCAGAGACATTAGCATAAACGTCCTGAGGCCTTTTCTCTTCCTCTTGGCTTTATCTTCTAAAATTCCTTTGGATTAGTAAAGGATTTTTTGTTACTCAAAACTGGATCACATAAACTCTGCTTATCCTATAGGATTGGCTTAGGTTTAGCTTGGTTTTGGGGGAGATTTCATTGTTTTAGACACTATCACTGAAGCATCCAGACACTGGATATGATCTTTCACAGGAACTTATCTAAATTGCAGTGCTATCCCCACTGGCTTATACCATTACATGGGATTTGGGCTCTGTGGTTTTGATGTTGCAGAGCAGCTCCCAACTGAATGGTGTAGGCAGAATGGATTTTCCTCTTCAGAGAAAACTGTTTGCTTAATTTTTCTCTAGTTTCTTTTTAATTGCTGTCTCTCATTGCTTCACTGTTCCTGTGACCCAGCACACAATGCACTTGTATTTAGTTCTCAGACCAGATTTAAGGAAGAATGTGGGTGTTGCTTTTTGCTGTCTGTTCTTGAGCCTTGTTGCTGCTTCCCACTGGAAGGCTGGTGTTTTTGTAGCTGGGTTGTGAAGGTCTTTTCTTTGATGTTCTCTTTGTGCAGCAAATACGCATCTGTCATGTGCTTGCCTCCACTCCCTGCTTGGGAAAATGGGAACTTCCTTTCTTGTTAGCTTTTGAGATGGATGATACATTGGATAGGAAACAGAGGAAGAGCCTGTGTTGGACAGGCTGAATTTTTAGGGTGAACTGAGCTGTGTTACTGTGCTACAGCATGTGGCTACAGTAACTTAAATCTGTGTTTGGAGTAAGTGGAAACAGGTTTAGAGAAGCAAAAATCTGAGCAAAATTCTCACTGTTCACTCCTTCCATCTTAACAATTTATTGGAAGTTTTATCTTATTGTATCATAACAGAATACATTTTCCTGCATGTGAAGTCCCATTGTCAGTGTCAGCCTGTTTGCAGTGCAGGACCATGTCCTGCTTCCCTTCTCTCTGTGCAGTTTTCTCCCTATTATGTTGTCCTGATTTCCAAAGCCTTGCCTGGTATTTTTCTGTCCCTGTTACTCACTGTCTCATAACACATTTCCAGGAGGGCCAGTGGAGGTTAATTCACCCAAATTTCATGTGTGCTCAATGCAGGCATTTGCCATGGAGCAGGAGCAGCTGCCCTGGCTGGGAATTCAGCTCTGCCCTTTGGGCGTGGAATATGATAACACACCCATTCCAAATGTATCTCATTAGAGTAAATAAGCATCAGCCTACACTAATGAAAAAATTCTTTACTTTTATGTTAACTAAGTGCCAGAAGCTGAAACTGTTACTTCTCTAGAGAGGCAGGAGTAGTTTTCACTAATGCTGTGTTACTGACTGCATTTGGCTGTTGTCCTTGAGCTGGGAAGGCAGCAGGATAGGAGAAGGCAGGGCAGAGGAGAGGGTTGGTTGGATTGTTGTGGACTGGGTCAATAAAATAGTCTCTTCTGATGGTGCTGGATCTCATGTTGAATGCATCTGACTAAATCTTTTGTGAAGAAACCCCCAAACCACAAAAATGCCCATTTGGAGGCCTGGGTTGATCAGGCTTTGAAGGAAAAGTACAGAGATGCAGGAAAATGAGCTCTGTCTGTACTCAGTGGCTGTTTGAAGTTACCATCCTTTGGGAAGGAAGTGGAAGGGATTTCATGTGACAGGGCTTTGGGAATGGCATTTCATCAGCAGTGAAAGAATGGATTCTATGAAAAATCAACCACAAAGCCACCGCACCAGTGTGGTTCAAGCATTGGCTGTATCGATATATGAAGTCATGTGACATCGCCAACAGGAACAATTCCTGCCATGCCAGAGCCAAGGTGTGCAGCACTGAAACTGCTCTGGGAATGTTCCTGACTCGGGGCTGGGCAGCTCTGTGGTGCTCACCAAACCAACTCCGTGGTGCTCCTGTGTGTGGGGATGGTGTCTCCAGTCTCCCTGAGCACAGCTCTTGTCCCCCCAGGTTGCTGCACGTTCGGAATGGGAACTGTAAATACCACCTGGGGGAGGAGACGTTCAAGCTGGCGCAGTCCTACATGGAGAAGCTGGCCAAGCATGGGCAGCAGGCCAACAAGGCGGCGCTGTATGGAGAGCTCTGCGCCCTGCTCTTCGCCAAGAGCCACTACGACGAGGTGAGGCTGCTGGGGGGGCTTCCTGTCACAGGACTGCCTCTGGAATCTGCTGGGATGCTCCAGTATGGGCCACAGGATGTCCCTGGTCTCCTGGTGCCTGTGTGGCACTGCCAGAGAAACACTTGATTTGTTGACTTTGTGTGTTCTTCTGAGTCAGGGAGGCCGTGAGCTCTTAGTGCTGCTTTAACTGGCATTAGAGGTACATGTGATGCCTTTTGGGGTATGTGTTGGTCATCTGTTAGTTAAATGTTATAAAAGCTTATTTTGCTAGGTAAAAATGCATAGCAGAGCACGGGTAACAAGGCTTTACATGTGTTTTATAAAAACTGTGTCCTAAGTGTCCTACTGTATAAACTGTTGTTTTTCTTTGGTTCCTGAGTCCACTGACCGGGATGTTGTCCTGCACAATGAGAATTGAGGATTACTTAAAGATTATTAAATGCCTTGCTTCATCTGTACAAGTAATTATAATAATACATGCCTTAAGGTAGTATAAAATACTTACTTACGCAGTATTAACCTTAAAAGTGGTTTTTAAGTCTGTCTTTTAAGACATTAACTGGACAAGTTTCATTCCATGTAAGCAATCAAACAGTATATTTTCAGTTTTGGAATGTAAATGACCAGCTTTTCAGAGCCAGGTGATAGTTTTCTTGCTGCTGCAAGGCTGTGAGGTCCCATCCTGACTGTGTTGGTGACTTTATCCCCCAGGCCTACAAGTGGTGCATAGAAGCCATGAAGGAGATCACGGTGGGCCTGCCCGTTAAAGTGGTAGTGGATGTGTTACGACAAGCGTCAAAGGTGAGCTGAGCAGCTCCCCCGTGGCTTTGGTAACTGAACCCCAACACAGGATGAGCGAGGGTAGTTTGTACCTCCAGAGTTCTTGGTGACCAGGTCCATTCTGGGAGCCTTAAGGCTTGTTATGTGTTTAATTGCTTCACCGCAGACCTGGGCAAGGGTGTGTTTCCAGGGTTTTTTCTTTCTCAAACTGAGCTTCAGCTGCCCAAATGACCATTGTGACAACACTAACCTGTGAGCTGCCTGAAAAGGTGCTCTGTTCCCTCTTTAATCTAGAGTAGGTACAGTACAAGCCTTTCAGTCAGGCATTTCTGGCAGAATAAAGCCTTAGTTTTATTCATGCTGTGATCCTTTTCTTAAATAACTGAGAAGTCCTTTAACAACAACAATAATGCTTTGAAATAACAAATACTAGTAACTGCAGCAGTGTGTGGAGGAGATGAGGTGAGTGCACAGCTCCTCACAGGCTGCATTTCCCCCTGGCCAGGCTTGTGTGGTGAAACGGGAGTTCAGGAAGGCTGAGCAGCTGATAAAACACGCCGTGTACCTTGCCAGGTAAGCAGCATTCCAAAGTAAACCCTCCTAAAATTGTGCTTAACTTGCCTTGATTTGTAATGGAAGTGTGTTTCTTCAGGGAGCATTTTGGAGCCAAGCACCCCAAATACTCTGACACGCTACTAGACTATGGGTTTTACTTGCTCAACGTAGACAATATCTGCCAATCTGTTGCCATCTATCAGGTAGGCAGCAGGGCTGTTTGGCTTCAGCTCCTCTTGATACTTTTAATCTCTCAATTGTTGTAGTTAGTTCGTGGAGACAGATAGTAGTTGATTTAGTTACTGCAATACTTGTTCTTTAAACAACCCCAAACACTGCCAACCCTGGGGTTTTTCTTTATTCTTCCCTGGCCTGTCTTTTATATAATGATGACATCAAGTACATAGAGAATTTCAGAGCCAGTAGATTTCCCCCCCACCCCCCCCAATGACAGAGTTTTCTTCTGTATTAAATGATGACAATTGTATTGTTGTCACTCTTGCAGACAGCGCTCGATATCCGGCAGTCAGTATTTGGAGGGAAAAACATCCATGTAGCTACAGCTCATGAAGACTTGGCTTATTCTTCCTATGTTCACCAGTACAGCTCTGGGAAATTCGACAATGCACTGTGAGTGCAGCTCTTTGGGGTTCTGGCAGCACCTTGAGTGCTGTAAATGGAGTAAAATGCTCTTCAATGATCCAGGCTTTCCAGCTGGAATTAAATGCATGTGGATTGCATTATTCTAATGTTGTATTGGTCAGCTGCTGACAGAGAGATGTACCTTGAGTTTTTTCTTTTCACTTGATTTCAGATTCCATGCTGAACGTGCTATTGGCATTATAACTCACATTCTCCCAGAAGACCATCTTCTCTTGGCCTCCTCGAAGAGAGTGAAAGGTAGTTCCCTTCCTTGTGTTGGTGGGAATTTGGAATCCTTCATATGGATTTGTTTATCCTGTTCTCTGACAGACAATGTAATGTGAGTTGTTCTTTTTGATGGAGGTGTCTCTAAGTGTTTGTAGTCCTTGAGGGTCTCTGTCAACACATTTGGAAAATATAAAGAAAACTCTTCAAAACTCAGCTGGAAGGCTTTGAGGGGGATGTGGGGGTACAAAAATAGATAACATAGATATATATTGGGTGCTGGATACCTGGTGACTCGTTTGAAAGCAGCGTGTGACACAGAGCTTGGTGAGATGTGTCCCGGGGGTGGGTTGATGGCTCTGTGCTGCCCACGGGGACACCCATGTGTGGGGCACAGTCACAGTGCCTCTGTCCTGCCCCCAGCTCTCATCCTGGAGGAGATCGCCATAGACTGTCACAACAAGGAGACAGAGCAGAGGCTGCTCCAGGAAGCCCATGACCTGCACCTCTCCTCGCTCCAGCTGGCCAAAAAAGCCTTTGGGGAGTTCAACGTGCAAACAGCCAAACACTACGGCAACCTGGGCAGGCTCTACCAGTCCATGAGGAAGTTCAAGGTGAGGCTGTGTTGGTGTAAAGGGCCTGACTTTACCTGCAAAGTCTGTCTCAAAAACAAGGGGTTTCAGTGCCCATGTTCCATAACCTCACCTGGTACTTTTGTGGTTGGAAAGCTTGTGCTTTGTCATTGATCTTAAAAGCTTTGTGCAGAAATGCAAGAGATGCTTGATGGCCTCAGAGGGCAACAGTGAGTTTGGGGATACCATTTGCTGGTCCACTTAAATAAGAGTTTGGAGAACTTGCTTTGGCTTTGTTACTTTTGCCTTCTATAAAATACTACAGCCTGTTTAGGCACTACTTAGTAAGGTTTCTTTAAACTTTTTTTGCTCTTTGTGGGATGGTGAGCAGTGTCTTGACTGACCTGTGTGACTTTGACCCTCACAGGAAGCAGAGGAAATGCACATCAAGGCAATTCAGATCAAGGAGCAGCTTCTAGGTCAGGAGGATTATGAAGTTGCCCTTTCTGTAGGCCATCTCGCCTCCCTCTATAACTATGACATGAACCAGTATGAAAATGCTGAAAAGCTTTATTTGAGATCCATAGCAATTGGTAAGTGACTGCAGAGCCCTTGCATACACAAGAAACTTGGGTATTACAGTTTTAGTAAAGAACTTAATGAAATGCAAGGTATTTTTT
The DNA here is from genome assembly GCA_013396735.1 of Grallaria varia. NCBI lineage: Eukaryota > Metazoa > Chordata > Aves > Passeriformes > Formicariidae > Grallaria > Grallaria varia. The sequence goes on along the minus strand of VWZG01003370.1, from coordinate 751,838 downwards.
TCACGTGGGTTTTCAGTGTAAATGTGTTCTTTTCTTTAATGTTCTTCCTGGGACTGAATTCTGAAAGGGTGTTATTTTCAGTGCTCCTTCAGAATTCATGGAAAATGGACTCATTAAGTACATTTTGGAGTTGTGGCTGGAACTTGAGTGCAGAATGTAGTCAATTTTTGAAAGAAATGGACAATTATTGTGCCCATCAGCATAACTACTCTCACTAAATCTTTTTCTTGCCTGTTACTCGTGGCAGTGAACTTTGGGCTGTGATGTAGCCCAGGTTTGAGGCACCATCTTGTTTCATAACGTACAGTGTGTTGCAGAAACACACATGGTTTTAAGGTAGAAAACAAAACCAACTTGACTGTTTCAACTGAATTGGGGGTGTGTAATTAGGGCACAGAATAGGTCTTCTGTATAGGACTGTAGATTCCACACATGCAAAGCTGTGGTGCAGTTAATGATGTGGTTGTAGAATCCCCAAGGAGCAGGTACAGCACCCTTGGAGCAGGAGGCAGATGGAATTGAAACCATCATGCAGGAAGCTTGTTGACAATGTAGTATGTTGTTTGTGTTCTTGATTTGCCCTGATAAAGAGATTCACGGTTTTGGTAGAAAAACCTGAGCAATCAGATGCAGCATATGGATGTTCTACCTCTGAAGTCAGTTTTCTTTTGGATTCCTTTAGGAAAGAAGCTTTTTGGTGAAGGATACAGTGGACTTGAATATGATTACAGAGGTCTCATTAAACTGTACAATTCCATTGGCAATTATGAGAAGGTCTTTGAATACCACAATATTTTGGCCAATTGGAACCGGTTGCGGGACCGGCAGTTCTCAGTCACAGATGCCCTGGAGGACGTGAGCACCAGTCCCCAGTCCACGGAGGAGGTGGTCCAGTCTTTTCTGATGTCTCAGAGCCTCGATGGACAGAGCAGCTAAGAACTTGGTCACTTAATAACCAGTTAAGGTTTTCTCCCCCGGGTTCCCGGGGGAAAAGTCATACTGTGAAATCTAAACCATGTAGTTCTCTGGGGGCTGGAATTTGCATTGAAACACTGGTCCAGTCTACTGAAGAGTGCCCATACGGATGAATGTGTGTTAAATTCCTCTCAGCATGTGTATGGCATGTTTAGTTTGGCTCACATTTTTAACTTGGTATTCCTAAAACCCCCCTTCTTTCTCTCTTCTTTCAAAAGAAGCTACTTTTACAAAAGTCTCTGCAAGAAAACAAATAAAACTGTTTGAGTTCAAAAGAGTTGCATTCTTATTACGGATGGAAGGTTTCAGCAAGCTTTCTACTGACTAGAGAGAGAATAAAAGCTGTACTGTAAGGAGTTGTAGGTAAAAGGTCTTTCTGCTGTATCATTGTAGCAAAGCTGATGGTAAATAGTGAGCAAAGGGAGGACGCCCTAGCCTGGGCTGCTGCCTTACCAAGCAAAGTGGCAAAGAACCACTTGGGAGCAACACTGGCTTGTGAACCGTGCTCGGCTGTGGAGCAACCCCTGTGTGCTGTTGTGGATGCCCTGAACTGGACCAGTGCTCACCTGTGAGTGGGACAGACCCCCCAGACCAGCCATCGTAGTGTCCTTGGTGCCACCACCAGTGCTCAGCCCTGAGCAGGACCAGGAGAACCCACAGTGGACCAGCCTGCTAGAAACCTGTTTTGGACCAGTGGCTTTAATTTAATATTTCTGCCCCTGCCATTCACTTTTACAGTAGAATTCTTTCATTTTAGGTGTATGATTGGTGCAAATGATATTCCTGTGATATAGATCCAGAGCTAGGAAGTGACCATTCTTTAGCCATGGCATGTCTGTACCCAGTGAGCTTCTACAGATACTCCTGCCAATGCCACAGGCAAAACCAGCCAAGCTCGACTCTGCTGCAACTGCTTCTTCTTTCCTCTCTGATGGGCTTTCACCTGCTAATGGAGGCTGTACCTTCTTTATACCAGAGGAATTTTGTATAACAATCCAGTTCCCTTCTCTGTTTCTGAGAACACAACTTACTGTACAGTTCACAGGGGTCAGTGGAAAATGCCAAAAAGCACAACAGGTCTTTTTTATTTTTTTTTCCTCTTGTGATGATTCATTTCTACATTAAACAACAGTACAACCAGAAACTGATTCCTTCACGTTAATTCCCGAAGCAGAGCTCAGCTGTATGGACCTTTGGCAATGCCTCTCTCACTAGCTTGTCTTAACTCCTCTATTGGGGGCTGCTCGGTTGTGTGGCTTTGGGTTTGTTTTATTTCTCAGTGTTGAAAGTCTGTGCAACATGAACTACAAAGGACTTGCTGCTGTTACCTCAGTTCTTCCAGCGGCACTGGCAGTGCCCCTGGAGTTGGGATCCTGTCGCTGGGGGGTTTCTCTCCCCCTCTTTTCAGGGGTTTGTACCTTGGCCAGGCCAAGCTGGGGCTTGGCTGGCTCATCCCACAGGACCGGGACTAGATTGTTCTGTTTAGAGTCTGGTTTTTAACTGGTTTTTGCGGTTTGTGGCAGGGAAAGGTGCTGGATGGTCTTCAGGGAAGAAATAGAGATTTTGGAAATGGTTTGGAGCTTAATGGCTCTTTCAGGAAGTGAAATTTTACAGGCCAATAGTTCATATACCGGTGCCTTCAGGAATATTTGGGGGGGAAAGGCTGAGTAATGTAAAATTTAAAATGCAGTTGTGTGATTATGTAATTACTGAATTAACGATTGCGTACTTGGAATATCTTCACTGAGGTGAAAGGAAATATTTGTATGGAACCCCCTGTGGTATTAGGGCTTAACTGCAGTATGTCCTCAACAGCTGCTCAGTGAAAATCCAACTTCATGTGTGGACTTAAAATCTAAATTGTTTATAGCAATTTCTGTGTATGGCTGTGTAGGAACTACAGACAAGTTGAGCTGTACAAGACAAAACTTTTTTGTCCCTGAATGCCCAAGGCACTGATGAGTTATAAAGTTCTTATGAGTTCTATTAAAGCTTATTTAAAGTCAAACAAAGTTATGTAATAGGTGTGTCAGAACTTGGGCAGGGGGGTGGCTTAAAGTTGTCCTAATGAAGCTGAGTGGTTCTATGTTGCAGAAGTGTGTAAATCTTCTGGCTGGGAATGTAGATTTACCCTGATGTGCTCTGGAGATCCTTTATTCCCCTCAGGGTGTCCAGCCTTGGGCTTCCATTTCCAGCCTTTGCCTGAGGAATCTCAGATCCCGAGTTATGTTTGGGGTGAGGAGCATTGTGTTTGTCTGACACCAGTGGGTACCCTGCAGGAGCTGCTGCTCTTGTGTCAGCCCTGCTTTGTGTCCCCGTTTCATGGTTTGCCTTCAGCTGGGGCAGGTTCATGGGACAACCAAATGTGTCCCTTCAGTGGCTTTAGTCTCCAGTCTGGTGGATGTCATTCCTTGTCCTTTCCTAAAGCTACTTCAGTGTGTTGCCCATTTGGTGCTTTGGCTTATCTGGAAGGAATTAAGGTCTTAAAACTCACTGAGAATTCTTGGGTAGAGGAGGTTGGCTGAGAAATGTGCCTTGGCCAGGAGCCATTGTGGTGACCCTTGAGGGCTCTGGTGTGCTCTGGCTGTGAGTGCAGGAAGCGCTGACCCTGGGGCTGGACTCCCCCTCGTACCCCTGCAGTTCCCACTGTGCCAGGGCAGGGCCACATGGAGCAGGGTGGCTGTGGCTGATCGCTGACACTGTGGGAGGTTGGCAGGATGATGCTGCAGCTGCCTTGGGATAACACAGAGCTGGCCTGCCCGGGGCTTGGTTCCCTGTGTCCACACTGAGTTCCCAAAGGTGTCTGTGTTGGGCCCTGGAGCTGGTTGGGAATGCTGTGCTGCTGTCACAGCTGTCTCTGCTGTCACAGTTTGGTGTTGGTGAGAAGGCTGGAGCCTGATGGGATGGTGCCAGAGGCAGGGAGAGGACTCATCCCTCTGTGCCAGCGTGGTTGGGGTTGGTCTGGTAGAGGGACTCCAGCACTGCCTGCCTGCCCTGGGCAGAGCTGAAGGAACAGAGGGTGCAATGCACTCTATTCTCCGTGCTGTGGGATTTTCCAGGAGCAGGAGATGCAATCTCCTCTGTGCTGTGGGGTTTTCCCTGCCAGGTGCCCTCTCTGGTCATACCCCAGAGCAGTTTTCCATCTGCAGCTGGATGTGAGCTCTGGGCTGGGGGCCTGGCACAATAGAATACTCAGTCCACTGAATTAATTATTGGCGTTTATAGACCCCCAGTGCACCCACTGGCAGCTGCATGGGGCTGTTTGGTGCTGGCAGTGAAAGGGGAGACCTGGGAGTGGAAATCCTGTGAAATGCATCTTTTGAAGGTGAGTAAATTAATCACCCCAGATCACTGGGTGCAGTGGTGAGGATGGGTGTCACCTTAAGGTAAATTATTTTCACTGTTGATGAAGTTAAACCTGTAACATTTCACTTCCAGAAGTGTTGTTTGGATCAGTGATGTGTGAGCACTGCCATTTGTAAGGAGGGAGGAAGGTGATGTCGGATCCCCCCTTGCTCCTTGGGCTGCTTGGGATGGGTGTTCCAGAAGCGGGAAAGTACACCAAGATCTGAAGAGCTGATAGAAGGAGGAAAGGTTTGCAAATATCTCTCTCAGCCACCTGAAGTAAAGGAGCCCAGTGAGTGTTTGGCCCCAAACAGCTGGTCACTTTTGTAGCACGATACTAATTCCAGCCAGGGAGTGTCTGTGTCTGCCTCAGTGCTGGCTCTTCGGATGCACTCCCTGCTCTGGAGCCAGACCTTTGGTTTAAGACTATTTTCTTTTTGCACACAGTTTTTGTTAAATAATTTTGGAGGGTTTTGTTGTATTCTAACTTATTAGCACAGCAATGTTTTTTTGCGGCTCTCAAACTGAAGATTTGCTGTAAATGTGCTGCAGTCTGGAACTTGCTCCAGGTGCCATTGCTGCTTCTCATGGTACAAAATGCACATTGAAGCCAATTCCCTTTTTACTGTCCCATACATGGTAGAGTGTGAAAAGGAAAATGCGTCGTGCCTCAAAGAGGGTGGACAGTGTTGAAAACCCTCCCCTGGGTGCTGTGGTTGGGCTGGGACTCGGGCTGGCAGCGGGTAACACAGTGCAGTATTGCTCTTACCAACCTTGAGATGGATCTTCTCTCTGCTGCCTGTGCAGAACCTGGTTTTCTCCCTTTTCCCCGTGTTTTAAAAGAGAATTCCAAGTGTCAGTGGCAGACCTGGCTCTGTGTTGGGGGTGTTGGACAGGCCTGGCCGGGGGCACCTCGTGCTGCTGGGCCTGTGAGGGTGTCGGGGTTTCCTTTGGCCACAAATAAACTGAAATACCCGCAGAAAACTTGGCAGCACTGGGAATGCTTTTGTCCCTAAATCTCAGGAATGTTTCGGGCAGTGACACAGGTGTCCCTGGGTGATGTAAAGGCGAGTGTGCTCTTGGGTCTCCTATAACACTCTACTCCATGCAATCCTCAGTATCTATAGCATGAGTGGCCTTAGTGAGTTTGTTGAAGTGCACATTTTCTTTTCAGAAGTAAATTTTAAGATGAAAAAGATATATACTATATAAATATATAGAGCTATTTAGAAACTCAGTTTGTGGTGCACAAGTTCAGTGTTGGATCGCTAAATAATCGTCGCAGGTACCATGTGTGTAACTCTTCTTTTCTGTATATTCCTTTCTGGGAAGCAATGTTGCCATGGTAACTACAACTTTACAATTTCTTTACTACTTAATGATGTGAATGAACTCTACATTTTATTGAATATTACCAGGTTCAGTACTATTTTTATACTTTATTGAACTACAGGGGATTTTAATTTAATAGCATTTAAAAAAAAATGTTGCTTGAACTGTATAACTGTATAAATGGAAATACTTACACGAACCCCCCTCTAAACCAGACTCTCTACCTGTAGTGCCACGTTCATCTCTATACAAGTATCTTGACCATTACAGACCTTGCAGACCACCCTCCTTGTCGTATCAGGATGGGCATTTGGTGTCCCAGGTCCCCCAGCCTGCAGAGCCCAGCACTGTTTGTACCACGGAGCCATCCTATGTTTGTAACCAGCATTGTGATTTTCTGTAACTGTATTGCTGAAATGAGATATTGGCCTAATAAATAGTGTTCCCGCAGCCTGAAGTATCTGCAGTGACTTGGTTCCAACTTTGCTTCCAGCATGTTCATGCCTCTTCCCAGTCGCTCCACGGTGCCAAGAGAGGGTGTTTATTCCAACCTTTGTGGGCACATCCTTATGGATGGGGGTGGTGGGATGAGCCTGGTGGGTACCTGTGAAGTGGGAAGCCTGTATTACCTCCCAGGTATGGGTCCTTCCCTGCATGTTGGTCTTCCCCTCTAAAGTAGCTGTGGAAACACAGAAGTATTTTGTTCTTGTGAACAGTAAAGTGTCTTGTGTGGCTGCCTGTGGGCTGAAAAGTGGCATTTCTGGGGAGCTTTGTTTTTAAACCATCAGGTTTGAGTCATCTGAGTGACCTACAGTCCCCCAGCTGTGCTTGGGGCTTGAGCAGATTCATCTCCTCATCCCCCAGGGCTGAGATTGGTGTTTTCCAAGGCAAAATGCCCTCCAAGGCTCCCCCAGGTGTGAGGAGACCCTGTTCAGCCTCCAGGTGAGATGTCTGGGCCAGACCCACCTCCTACCCCTGAGGAGGACTCGGGGGGTGGGTGGGCTGTAGGTGTGTACCCCGACATCCAGGGGCTGAAATGGGGGAGAGATGCAGGTCTCTGGGGGTCTCTGCATGTTCCTGCACATGTTCGTGCAGCTTCTCAATGCTTCCCCTTGTCCCTAGGGAAATGGTGGCACATGGGCAGTGCTGAAGAACTGCCAAGCACAAGCCAACAACAGATTCTTGCTGTAAAAAAATCTCTTTGCTTCAGCTGGTACAAGGGAGAAATCAAGTGCAGCAACCCTGCGACTGTTCTGCCCAGGTGAGGGGGGAATGGAGGTGTGAGGCTGTTCTGCTGATTTTTAGGGAGTTAACAAATCCAGGGGCCTCCCAGTAATGCCTTTCTTGCCCTGCTGGTCTGAGCAAAGCCCAACCCCCTGACCCAGGCAAGGTCAGCTCCTTCTCACACTGACAAACGGAGCCACAATTCCCCCAAACCTGCCTGAGGCTGCTTTGGCTGCAGGTGCTTTGGGGTTTTCCAGGCATTAGGAGAGATGCTTCCTTGGACTTTGTGGAGCACTGGAAGCTCTTCCTAGCTGGCAGAACGTCTGGTGCCTCTCTGACAGGGCCAACCCCTGCCCTGGGGCTGCCTGGCCCAGGGTGGCAGTGTTGCTGTCACTCCTGCAGGGCTGTGGGCACAGTGAGTTCTGCTTATTCCTGACATCCTTTGTGTCTCCCTGAACAACGTTTCTGCTTCCTGTGGCACAAAATGTGTGTCACTGCCCTGGATGTCACCGGTGGCCTCTGCTTTCATCCTTTCAGGTTGTGGATTGTGGGGGAAAATGGGATTTTGTGTTTTTTTCCCCTGTGGTTCATTAGTCATTGGCACTTTATACAATGCACGAGTTTCCTTAAGAGCTCAAGCCAAGGTTGTGCAACATTTCCATGAATCCCCTGATGCTTCGTGGCAATGGGAAGAGCAAACAGCCCAGGGAATGCACATTGTAGTTGTGCAGGTCTGATGGCACCGCTGCCTACCAGCTTCCAAAATCCAGCAGCAGGAGAAGGCAATCCCTGCAAGGGGCACTGATGCATCCTGTGGTTTATTCCAAAGGTTTTCTGATCACACTTGGAGCAGGAACCTTCGAAGGTGAATCCTTCCTCTTTGCCCATGTCATCTGGTCAGGACACTGAGGTTATTTCTGGCAGAGCTCAGTTTTCCTTGAGAGCTTTCCTGTCACTTCTAAGTCACCTCAAGTCCTACCGGAAAAATTGTAGAATAATCCAAGTCTTGAGCAGCCTTTAATCATGTTCAGTTCTGTCTTAAGCAACTGTGACACTTTGAGGGCAGACAGGATTTTTCTGATGCAGCCACATGTGCTCTTACATGGGGTTTACCTTTAGCTGGAAGAAATATTCTGTTATCCTAAGAAAATCCCTCATGTTCTGCTGCTGATCCAGGTCTGCACCAGACAGGTCTCTGCTCTCATGGCCAGAGAAGCCAAATCTGCTGCCTGGTGAGGGCAAGATGTGACATCCTCCCCAGAGCCTCTCTGTGTCCCCTTGGAGCATCTGTGGAGCACAGTCCCTGCAGTCCCTTGCCAAGGGCTGTCCGTGGGATCCACATTTAAAAAGGAAATCTGGTGTCTTGATGCTCAAAATGGCCCATGTTGCCTGTCCTTCCAAAGGATCTGGGAGGGATTTTTCTTGCCTGGGTTCAGATCTTAAGGCAGTAAGTGAGCCCCCACCCAGCCATCTCCTTTTCAGCACCTGGGAGTGAAGGATCTTTGGGGGTTTTACTACTCAGACTAAGATTTCTGTGCCAAGTTGTTGATGTTTCCTTAAAACCTGGATCCCACCCATAAATTACATCCGGCCAACCCCAAAACCCAGCCATTCAGAATCACTGAATCATTCAGGCTGGAAAAGACCTTTAGGATCATCAAGCCCAGCCATAACCCAGCACTGCCCAGACCCCAAAGAGGGCTTTTGCCACAGCAAGGAAAGGATCAGCTGCTGCTTCCTCCAACCACTGCTCTTCCATGAAAGGAATGACATCCTGAAGGTAGGTCTGGTACTCCCACAGCCTTAGTCCAGTCTCTGTGCTGGTGCACAACTGTTGGCAATCTCCAGGATAATAACAAATAAGATCACATGGCTCCAAACAACAGAATTTTCATCTTGCTGGGTTGAAGCTGGTTGCTATGATGCTGCAAGTGTTGCAGGAGTTTGTGGTTTTGGGAAGCCATGGAGACAGTCTTCATTCCCTGCTTTTCATTCAGGTGGTGAGGTTGCATTAATCAAATTCTGTCTCCATTGATCTCTGATGTTGTCTGGGGAACTTAAAAATAAAATGCCCATAAAGTAAAGGGAAGGCACAGCAGACATGCTGAGCCCAGACTGTCCCCTGGGGCTTGGCTGGGTGGGTCCTGCACTGGATTCATCCCATGAACGCACTGTCCCCAGGAATACAGGGGACAGCAGCTGCTCCTGCTGGCCCACGCCAGGCTCTCGGGCAGGGGGAGTGATCCCGACCCCTTGTGATGTTCATTCTGTTCCCATTGCAGCAGTTTTTAGTGTTTCCCATGTTGTGTGTCTGTAGGGACTGGCTGGGTGGCGTGTTCCCCGTTCCTGCAGGGAGGCAGCCAGGCGGAGGAGGATCCCTGGGGCCACAGCCAGCACGGCATGTGGGACTCCTACACAGCCTCCCAGATCACAATGTCTGGCAGCTCTTGGGGTTTGACTTTTAGTTTGCCAGTCTGGATTTGAAGTGCTCCCTTAGAGCTGTTACAGCCCCGACTGGACGCTTTTAGAGGCAAACAGAGAGACTGGGGAGAAAGCAGATGAAAAGCACGACAGTTCCGAGTGCATGACAACTCCCACAGGACATGTGATTGTATTTTAGAAGCTTGGAAATAGGCTTATGTGGGACAAATTCTCCTTCCCTGGGCACCCTGTGGCACCTGACCCCACCAGCACTGGCTCCAACCCTCCCTGTTCCATTCCCCTTGGAGGTTTGCTGCACTAACCAGGTTCCCAGGGCCTGGCTGCCAAACACACCTGCTACAGGTCGGGCTGCATTTTTGCTCTGGAACAGGAGCTGTGGCCTGGCTGGGGTGGCCCAAGGCAAGCCACAACTATGCTTTGAGCATCCACGTTTCTGTGTAGAGACACCTTAATTAACCCTGAGTGATGGGGCCAGCACAGGGCTGTCTTAGTCCTCCCTTCCTCCTTGTGCTGTGGCTGCTGTTCTCCAGTGTCTGAGACAGCAGCTCACCCTGCCCAGCACCACTGAGCACATCTTCACCTGCTCCTCCTTCTGCAGAAATGCCAAGTGTAGAAAGCTCTGCCTGAACAGGAAAAGGCTCATCCTGCTCAGTGACAATGTGGCTGTGCCAGTCCTTCAGCTGCCCATTCCCTCGCAGGTGAGTTGGTGATGACTGTGACCCAGCAGTGCCTGGAGGTACAACTGATTTAAAGCTGCTTCACTTTTTTCCTTTGAGCTCTGGAACTGAACCAGGGTTTTCTGAGGGACAGCATAATTTCATTTTTTTTTTTTTTTTAATTTAAAAAGAACAAAACCCCCCTTTCAGAGAGATTTCTGTGAGTGAGCACCTCAGGTTGACTCATGCTTGGGCAATAAGTCCTGCTCAGCATTGGTGCTGCAGGGTAGCAGCAGCAGCAATGAGCTGAGAGCTGACTGCCAGAGTCCCTGCCCTGGAGATGCCAGGCTGTGCCACACTGTGTGCCCGGTGCTGTCTTGTGCCCTTGTCTCCCCAAGCCCCTAACACTATTTCAGAGCCAAACCCCTTCCCGGCGCACTCAGGGGACTGGCACTTTCCAGTCGGTGGCCGCGTTTGGAGCGGAGCTCGGGCGTGGGTGGCTGTGGCCGGGTGTCGCTGCCGCTGGATGTCACTGTCGCCGTGTGGCACTGGGAGGACAGGGCTGGATCCCGGCGCTGAGCGCCCGGAGGAGCGAGGGGTGGGTGGGAAGCACCGCCCAGCCGGATGGGGACCCCTGGCTGCGCATCCCTTGGGAGGGAGAGCCCAGGGGGAAAAGAACGTTTCTTTCATCGGTACTCACGTTGTTTGGCTTTTTTTTGTTGTTAAACAAACGCTTGCAGAGCCTCCGAGGACCCAGAGCTTCGTTTCTTCCCCAGCTCAGGACGTGGGACTGATTTCTGCAGACTCCGCAGGTTGCAGGGGGAAAGGATGCTCTGTTCCAGCGCCGAGCCGATAAGTGGGTCTGGGATTTTCACCAAGTCTAAAAGCGAGGAGATGGGACCAATGTTTAAATTCAGATACGTGGAACTTTTCCTTTTATTATTTTTATGTATTAAATTCACACTAATTTATTTTTAAAAGCCTGAAAGCCCAAATACTGAGCCAAGGAGAGGCAGATCCCTCATTTTAGATGGCCAGTGAGCAGAGTTGCCCTCTAGCCCCTCTCCTTAACAAACCCCACCGAATTTCCACATTGCCATGCTGACAACTTCTATCACTTACTAATCTAATATCGATTCTGTGTTTTTATGCTGGCTCATCCCAATAACGAGGCAATTCCCCAGGCTCTGTTCCTGTAGTGCTGACTGTGCCAGTGCCTCTGGATCCGCAGCCTGCTGTTTGTGCTCCGGTGGGGAACCGCCTGCTCTTCCCTTCCCTTCCCACAAAGGGCAAAGATGCTTTTCTCATGCTTGTCTTGTATAACAAAAGCCATTTGTCAACCTTACATAACGGCGGGGTTTGTCACTTTTCCTGGCGGTCCCTCTGGAGGCTGCTCGTCCCCAGCACAGCCCGAGCTGCTCCTCAGCATCCTGGTGCATCCGTGACTAATTCCTCACCTACTGCTCGGGCTTTGCCTTTTTTCCCCCTCTCTGGAAAGTAAGATGTGCAGTTGTGTGCTTTGGTCCTGGTTTTTTTTGGAGAGCAAAAGGATGGGAAGGAGTTTGGGGGGGGGTTGTTTGCTTTGTAATGCTTGTTTTGAGGGAACAATGGGGAAGAGCAGGGCTTGTGCTTAGCAGAGGTTGTGTCCCGAGCCTCTGGAAAGGGCTGTGCTGGAAATGGAGCTCAGTCCCCCAGGTCTGAGGGAGCAGGAACACCTGACACCCCCTGCCTCCCCCAGCTGCCAGTAGCTTTTTTAATACCTCTCCATTAATCTCGAGTGCCTTGCATTGCCCACAGGAATTTGCGTTTGGGTTTTTCTCTTTACAGTAGGTTTGATTTCCTCCTTGCTGGAATATCTTTCTGCAGTCTTTAAAGTAAACAAATGGTTTTGTTTCCCCATAAACTGAGAGAAGAACCTGTGGCTGGTTTCCCTGTCTCTAACTGGAGGGGAGAGCTGTTCACCTGTGGCCAAACTGATTTGTGGCCTGACTGCTGCCAGCTATCAAATGACCACAGCTCCCTTTTAGGTGAAGCAGGCAGTGTCCCAGTAACCCATTAAGGTTGTCCCTGTTTCCCAATTTACTCAAAACAGTTTCTTAGTTGACTTTTTTTTTCCTCCTTTTCCTCCTTAGATCTGATTCTAATTATTTTTTAATAAACTCCTTCAAGTGTATGTTTCTTGTGGACCTTTGAACTTCCTGGTGTACCCAGCCTTTGCTCAGGAGATATGTTTGTGGTTCATTATGAATGTGTTTAAATATGTTGACCCTTTGGAGTTGGTGTTCCCAGGGGACTGTTGCAGTTTCCTTCCCTTCTAGAGGTGATGTTCAGACACAGAAATCATTGTTGGCAAACACAGGCTTTACCTGAACCAGTCGCTAGTTTCAAAGTTTAATTTACAGTTTCAAAGTTTCATTCCTGTAGATTCAGATAAAGCTCTGGCTAAGATCTGATCTGTAAAGCATGACTGGAAGCACGGGGTGAGCAAACAGCTCCCAAGACTGTAACCACAGTGCTGGGAGCAGCAACTCAGCTGCCCAGAGCACCAGGGAAAGTACTTTTGGTAAACAGATTTCTTAGTAACAGGTGTCTCCTTTGCCATGGATCAACCCATGGAAGCTGCTGGGTACAATCACCCCTTAAAGTCAGTACAGCAGGAACGATTTTTGGGTATTAGCCTTCCCATTTTCTCATCAGACACCCCTTCGGTTGCTTTTGATGTACCTTACACAGATTCTGCAGTTGCTTTGCATCCATCCCGAGAAGAGGGGGACAAACTGCTATGGCATCCTTGGAAAAGAAACGTGTGGATTGTGCACAGAAGTACAAACTTCATTCTCTTCCTCATTCTGCTCCCTAGGCCTGGTTTGGGAGTGTAACCACTGACATACCCTTTGCACAGCTCTTTTCTTCTCAGGTGGCTGCATGGGAGCCCCTTCCCTTGCCAAGGGATGTTGCTGATGGGCAGCACATTCAAACTGGCCTTGTGCTGGGCAGGACCAGGTGCCACGTGGCCTCTGCTGGAGTTACCTGTGTGACCTGTGAGGGTCTGGCAGTTAGATCAGGCTATACAAGTCTGCTGGTGATATCCAACCTCATTGCCAGTGCCTGGAGATGCAGGGCCAAAGTCTGTGTCCAAATGCCCTCTAGGAGAAGCAGGGGCAGGAGCTTATCCTGCTGGGAGTGTCACTGGTGTGGTGCCACCAGTGCTGGGTAAGAGGGGACAGATACTGAGGTAGAGGAGACCATTACCTGTGCCAGGCTCAGTTCTGAACTTCTGCAGTCCTGCTGTAGAGACAGGTCCATGTGCCACTCTATTTTGGTCGAACTTTTCATTATCTACTTTGAGGTTTTTTTTTCCATGGAGAGGTGCTGGGGCAAATGCAGTTTCTTAAGTGGCTTCTTAAAGGGTCTCAAAAGCTTTTTGCACTGTCAAGGAAAGAAAGAGTTATAAATTTCAGGCTACAAAACAGCTGCTGTTCTGCAGGGATGGAACTGCTTTAGTGCTTTCCCCACACTCCTTCTTCCTGTGGCCATACCTGGGATGTTTTGCAAACAGTTGTAGGTGACACAGGAGCAAAGCTCCTTCTGTCCCTCTCTTTTGATGTGTTGTGTGCCCTGGGCTGTGGCTGGGGTTGTGTGTGGCCATACCATGATGTGCCAGGAATGGGAAGGCCATATCCCACTGTGGGGAGGGTGGTATGAGATGGAGCTTTGTGGTGTGAGGGATGCAGAGGAACCAAACCACAGCAGCCAAGGGAGCTCATGGTGTCAGGGGAAATGGCAGAACAGCAGCACTTGTTTCAGGAAACTGAGTGGAGTATGTGAAATGGGATTAGTTTGTTGTTACTATTGTGGGGGTTGTTGTGGCTTTGTGGTTTGTTTTTTTTAAGTGTGATGTCCAAGTGACTGGAAAACAATGATGAGGTAAAAACTTTCAGACATGGAACAAAGCTACCGAATGAAGTGTCTTGTCCTGCTTTTTGGCTGCCACTGCCAAACTCCTGGGTTCTGTTTGTTTCCTCTCTCTATTTCTGAGCTGACTTTTCTACTGCTAAGTTCTGTTCAGTACCTCCCAATTTTAAAGGTGGCTGTCTGTGCAGATGATTGAGGTCTTGCATGTGGAGACCTCACTGCCCAACACATCAACTGCCTCCTCCCCTGGGCTGCCCAGATCCTTCTCTGTGATTGACAAATTGCCAAAGCCATGGGTCATTCTCCCAGTTCATGCAAATCTTTCATCCTCTCTTTAAAAAACCACCAATGACAAACCCCATCCAAAGGCTCAGAGGCATTTCTGTTCCTGCCAAATCATTTCAGATTGGGTTTTCCTGCTTAATGAAGTAGGTATTCAATTATCATTAAAAGTCCATAAGAATTAGGTGCCTACTTTAGGTCCCTTTTGGAAATCCTGCCTTCAATAAATTACAAGGTAAACAATGGCCACCAGTTCCTAATGGCATCAATCAAACACGGGCTGGCAGGCCCTTGTTGAAGTGGAAATATGTGGTTATGTGGGTCATTGGAACACCACTGTACTCTGTCTGCAGCCTTTATTGATGCAAAGGGGCTGTGTCTGACCTGCTGCAAAGCCAGGCTGAAAACAGCCCCAAATCCTCAGCCACTGAGCCTGCACCTTCCTGGGCTGGGGAGGGGGATATTTTCTCTTGCCAAGGGCAAGGGCTGCTTTCCCTGAGTCAGTGTTCGGGTAGGTAACTCATCCACTCACCTGTTGGAAACCAACACTTGCATAACTGACTTCAACACAAGCTTGTGTTGCCTTTGAAAACATGCTGAAGTGTGTAGGAAGAGAAGTCCTTCCCTCGCTGACATGATCTGCTCCCTTGGAAGATTACTTCCCTGCAAACTTGATTTAAATCTTGTTTCAGGGGTGGAATTGAAGCTTGACTCTTTGCTCTCACCACGTGCTATCCCTTCTGCTGTCCCTTGCCCTGGCTCTGTCCATCTCATCTTTAAAGCCCATCTCCTCCATGGGACACAGATCCTCTCTCCCATTCCTGGGGATTCCACTTGCTTCAGGTAGAAAGGGACAGCTACCATGGAACTGTGTTTGGACAAAAATGTGCTGGTTGCACCAGTTCTAAGTTCTGCAATGCAGTGCTGGGGCTCTGCAGCCCCCTGGCACTGGGGCCCTCTGGGAAGTTACCCCTCCCCATCAGTTTTGCCATTTATTTGTGGTCCTGAGAACAAGGCAGAATTCCCTGGATTTTCCCTTTGCTAGTCCCTGTGGGCTGTGGGAGGGAAGTGCCTCTTGCTTTGCTTTGTTTGCACCTGTGGGAGCTTGAGGGAGTCTCTGGGGCTCTTGGTTGGCACCTGCAGTGAGCCCAGCACCTGTAACTGTGCACCAGCCAGGATTACTTTGGCCTCTGAGGGTGCAAAGTACAGCTCTGATCACACACGTGGCTGTGCCATTTTGGCTATCAGGAGTGTGGGTGCAGCTCCTGGTGTGAGCAATCACAGTTTCCCTCTTTAGCTTGTGCACCACAAAGTCCAGGATGGGTCTTTCTCAGCTCTCCCACTGGCCCTGCTGAGCTGTGGGGAAGCACTGGCTCCGAGCTGGGGATGAGCTCCACAACAGAGACAGTCCCATCTGATGGGGAACAGGGACCTTGGGCTACATCCTGGGTGTTTGCAGGGAGCTGGCTGGAGTTGAGACCTCAATTCCCAACACAGTGTAATGGGAATTCAGGGTTACTTCCTTTGCAGATGATGGTGAAAGCCAACAGCAGTGAGATTTCTCTCTCCTGGAGATCTCTTTTGAAGCTCTCCTTTTTGGAACTAATAAACTGCCCTTGCCAGGAAGAAGTCTGGAAAGGCTTGGAGTTAAATGGACTTTGTTTTGGAAATTTACTTCCAGGCAAAATGGTTTCACAAAGGAAAAGGCATTGGGCTCTGTCATGCCCTGACCAGTCAGTCAAGTGTAATTGTTGTGTCCCTTGGACAATTAGTGTAATTGCTGCAGCTGTGATTCAGCCAGGCTCCTGCGCCAGGTCGCTTCTGGCACCCAGAGTCCTGGCAAGGGCTGTACAAAGGCCCCTGTCTCTGAGGTCTCCCCAGGCCCAGCACTGCTCTTGGCTGAAGTTTGGGTGATTTTGGCCAGGAGTTCCTTGGAGCAGCTGGTGGTGCTGGGATCCCACTGAGCCAGATGCCTGGTGCAGGTAGTTACCTTGGGAAGCCACCTATTGATGGGTCTTGGAGACAGAGACAGGACCTTGCTTTCAGTCTGTCTTAGGGAAGTTTGGCCTTTGCCCATGATTGAATTCAATAATGACAAATATCCATTAAGACAAGCCCTCCCCTTAAGATGTCTGTGGCCTTTTCCCTCCTGTGTCTGCTTTCTTCCTCCTCCACATCTGAAATTTTGCTGTCAGCTCTGGAGGCAGGAGCCATTCACAGACCAGTGATGAGCAGAAGCAAAGACAACTGCCTGCCAACACTTTGCAGTTAGGCTTTGCTTGGACCATCTGAGGTACATGACAGCTTGTCTAACCTGTGCTAGGATTTTACACTGTGTTACATGCTACTTTACACAAGGTAAGCTCTGTAGAGTGAAGCAGTGGTGTTAGCACAGATGAGTGTAGTGTGCTGCCTCAGCCTGGCAGTTGTGAGGACTCTTAGAGCTGGTTTGGCTGAAGGGGATGTTGAAAATGCAGCTGGTTTCTCAATGCCTGTTACCAACCACCCTCTTGCTGTGCCTGCTGCCTGCAGTTGTGACATCTGTCCCCTCTGTGGCAGGCAGCTTCTTTACTTTTCACCTCCAAAAAGATTTAAACCAAAAAGTTGCCAGCTAATGTCCCCACCTCTCAAGTCAGGGCATGGAAGGGTAGCAGGTTCCTGGCTAATGGGAGCACAAGAGAAATGAAGCTTCCTCAGCACAAGCTTTCCCTGGCATTAGCAGCCAGATTAAAAGCCATTTAGGAGCTCTAGGGACATGAGATGGTTGTTAGCATAGGCATCACCTATATTTGCATGGCCATATCTGTGTCCTTGGGAGATTACAGCTTCCACATAGCATGTGACTGCAGTATAGAATGGCACTCTTGGCTTATCGTGTGTACACTTTGCTTTTCAGAAGATTGAGAAGGCCTTGAGTTCCCCTTGAAAATCCAAGTCTTTGTCCTACCTTTCAGTGCAAGTGGCACTCGGAGCTCAGCCAAAGCCAGGAATATGCAAGTAGGAGGCACAGATGGACTTCTCTGGCCAGGCTTCATCTGAGGATCCCACTGTATTTAGAAGTTGTCCATCAACCTGGTTCACTCCTGTGAGATCAGATGTGAGCTGTATCTTTGAGCCCTCACAAGCCTGTGGCTGTATTGCTTCCCCCTCTCCTCTGGAACACCACATGGCTTTCTGCTTTGAAGCCTCTCGGGTTGGAAAGTGGCATAACACAGACCACATCCATGTAAATCTGTGGGATTCTATTGCCTACTTACGGCAGCATTCCTTTGAAAGGGCGTTCTAATTGGATGGGGAAAAGTCAGAGTACAAACAGATTATGCATCTTCTATTTCTCCCTGTGAAGGAAAGGAACCTAAGTGCCAGTCAAACACACTGTACTGTAACAGTGCACCTTAGGGAAAACTCTTCCCTTTCCCCTGACAGCTCTCCAGTGAATATTAATTTCTATATTTGAGTGTCTTAGTCTTCCAGGAGCTGTGCAAGTGCAAACATTACCCAACTCCTCTAGTGCAGCAGCTCTTGCAGTGCACAGAAGGCACAGAGCCAGAAAGGAAGCAGTTGGGAAGATGCTCTGTGTCTGCTGCTGTTTGTAATTTGCTGGTCTGGGCAGATTTAGCATGATTACCACATGTGATGGGATGGATCTGGTTGCATATGATATATGCAGGCATCTGACATGGTATTTATTTACTGATAGATCACAGGAAGGAGAGCTGATAAAGGCAGATAAATGTACAGGTATTTTACATTATACTTAAACCAACTGCCTGTAGATGTGGTTTAGTTAAACATAAACCCCAAACATCACTGCCAGATGTATTGCAATGTAATGCCAAGTGGGAATTGTAATGAGGAGTGCTTTCCAGTAACCTGTTCTTACGAGGAGGGTGGTGAATGCTCCATTTGATGGAGTGATTAATGATACTCAGCAACTGCTTGGACTGTAAGGGTGGAGGCTTTGCTAATTCCACCTGGAAATTCCTTTCCTGGTGCTTAAGGGCGATGAAAACTTTCACAGCCAGCCAAAGACCCATCTTTTCCTCCCTGCAGCTGGATCCCAGTAAACACAGCTCAAGTTAATAACTTGTATCAGGGAAAGAGATCTGCAAGAGGATTTGGGCCAGTTATTGTTTCTATGTGGCATTATTAGAGGCATCCTGACATACCTCAGGAGTTGCTTTTTGGGAAGTGTTGGGAGTTGCTCATTTAACCACTTTTTAGAATTAATGTGGTATAAACACTGACATGATTGGTGACCAGTGGTGTGTACAAACCATAAATACACCTGCATCTCTTTTATCCACTTCTTGCAAAATCCAATCAGATGCATTCCAAGTATTCCCATACTGGAAGACACAGGCAGCCAAATCTTCCCCAGTGCCCAAAGCTCCCAGTGACTCACCTCAGGAGCTGGACACCTCCTCCCCAACAGATGCATCTTCAGGTGTTCCTACATTATTTTACACTTCAACAGGTTTGGAGATGTTTGTCCTTGTCTTCTCAGCCAGCTGTTCATGAGCTTATTGATGGTGCTTGCTAATGTCATAAAACTTTTTAAAGCTGCTTGAAGTTCTCAGGAACTGAAAGAGCATTATCAGCTTCCTCCATACTTTCCAACTTGTACCCTGTTAAAAAGAAGATAGTTAAAAGCTTTTCTTCTTATTGTGCTTCATAAGTTTTTATGCAAATTGAAATAGGCACTATTAATGAGATGTTAATAAGCCCATCCCTTTGGTGCCACTTGTAAAATCAAACCTATAATAAGTTGGGTATCTCTTCATATCAAAAATAATTTGACTTCTGTTATTAACTTTTTGGATCACATCATATGAACTCCCTAGGTGATTTCTGCCTTGCTCACTTCCCCTCCCTAACAAATTTACCCACCATCTTAGCAATGAGTCAGAGGCGCCTGGAAAATGATGAGATTGGTTCACATTTGCCCAGCCAGCCCTGCCTGGGGAACGGGGCAGGGGATGGCATATGGGGTTAGGCAGATGTGCACAGAGAATGTGTAAGTCAAACTTAAGGAACAACAAAAAGAAATGAGGGAGAGATAATACAAAAATAATAACAGCTGTAGAAGAACAAAAAGGGATTTTCCTCCCTTTACAATACAGAGAAATCAAATGTCAGGCCACCAGAAGGGGTTGTCCTGTCCTGTTTTTTGTTCTCAGTCTTGAGACTTTTCCCTGAACGACTCACTGGGGAAAACCTTTGAGCTCAGAGGCAGGACACCGCCTGCATCAGGTCTCTCCCCTCTCCAAGTCATGGCACCCTCAATTTCAAAGCTTCCCTTTATGGCAGAGCCTCTGTACCTCCTTTCCCTGTTCCTTTAGCAGATTTTGATACCTGCCCCCAGGGATCTTGTTCCTGGCACAGGAGTGTCAGACTGGTGACAATTCCCAGGGCAACTGGTGCCACCAGCCTGGGATGAGGCTTCTGGGCATGTGCTGTGTCCTGAGGTTGCACAAGTTGATGAAGTTCAGGCTCCTGGCAGTGTTCAAGTCCTGTCCCTGTTGTCACTGATGTCCTTTTTCCTGCTCTGTACCTGTGCCTCCCACCCCACTGCCCCAGGCCTGACCCTGTGTGCACAAAACTTTGGAGTGCTTTTAAATTTCCACTTGACACTTACTTCAGCTCGTGGATTTTCCGTGAGGAAGTCAGGTTTTGGTTTCTTTTTATTTTGGTTTTATTGAAAGAAAAAAGCAAGGAAATTCCCCTCCAGCCTGCAGAACGTCACTGCCAGGAGAAGTGGCTTCATTTTTCTTTCTTAAAGCCTTCAACACCCTGTTATGCTTAAAATAATAAGCCCAAGAAAGCCAGTCTTCTTTGCGTGATGGTTTCAGTCTCTTGCACGATGGTGCAGGGGGGAGGCTGTAATGAAACGTGGGCTTTGCTGAGATTGGCAGAGGGGGAAAAAAAGCAGTGCATGCCATTTAATTTCTGTGATGTTCTGATTCCCTCCTACCAGCCTGGAAATGCTGAACGTGATCCTTTGTCTGGCATATGGGGATTTGGAGAACTGTTGCTAATTACAGCAGTTGTGCTACCTCACTTAAATGGCTTAAATAATGTATTAAGTGCTTTTATGATCTCCCCCAACACGCTGGAATGCAAAGATGTGCGTTTTATGCTGTTTATAGTTTATTGCTGGTGTAACTTATGTAACGTTAATCTGCAGGAAAAAATGGGGTTTGATGATTTAATTTTTGTGCAGTTCCCAGCTGGGGCTTTAGATGCTCAGATCCCCCTGTGCTGGGTGTTGTCCAGAGGCAGGGCATGTGTTTCCATCTTGGAAGGTGGAGCCTAATCCAAGGGAAAGAGGCTGTGGGTGGCTGCAGGGAATGGTGGGGCTGAATGACTTGGGATGCCAGGGAAGGGTTGTGGGACACCACTGGACAAAGCACTGTGGAGTTAAGGTAAGTCTGATGGCAAAGGCAAAAACTATGGGACCTGGAAAAGGATCACAGGAAGTCACACTAATTTATGTAGGGAGTATTCCCATTATTTTAATTAAAATTTAGCTGGAAATTAGGAACAGGTTACTAAGCATCATATATAGAAGTGGGAGTATTCTATGGTCTAGATTAGTGCTTATCCAGAAAAAAAGGCATTATGTCCTCTCCAGAATCTTTTTTTCATCCCTTTATGGTTGTTTTTTTTTTTTAGAAAAAATTCTTCTAGTCATCTCTTTCCACCCAGAATCCCATGTCTCTTGCCTCAAAATCTCAAATTTCTATTTCTGTTATTGTACCTACTGTTTAAAGAAAATCTCAGAAGAGTGTGCTATGAATGTCTTGTTGTTGGATCGGGTGTGAGGAATAATTATGGAGCAGCTGAGCAGTGCTGGGCAGGGGCTCCAACCTGGGAAGACACATGTTGGGGAGGGACAGAAACCACAAAGGGAATTAATGATAATGATGAAAAGATGGGCATAGTCTGACCTATCATTTGGTTTAGCTTGACACAGCTCTCTGTAAAATCACAAGTTTTATTAGAATATGCTAGTAATTGACAATATTTCACCTGTTTCAAATTAAAGCATTGTGCAGGCTCTGCAGAGTAGGGGAAAAAAAAGCATTTTTCTCTGGTTTTGTTTGCTAGTAGCTTGAAAATAAGGAGGTGAGAAACTTGTGTCAAACCTTGAAGTATAATTTTGCAATTAAAAGACTGAGGAGAAAGCGTGACCTGAAGACCTTCAGTTTTCTCACTGTGACATAAAATTAACAGCTATCTTCATTCTCATTCCGTTTTAATATTCCTGCAGAGAAGGAAGCAAAAAGAACTCCCTAGGCTGGCGTCAGTGGGATGGAGGGGCTGTTACTTAGGCAATAACAGGGTAGAGGCTGGGAGGGGAGGGATTTTGGTTGGCATTAGCTGGCTAACGTCTGCACAAGGCTTTGGATGCTAAAAGTGATATATATCCAATGCTAAAAACAGAGAGGTGCTCTCTGGGAGATAGGAAATACAGTTTAGAGGCATTTCCTGATTGGCCACCCAGAACATTTCAAGGTCGTCCATGCACCAGCTTGCAGGGATGTACAGCTGGTACCTCATCACCAAAGCCAGCAGAATCTCAACTCTGAGGCTGTTAGCAAACTGTGTGGGTAAAAATAGAAGGATAAATTGCAACTACCTGAAGGTGGAAGAAACAGCTGGGAAGTGATAAGAGAAAGGAAAATGAGTGGAGTTGCCCATCATTGTGGTGTCCAAGTGCTTTATAAGAACTTTGAATTGCTCCTTCCTTCAATGTAACATTTTTTTTTTCAAACTGTGACAATTTCTCAGCCTCCATCTACTCTGAACTTGCCTTCTATCGCTAAGAATCTGTTCAAGAGTCTACTCCATACTCTGGGCCTAATTTTTATGACAGTAGCTGAAAGCAGCTGCTGGGGCAAAAGGTCTTCGAGGAGTAGCTGGACTTCTACCCAAAGGATTTTATGGATAATTTAACAGTATATTTTATAAAATAAATACCCTTGAAAATGCTTAATATAGTAGGCAAAATTTTTTACTAACCGCTAATGCTTTCCCTTGCTGCATGGGCACAATCAATCCATGAAAGTGACAACACAAAACGTTGTTGGAGCTCCTTGTCCAGCAGCAATGTATGTTTTGTTTTGGGAGTCCACTGGAACACACCAACAGCCACTGCGTGTTCAGCTGAAATGACAGCAAAACAACCAGCTCATGCGTGTCCTGTTGTGCCTTACTGCTGCATTCAGGGAGCGAGGTGGGATGTGGTGGCTGGGACAGATGGAGAGTCATCAGGCTATTTTTGTTGCCTTCTTGGCTTGATCAGGCAATTCTTCACTGACTGATTACAGGCATGATGGTATCTTAGATAATGCCTCCTGATAAAGGCCTTTTAAGTCTTTAATTACTATCATTAGCCATTTGACACCATAAAATGGAGCTCTGCTGTTTCAATGTCTTTCTGTTTTGCCTGTCACTAGGGTGTCTGCAGTGTCCTTAACAAAAACAGGGAGGTGGAACTTTTGGATCCTGATTAGAGATGGGGTGTGTGTGTGCCAGCAAACAATGTGTGTGTGCACACATTTGTGTCTGCCTCTGTCCAGAGCTCTTTTACTCTCTGTGTTGTGAGAGCACTGAACTGAGACATCAGCCTGTTGGCAGGGTCAGGAAGGCTGGCAGGTTTCTCTGTTTGGGGATGTCTTTTGTTCAGTGTTTGAATCGGGTGAAACCTTAATTAGCAAATAAGAAGGTTTGGCCTTCCCTTCCAAGATCTGAAGCAGAATTAAGGGAAGTGCAAGGATGTGCCAAATGACAGACAGTACTGGCTCGGTGGCTTTTGTTTTACTTTGCTGCCCTGCTGTTTTGAGATGCACTTCCCACTGCATCAGCTGCTGGCAAAACGTTCCTGAGGTTGTTCCATGTTTGATGCTGTGGTGTTGCTTTCTGTGTACACAACAATCAAACCGCTGCGATGCTGGGGACCCTGTGTGCAGCAGCTGGGGAGCTGAGAAGAAAGAAGGCCTTTCTTTGGAAGGGAGAGCTGCCCCATGGCGAGTCCGTGCCCGCTGTGTGCCAGGTGTGCGCCGCACTCTGAGGGCCACGCAAGCTCCTCTTTCCACAGTGCAATCTGGACTTTTCTGGAACAGAGTCAACATTAGTCATTTCTTGCAAAGCCACTCCTTTCATTTGATCTTCTGTTGTTAATTATGTGCACTTCCTCTTGTTTCAACACCTTTTTTTTTTTTTTTTTTTCTTCCAAGGATGGAAGGGCAGAGAAATCCTTTACTTCCATTCCAACGACACAGTGGGTTCTGTCTTCAAGAGAGCACAGAATTGCTTTTATCAAACATATTTCTTTTCCCATTGTTTCCTGATGACAGATACTACTCTTAATCTGCACAGAGACAACACTTTGAAATGGCAGAGGTATGTTCCCATCAATTGTTGTTACGTTGATAAATCATAGCATGTCTCACTTTGTGAATGACACACGTCTGGGTTGCAGTCTGCCTCCTTTCTGTCACAGTTTTTCAATGCTAACAACAGCCTTGCCAAAGCTCGTCTGTTCCCTTGGTGTGCACCCCAGCAGGCTCATTAATTCTGTCACACTTTCCCTCTACACGGCATAATCAAACAAGTTGATAGAAAATCATGAAGGACGTGATGTTTATAAAAATATCTAATATCACTTACCTTGTGACTGCCACTAGCTGTGGCACCTGGTTACATCTGGGTTTGAGGAATGTCAGCAAAGTCTGGCAGAAAAAAGAAAAAAAGGTTTTTTACTGTTCTTTGAGTGCCTCGAGTGTGATCGTGCCACCCTTCCACACACAGGGAAACTCTGCTTAAGAGAACATCAAGACTGGAGGGTGCCTTATGGTGTTTTCGTCTGTGTCGTTCAAAGGCAACTGCAGGAAAAGTGGGGGATCACTTACCCACAAACCTTAAAATAGCTCTGGACACGTGTGACATACCTCACTTTCCTTACTTGTGTAGATACCACTATTAATAACATGAGCTGAAATTATGGATTGAGTAGTAATGTGAGCAGCAGCTCTGAGTGCCTTCAAACCTGTCGTGGGCTCACTGGGGGGGAAGTGGCTCAGCAGAAATAGTAATTAATTCTCTTATAAAGGGGTGGCAGAATTAAACAGAGGTGGCCCACAGCTTGAATAAGGCCTGTGGGATGCTCCCACTTCCCTTGTCTTTTCCTGGGTACTGCTGTGCAAACCCCCTTCCTGTATCTGCTACAACCTGATATACAGGTCTAGTGTTTGGCAGTGTGGGTGTGCAGAGCTGGGCTGTCACTCCTGCCTGTCACCCCCATGCTGGGCTGTCACTACAGCTCAGCCCTTTGGGACAGAGGGACAGGTTCTTCCCTCCTGCCTCCCTGCCCTGCCTGTAACTCCTCAGGAAAAAGGAGGGGATGAGGTGTCTGCTGCTGCCAGGAAGTAGCAGGGGATGATGCCAGGTGAAGGCCTGACTGTTGGGCCAGAGGCAGCTGTGTCAGGGTGGGTGGGGATGAGCAACTGCTTGAGTCGTGAGAGATCTCTAGAGGAGGTGTGAAAAGAGATGTGTCCTCCTACTGAAAATGGGGGGAAAAAATCCCAACCATCTCACTTGTTGGCAGGTGCTGCTCCAGCCTCAGCTGGACTTTTCCCTGTTCCTGGTGGTCCTGTGCACTGCAGCCCCCTCCCGGTGACCAACAGCTGCTGTGCCAAGAAGGCTCCTGCAGCTCCTGTGCAGCAGGAAATATCTGCTTTGCCACAGATACCTGACAGTGCTGCAAAGACACTTAAAGATATTTGCTAAGTGCTCATGAATTTTGTGATTAGTGAATAATTAAATGAATCCCAGCAATCCAAAGGACATGTGGCCAGTTTGATTTGCATGTACTGCACTTCTCTATCACGAGAGGAGCTCAGTTCATCTAATAAAAGTTTAAACTCAGCATCTCTTAATTTGATTTACCTTTGACATGACATTTAAATAGTAACAACATTTATAATCTTGTGCTACCCAATAAGGCTTCATTGAAAAGTTGCTGCCAGATCTAATCCATGGTTAGCACACACAGCCTTATCTCTGGGTTCCTGCTTCAGTGCCTTTGAGAACATGCTTAATTTAATCTGAACAAAGACACTGCCATCGGGAGCCTCCAGCCTCACTTTCCACTCTAGAATAATCTTGTTATTAAATTTGGTGCAAGCCACGGTGCATACAACGGATCAAGTAAATTATCTTAAAGTACTCTTCAAACAGAATTCTACTGGTCGTTAGACATTGTTTGTATCTCTGGGATATGAGAGATGTCACTTGAGTTGGGATTTTTTTAACGTGTCCTACAAAAATGCAGGGTAAGTCTCAGAAACTGTGAAAAGCAGCAACCTTTAAGGTAATGCAAATTTTTAAAGCATTTTGGAAAGAGCTTTTTTTTCTTTAATATAAAGTGTTAACCATTATTATGAACTATTAATCCCTTTTCCTTCCTCTAGAGGAAGGAACTCCTCACTGCTTCCTCATTTCTACCAAGTCAGCTGCTTGTGACTTTAAGCTGGTGGCAGGACCTGATTTGTAATTATAATTTTAGGCATTCATGTTTTTCATGATTTAGCAAGTGAACCAGTTGTCATTAAAACCCCAATACTGCCTAAAAATCTCTGCTGTCTGAGAGCAAGGTTTGTTCATGCTACAAATAGAGGTCCTGTCACAACATAACAGATAAAAATGGAATAATCTTGCAAAGTGCTGGTGAGACCTCAGCTGAAAATGGAATAAAATTCAGCCAGAGTTGCCCTGGCAGGTTCTCTCACCGCAGTTACTGGATGAAACAGGCCTGGGAGTGGTCCAAGCCAAATGGGACTCTCCAACATTATCCCTGTAACTCAGAGGAGCAACCAAAACATTAAAAGATCATTACTAGATGTAAGGGCACACAGGAGTGCCACAGTGGACTCTCCTCAGCTGCAAGTTAATACTTTTACAAAGTGATCCATCACAAATGGAGCATGGCACAAGGAACGCCATTGTTAGGGGTTAGAATACTTCACTTAATCACCAGATAAAACAGACTTCTCCAGCTGTTTCTGGGATTGCCAACTTACACTTTTGATTGACATGTTGCCATTTTTGTTTAATCCATTCTCTTAAAATATTTTAAAGAGTTTATATTGTATCTAAATTGAAAGCTGCTTGGTGAGGGACTATATTCAAAAGAGACATGCAAAGGTAGCATAGAAATCAGAGGATATATATCAAGAGAGCTTAAATTCTCTTATTCCTATGCTACCTTTACTCTTTAAATGATAAATATGTAACAAGTGGCTGGTGGGTAAAATATGTTTCCACCAATTTCATTTATATTTAAAAAAATTATTTAAGCCTCCCCCTCATCCTCATAGTCTATATTCCAGAGTCAAAAGGTCCCTTGTAGGAGATTTTTTGCTTGAATAATTATGTCACAAGTCTAAGATAATAAACAATTCAGATGATGGCAGGAAAAAAAACCCTAAGGAGGGTTTATGAGGCTTATTTCATTTGTTGTGTCTTTGCACTTGGGTCACATGAGGAGAAATTTGGCCTGCGAGCTCCCATCTCTGTAAGCAGCATTCCTGGCTCTGCATATCAGATATGAAATTTGCTTGGAATGTTTGCTATAAAAATACCTACGCATGAACTTACATCAGCGAGAAAGTAACTTCGGCGTGACCTTTCTGCAGCTCTGAAGTGGCCAGATCATTCTGTGCGGGAACAGTGACCCAGGGAATGTCAGGCAAATGGTGTTTTCAGAGGCTTTGTTTCAGTGCAGGAACAATGCTTGGAGCAAGCTGCCCTGGGAAAGCAATGCTTTCTTTCAGACTCCTTATTTTCTGCTCAGGGCTGACCCAGTGTAGGTTACCAGGCTTAATGTTGTAACAAAGCCATGTGGGAAATCCTCCCATTCTGTGTCAGTGCTGGGCTGAATGCTAAAAGCAAACACACTGGAGAACAGCAAAGGGCAGAAGTGGTTTGATCCTTTTACAATTCAGGCCGTGTTTCAGTTTCAGACAGTGAAAGGGCATTTTAATGGAACAGGAACTTCCCACTGTCACCCTGTGGTCGCAGCCCCGCTCCTTGGGGGACTTTTGGAGGAGAACCACCATCCCATGTGGTGTTCAGAGGGGGCTGTCAACACCTTTTTTTTTTTTTTTTTTTCTTTAGGGGATGGTCCCTGTGAGGATTGAAGCGGGTGAAGGGCTAATTCCCCTGTGAGATTTGAGGGCAATGAAGGGCTGATCCCCCAGAAGTCTGAGGGGGGTGAAGAGCTGATCCCTGTGAGGTTTGAGGGGGATGAAGAGCTGATTCTCCCAGAGGTCTGAGGGGGAAGAAGGGCTGGTTTCCCTGTGAGGTCTGAAGGGGGCTGAACCCTGTGAGGTTTGAGCAGGCTGAAGATTTTTTTTTTTTTTCTTTAGGGGATGGTCCCTGGGCTCAGTTCCCTGTGAGGTTTGAGGGGGGCTGAGGGCCCCGTTCCCCGTGAGTTTTGAGGTGGGATGAAGGGCCGGATCCCCACACTCCCACAGCGGCCTGACGCCGCTCCGCCCTGCTCCCCTCACCCCGGCGCGCATGGACGGGAAACCCGGACACTTCTCGCAAGCGCCGAATCCCGACGAGCCCGTGCGCCACGGCAGCGCCAGCACCCCTTCCTCCTCCCTGTGCGGCCGCTCGGGCTCCCGAGGGAGCTCCAGACACCCGTTTTTTCCACTCGACCCTCCGCCGGGGCAGTCCCTGAGGGCTGAGGGGACTGACGGGACTGAGGGCGGGGGGGGGAAGGAGGGGCCGTGCGCGCCGGCGCCTTTTGGCGGGCGGGCGGTGATGCCCCCAACCAATGAGAGTCCAGTCCTTCCGTCACGTGACGCGGCGCACGCTCCTTCCACGCCCCACGCCCCCCCCCAATCCCGTCCCGGGCCACGTGACCCGGGCATGGAGGC
>VWZG01003370.1:624712-723603 GCA_013396735.1 Grallaria varia | reverse complement strand
CTCTGCCCATCTCTTTCTTTCGGCGTCGCTGCCGTGTCTAACGCGGCCGCGGAAGGCCCCCCCCTTTTCCCCTCTCCCCTCCTTTCCCCGCCGCCGGGTCGGTGCCCGCCGCGCTCGGCCCGGCCTTTGGCCGCCGCTCCGCCGGCTCTTCCTTGCCCGGCTCTCCCGGCCTTTGGCCGCCGCTCCGCCGGCTCTTCCTTGCCCGGCTCTCCCGGCCTTTGGCCGCCGCTCCGCCGGCTCTTCCTTGCCCGGCTCTCCCGGCCTTTGGCCGCCGCTCCGCCGGCTCTTCCTTGCCCGGCTCTCCCGGGAAGCGCCGCCGATCGCGGCCGTGACAGCGCTGTCAGCCCCCGGCTCTGCCGTCCCCGCCGCTCCTCGTGTTTGCGTCCCCCGTGGCCGGGGGTCGCGCAGCCGCCGCGGCCGCGCGTGGCTCGCGGTGTCGCTGCTCTTAAGTCCCTTTTCCAGAGCCCTCCCGGAGAATTTAGAGAGGAACCAGCGAAGGGAAAACATACACAAGGCGAGCGGTGAACGCTCGCAGCTGGCGGGCTCCAAGGCGACGGCGGCTACACCGCGGCAGCTCCCCGGCTCTGGAGGCGATGGCCAAGGACAAGGACAAAGAGGGACGGGGATTTGGGGCAGGAAATGGCTCGCAGGCAGGACAGGTGTCTGCAGTTGTTGCCGGGGTGCGGCGCAGGTAGAGCGGCTCACCTGTTTGCTCGGGGCAGCCTGGGGGAGATCCATGGGCTCGGGCCCGTCTGTGGCTGCCCCCGCTGTCGCTGCTCGCACGGGAGGCATGGCAGGAGTGATAAGGGTGCAACCGCCGAGTGTTAATTGAAAGGGAACCAAATTGATGTGAAAGGGGCGGGGGGTTATGTGTATTAAATTAGAATACACATTGGAATACGCTTTGGAATAAATTGGAATTCCAATTAAATTGGAATGCATTAAATTGGGGGTTGAATGTGTATTCCAAAGTTCATAAATAAGAAAAAACCGAGTGGTTTGAATTTTAACATTACGTTTAAATGCTTCAGACTCTTAAGCTGATCTGGATGTTTCTTTATTAATAAGATTGATCTCTTAAAATTTTCTAATTTATTTCTTTTTTTCTGGTGGAGCCTCTGATGGATGCCATGTCAGTAGGAAATGGAGCGACGTGCTGTCAAGGAGGGGAGACAAGTCTGTGATTCAAACTCACTCGTGTTACAAATTTTAAACATAACAGCCCTGAAGAATTTCACTGCTGGTGGAAGTATAGAAAGTCTTTAAAAGCTTTGGTGCACTTATTTTTAGAGGAGCTGGAGTCACAAATGCAGCTTGGTAGACATGTGAAGTTGAATATACCAGGAAGTGTTTGAAATAGGCTCTGTGGTGGAAAATACATTCGTTTGGTCAAAATGTGTATTCCAAAGTGCATAAATAAGAAAAAATTAGTGGTTTGAATTTTAACATTACGTTTAAATGCTTCAAACCCTTAAGTTGATCTGGATGTTTCTTATTTAATAAGATTGATCTCTTAAAAAGTTATTTAAAATTATTTCTGTGCAGCGAATATGATATTTTCCTTTGTTATTGGGTTTTTTTCATGTTATTCTTCTCTATATGAGGCATTTAATACTGTTTTTCTGTATGAGAAGAGAAAGGTTGTTTTAGGCACTCTATTATAAATTGATGTTTTGCTAAATAACTATGTTGTTTACTTAACCAGTGAATCACTGTATGTATAAAACAGGCTAGTTATCAAAACACTGTTTGTTAGACCATTCTTACTTGCACAGAACGGTGCTGGTGCTTGGGGCATTTCTGTGGATGCAGAGATAATGGGTAAACACAAGCCTTAAAATAAGAAAGTCAAATGTATTTATCTCTGATTAGATCTACCTTCTCTGACATTGTTGTCTGGTTGTTAAATGCTGGGAAAGTTTTATATTAGGTGATCTTTTACAGATTCCTCAGCTGAATTCTTTATGTGTGATCAGTAGTAGTTAACTGTACTTGTAATAATCACTCAGAATGTTGTGATAATTTTTTTGAGATACTAGTTTTAATTTCACTTGTTCAGAATATCTGGATGAATGCTGCTTCAGAAAATAAGGCTGTCTTTTAAGCTCTGAATGACTGCAATTTCATTTATTGCAATTGCATTTTGGGAGTAACCAAAGGTTGTGAAGGTGAGGAGTCTTTTTGTGGTTAAACGCTCACAATATAAATAGCTGTAGCTAAAATGTAACTTCAGTTGGAAGAGAGGAAATTGTGAGAGCAGCCTGGTGTTAATGGCCTTTTCCACCCTTGAACATGAGGTAGTACTGCTTTTTATCTCCTGCTGGCTGGCATTGCTGTGGGTCATGTGGCCATGGATGGCCACCACGGAGTTGTCATGTGTCCCCCAGCGCAGGTCACACAGAGCCACGCTGGTGTCCCCAAGATCTGGGTCTGGCTGTGCAGTTTGGGAGTGGAAAGGAAGGGGTGCTATTTCAGACATCAGTTTTTATGAATTTTGCCAGTTTTGGTCATCTTATTTATGGTAGCCGGAGGCACTGCTTTGGGTGTTGCTGTGGGAAAGGTTTGGGGTCTGAAAGTGTCGGGAGAGCTGTCCCTGACCCTGTAGAGTGCCTTCTGAAGATGGGTTCTTTGTGGGCAGGTGCAATTCACGGGCAGATCGTTGCAGGTGAAGTAAGAAGCGTTATGTTCCAAACTGAGCATAAAATTGTTGGTTATTGCATCAAACTAAGTTTGTGATGGCACAAAGTGGTCGTGACGCTGTTGAGTTTGTTGCTTTTTATTTTGTCCTGAACTCCAACAGCAATTTTCTCGCTCGGATAGTGCTGCACGTCAGTCAGGGTCCTGTTTTGGTTTGGTGCCTTTTCCAACGTGTGCCTCTGATTTCCCAGCCCTCTGCTGCCACTCTGTCCATCAGGAGGTCTGGTGCTCACTCCTGAGACTCGCCGTGTTAGGCCTTGCCTGATGCCAAGGAGATGGTGTTCTAAGATCTCCCTTATCTTTTAGTTGTTCTGCTGCCTTGACACCCAGTTCCTTCAAGCGCTGTCGTTGGGCTGCTAAAACTTTATAAAAGGGAGAACCTTTTTATGACTATTGTATTATCTCCAGTACCATTGCATTGTGTTTTGTTACTACTGTGTTATCCCAGCAGCTCCTGCACTGTGCCGTGTTGTCTATAGAATATTGGAATAAGAATTCTCTGGTAAAGAGACGGCTGCGTGGTGGTGGTGGTGGTGGTGGTGGCCAGGTCATTTCAGATCCCCAAGGACTGTGTTTCCCAGTGACTGTTAACCTGTTCTGCTTCACTGACTTTCAGAGGATCATCACAGACTGAGCGTAAATTCATGAAGGCACTTGAAAATTATGAAACTACAGAATCTGCAGGCAAAGTTTCTGTGAATGTGACTTAGAGCTGGTCTAACTCAGGCCATTTCCAGCTTATCTATGCTAAATATTGAGTCAGGTAACCCCTGAAACAAAGGAAATGTCAGTGAATAATCACGGATCTGTCAGATTTGGGCCAGGGAGGAAGGCAGAGGTTTCCTTCTACTTAAAGCAAGGTAATATTTTTGTTTCACGTGTGCAGTGTGGGAGAAAGGGAACTGCCCCAGCATCAGTGTGGTCAGGGAGTGTGGAGTCTGGAGAAACAAGTGGCTGCTGGTAAATCCATGTCATTGTGTTTGGTTCTGTGCACAGTGATCTCTGAGAAAAAGAGCAGAAAGAAAGCACAGAAACAGTGCTGCTGTTGTTCAAAAATGTAGAATGCCAGCTAATAGAGAGGCAAAACTGGCAGGTGTATCAATTCCACAGGTTTTGCCTCTGGAGAGCTCATGAAATAGTAGTTTTGAAGGGCAGTTTTCTTTCCTGTTTGTTCATCTCTAAAGACTGTACCAGTTGGAGAACTCCAGGCCCATCAGAGCAATGAAAACACACTTTAATCCACAAGAAGGTTGGTTTTAGTGTGTGTGACTAATGTTGTGTGATGGACAGAGGATAAATCTTGTTAATGACCTTTTGTGTCTTGATTGAATTTGAAAAATAGCTACATTTGTTTTATTTAAATCAAGGGAAATATATCTGGTGTCTGATCATTAACATCCTCAAGCGTACAGATGTAATAAATCTGACAGAAGGATGATGGAAAACTTGTGCAAATATATGATCATCTATTTGAGGGTGTCGATCTCGGTGTGGTGACGAAATCCATGGACTCAGCCCTTGAGCTGACAGAAAATGGTGTTTTATTACTCCAGATTAGAAAATTAACTTCTTAAATCTGAGACGCGTTTTTAGGAAAAATGATCAGGGAACCATTTTAGTGGTTTATTCTCTTCTTTCTGTATTCCAAGAAGGAAGTTGTTCTGCTTTATTTTCTCTCATATCTGGAAAACAGTGCTTGAACGTTATAGGGAGGGGAGGGTTCTTCAGAATGTGTTGTTTTTTAGGGATATAAACCTGTGTCTTTCCATGTACAGAGCACTGAGTTTCAGAGGCATGTGATGAAAATGCCTAGATCTCTCTTAGCCTTTTTTCCAGCCATCAGAATGAATAGGAGCCACTGTGGAGACAGTCTAGATTATACAGCGAGGCTTGTTATGTCAGCCAGTATTTGATGGCTTTAGGGCTCTGTCATATGATGAAAGCAGGTATGAATGCACAGCTTCACACTTCCTGTTTATAAAGCTGCAGAGCTGCAAGTAGCCACTCAAATTCACAGAGCAGTAATTATTTCACAACTTTGGCATTCGGTTGTGATGCTTGTTTTGGGAGGGTACCTCAGTAGTCTCTGCTGAACATGTACTGTAAGGCAGGAGTGACTTGGGGAATTCTGCTTAGGCTTCCACAAAGTGATGAAAAGAGGCTGCTTTTCATAGAATCACAGGATGGTTTGGGTGGGAAGGGTCCTTAAAGTCCATCTTGTTCTCCCCACTGCCGTGGGCAAGGGCACCTTCCTCCAGCCCAGGTTGCTCCAAGCCCTGTCCAGCGTGGCCTTGGACACTTCCAGGGATGGGACAGCCAGAGCTTCTCTGGGCAACCTGTGCCAGAGCCTGCCCAGCCTCACAGGGAAGAATTCCTTCCTAATCCCTGCCCTAAACCTCCTCTCTCATATTGTGGCCATTCCCCCTTGTCCTGTCACTCCAGACCTCTTATCAATAGTCTCTCTCCGTCTTTCTTGTCAGCTCCTTCAGGTACTGGAAGGTGACAATGAGGTCACCCCTAAGCCTTCTCCTGTCCAGGCTGAACAACTCACCCAGCCCTTCCTCCCAGCAGAGCTGCTCCAGCCCTCTAATCAACTTGGTGCCTCCTCTGGACTGGCTCCAGCAGCTCCGTGTCCTTCCTGTGGTGGCCCCAGGGCTGGAGGCAGCTCTGCAGATGGGGTCTCACCTGGGCTGGGGGGCAGAGGGGCACAATCCCCCCTTGCCCTGCTGCCCACTGGGGGTTCTGGGCTGGGTCACCTCCAGCCTCTCCCCCATCAGCACCCCCGAGTCCTTCTGCCCAGGACTGCTCTTGATCTGTTGGAAGAAAAGGGTTTTTAAATCTGTACTTCTTCATCTGCCAAGTTTTTACAAGCACTTGCTCTTCTTTCCCTTCATGTTCCAAGTTTAGAGACGTGTTCCTCGGGGGTTTTCAGCCTCTCACTTAGAACTACCCAAGTTCTTTCCGATTGAAAATGAGGAACATTTGTATGGTGAGCTGAAGTCAACTAACACTAAGTTTCCTTTCCTGAGATGCCTCCTGTGGTCTTTAGAAGCTCTTTATGAAACACCAGTTGAAAACTTAGGAATTACAGGAAAATGTTGCCTTCTGCTTAGGCTTCTGGGAGTTCTGTGGGAGCTGATTTCATACCTTCTAGTAGGTTTTTAGTAACTCTTAGATGGTTCCCAGGCATGGCAGAACCCTGGTGAGTGCTCAGATGCTGGATGTGCACACAGCGATGCAAGTCTGAGAAAAGAGCATCTATGAGTGTAGGCATTTCATAAATGAGAAAAAGTTGAACATCTTAAAGGAAAAAACCCTCAAAACTTTGAAATACCATTCGGTAAATGTTGGGAATCCTCTGGTTTCTCACTTCACAGGTGAGTCATGTCTCTAGATACTAGTAGTCTCATAGTATTAGCTGCAGTTTTGTCCTGTCAGCAGGTTACGGAGATTCCAATCAAAGTGGTGAGGAAAGCTGCCAAAGGGGTGTGAATAGATATCATTCCAGCCATGGGGCTGGAGGTTAATGGGTAAGCTGAACAAATCCTCATTTTGAATGTTAAACATCTTAGTATAAGTGAAAACATCACTATCCCGTGCTATACATAATATATTTCCTTAGCTTGATATAGACTAAAACTCAGTACTGACAACATTTATTTGTTTTATGGATTATGTGCCTATATATCTCATAGACTGACTGAGCTTGTTCTGCTTTATTTTTTGTATTTTAATCAATGAGATCAGTTGTTTTCTTGGGCACCTCCTTCTAATCACTTTCTGTTTTTTTCCTCCCGTAACAGCAGGCTTTTTTTTTTTTTACCCTCCTTTTTTTTTTTTTTTTTGGGTTTTGTTTTGTTTAAATATACAAGCCCAGAGAAAGTTGTTGAACTTTCATCCTTGGAGGTTTTCAAGCTCTGCCTGGACCAAGCCGTCAGAAGCTGGTTTGAGTTCAGCCTTGACCCAGTTTCAAGCACAGGTTTGCCCTAAGTGACCTCCTGAGATACTTTCCAACCTGATAGATTCTATGGAATGTTTCTGTTCATCTTGAATTTTGTAAAGCCTTGTTTTGATGAAGTCCTGAATCTACCTGACAGTGTCCTACAGAGAAAAAAAACCCAAAATCAAAAAAAGACACAAATAGAAACTAGGAAGTCTTTCAGAACGAGGTGAAGCATCTCTAATGAAATGTGAAAGAAAGAAAGAAAATGAGGGGGGCTACTTTGAATCCTGTTTACTTGACTTGTAGCAGTCTGAGGCTTTCTGGCTCCTGGCACCATGGGAGGAATGAGTAAAACAACCCTCACCCTTTCCTCTGCTCAGGGGAAGGCAGCCCACTGTCTCCTTTCATAAAATAAGTAAGGCATTCAGTTCTTTGGTACTCAAAAAAAAAATGAAATCAGATTCAAAAGCTGGACCTGTGAAGGGCTGAGAAGCTTTGTGAGAGTGAAAAGGAGCATGGCATTAGCAGGGAATGTGGGGAGGGGACGCAGGAGGTGTCACCTGAATGCTGTAAATTCAGGTTATCATACAACTCCTCCTTTGAGGTGGGGCTGGTTATGGTTTTTCTGTGTTTAAAAAACAGATGTTACCAGTATCTGTCTTTTTAAAAATGACAATATCTTCTGAAAACAGGGTGTGTTTTTGGTTAGGTTGTGAATTCATACATTCATATAAGTAATTTGGTATATGGGGAGGTCTAATGAGTCCTTGAGCTCTTATGGCATCTGTAGGACTTAGCTATTAATTATTATTAAAATAATCCTGGTATTACTTTAATAACTATTTTAAAAATCCTGCTCTTTTTTGCTCCGAGAAGAAAGTCCAAATACAGTGAGCACACAGAAAAACCAGCAGAGGAGGGGCAGAATAAGTGATGTGTTTTCAAATACTGGAATTGTTTCTGTGCACTGACTTCAGTTATTTCAAAGACTGACGCAAACCAGAACTACCCAGCTGGTTTTTAGGGCTCTTAAAGGCCTCCTTTTAAGCCTTTCTTTGCCCGATGATTTCCTAGTTTGAATTTCTATATAGGAAAGAAAATTCTGGAGGTTAATTCTAATTAAGGCTTTCAATTTGTAAGTCTTTTAAAAACAAGTTATTTCTTAATTTGTTCTATTGCTTAAAACAGGTGCTCTTTCTTTATGTTATACTTAGTCTGAATTATTGTGAATGTCCATGTGATATTTGCAGTATTGAAGAACTACAAAAAGCATCTTTAACATTTAATTTTCATATGAAAAGGTCGTTTACATAATGAGACAATGAAGCCTTTGGGCAAAGATGAATGTAGAAGAAAAATCCATTAAGGTAGATTCTGCCTGAGAGTTTGAAAGGGTCTAATTCACAAAACTTTGAATGCTAGATCATTGCTGGCACTTACTGGAATAAAAATCCCCTGCTCACCTAAAGAGCAGCAAAATCCTAATGCACATTTTCTTTTGTGATTTCTTCAGGGACACCTTACCTTTGGTAGTGATGGCTGTGTCTGTGGAGCTTTAGTATTTTCAGCTTAGCTGTGTAATAATACCTGGCATTTCTTTTTTACCTAACGAATTCTAACACCTCTGAGAAGTGGGTGTTTGGGTTTTTTTTATGGGCTTGTCTTTAGCTGAGCAGGGCTGACATAGTCCCTATAGGTGGAGACGTGTTTGGAAAGTGCCTCTCTTTTAAGTGCTGGTTGGTTAAATTGGGGTACTCTCGATATCTGATTTTTAATGGACATAGGCTGGGTTCAGATCTTGGTTTAACACAAAACGTGCCTGCGTATGGTTTTTGTAGTGGATCCCTAAATCTGCTTAAAAACTGATGCAAGTTACAATCTGTGTAGACCACTAAGTCATTCATCATAGTGGCACTTAAAAAAAAAGTCACTTAATTGTTTGAGTGTACTGCTGACATGTGCCTGAGTTCTAGAAGATAGAGATGTGAGATTCCTGATTAAATAATACAATAGGTGAACAAAATCACTTTCTTTTAAAAATACGCTAACGTTTGCAGCCAGGCCTTTATTTGGGGATGAGTAAGAGAGGAGATGACTGAGCAAGGTTTGGACAAGGCATGATCAGGCAGTTTGTGAGGGCCAGGGTTTATTTCCCATCATAGAATCATTTGGGTTGGAAAAGACCTCCAAGATCATCAAGTCCAACCCGTGGTCCAACTCCAGTCCGTTTACTAGATCTTATTCTTTAGTTTCTGTAAAAATCCTGCCAACAGTGAAGTGGTCACCTCCCTGAGTCCTTGCCTCCCCTGAAGTGACCAGGTGTCACAGGTAGGGTGACCTGGCACATCAGGTGACGTGCCCTGATCTCCAGGGTGTTTCAATCCTCCTTTCCCCACTCCTTTTAACCTGTCACAGCACGGGACAAGCCTCTCCTGTCCCAGGGAAATGACACGAACTGTGCCTACCGTGGTGGGGGATAATTGGGGCAAAATAGGGTATTACCAATGGTATTAATAATGGTATTAATGAAGCAGGGAGGTTGGAAGGTGGAATGCACTGCAGAGCAGAGTTACTGGCACAGAGATGCTGCTGGAACCAGCAGGACCAGCCCCTTCCTCGTGACAGGCAATGCCAGGCAAACCGAGATGGGCAGAAATAACGTCTGGCTTTGTCAGACACTGCAGTTTTGTCTTTTAGAGTGGTTTTAAATAGTCAGTGAGACATCCTGTGCCTTAAAAAGAGGTTTGACTTCCTTGTGGTCAGGTTCTCTGCAGCCACAGGGGCGGGCAGTGAGGACTGATGTGGAGTGAGCAGCCACAGCGGCCGTCAGTGCTGCTCAGCTACAAAGGGAAAAGGAATGGATGACACTTGTTTTGATGATTATTTTTTTTTAAAGTGTCCTAATCCTTTGAAGCTTTCACTTAGTTTAGTCTGAATTAGACCCACAAGTTGTGAGAAGCAATGTCAGCAGGCCAAAATAAGAGATAATTGTATTCTGTATAAAAATGTATGCTTCATCCTTTAAAAATAACACTTATTACAAGCCCTTTTGAATTCTTCATCAAAAACAATGATCTTATTCACCCTGTATCTATCTTTTTGTTAGCTTGTCTTTCAGTTATCATCCACTCATAGTTTAATTTCATGCAAAGTATTTAATACAGGATGTATGTTTGTGGGGTTTTTTGTGGTTTGAACCCATGTTTCTTATCTCAGAGACAGAAGGGAAGTGCTCAGGGTCTGTCCTCTGGCTGAGGCTTTGGCAGCAAAACCCTGAGCTGAAATATTTTAACAGGTAGATGCTCCTGTCTCAGTGGGATTCTGCAAACACAAAGCTGATTTAGTTGGATTTTTTAACAGATAAAATCACAGAATGGTTTGAGTTGGAAGGGACCTCAAAGCCCACCCTGTTCCACCTCCTGCCATGGGCAGGGGCACCTTCCACTGTCCCAGGTTGCTCCAAGCCCCATCCACCCTGGCCTTGGACACTTCCAGGGATGGGGCAGCCACAGCTTCTCTGCCCAACCTGCGCCAGGGCCTCAACACCCTCCCAGGGAAAATTTTCGGTATATTTAAACCAAATTTCCCCTCTTTCAGTTTGAACCCATTTCTCTGCATCCTACCACTGCAGTTCCCTTTCTGGCTTTGCTGTAGGCACCCCTCAGCTACTGGGATTGTTTCAATGATCAGTTTTACTCCATCAGTTTGCAAAATTTGTTCTTTTAAAATTCTGAGACCTTGAATGAAAACAAAAAAGTGTAAGAAACACAGAGCCCCAAACAGAATGGGAAGTGCCAGATTGAATAAGTCTGTGGATGTGGAGAAAAAGAACTGAAAGTATTGGGATAGTAATTATGAGAACTTGAGTTTTGCAGATTGAATTTGTTCTAAAAATGAACTTGAGTATGGCATCATGAATGTATTTTGGGATGAAGAAGCACTTCTTTTCAATTCCTCTTTCTAGCTGTTAGGTGTTACCCAGATCCAAAACCTTACTCTGCACTGGAAATTTCCTAGTCTTAGAAAGAAGGCTTTTAGCACATTTTTCCTAGTGATGTGATACAGTTAAATCCTGGATTTTAGTGTACACATTTAAAAAGTGGATTTGCACTTGGCATGGCTGAAGCAGCAGTGCTTTAGGATAAATTGTGATCAGCACTGGGGACAGCCTGGTCTGTTCTGTGAGGATCTCAGTGAAGGTTGTCAGCAGTGCAAAAGTAATGTAAGAACCTTTTTGGTCTCTATATTCCAGTCTTGCAGCAAACCACGCTATTTTTCTTCTACAAAGGAATTGTAATTGATCTTTTTGCCATTAACAAATCTAATCACCTTGTTTAAAGAACAGTGGTGTAAATGTCTTGTGAGAACTGATCTTACTCTTTAAATAATGAGTAGATTGTGCTGTCGATAGGTCAGAGAAGGAACCTCAACATACATGAGTTCCACGGCAGCACACGGGCTAAATAGCTGCAAAAGGCAGAGTATCACAGGGAGGGACGTTAAAAAGCAGACTGTAAAACATTTGGTAAATATAGAATCCTATAAAATGTTCATAATTTATTATGTAAATGTACTGCTGCTAATAGTGACTGTCATGTCCTTGAGGATATCTTGTGAGTCTCCTTAAGGGTTCAGGGAGAGATTCCAGCTGCTGATGCTGTTCTGGGCACTGGAGCGTTTTGGTGTAAAGTTGTTCTAAAACCTTTTCTGTTCCCGTGGAACAATGGGCAGTGTGTTTGTGGGAAGCTCTGAAACTGGAGCCATCCCATCAATCAGAGCTGGGCAGTGGCAGTGGAGTGGCTGGGCAGTGGAATGGCTGGGCGCTGGTTCCCTGTGCAGCTGTCACTGAGTCTCTCTAAATATGCTGTTTCATTCTTCCCGCTGGAGCGCCTTAGGAATAATACACATCTAATGCTGATTATCTTTAGACTTAAGTTTTGTGATAGAAAACTGGTATGGCACCTTTTAGGGTAATTCTTCTAAATGCGAATCCTCAGATGTTAAGTGAGAATTCTCTTAACAGGAGGTGCAGCAGTGGGAATGGGGCTTGGAAATAGTAATGCTAATTGTTTGCTATTGTCTGTTAAAAAATAAACCTCTCATTCAGTTCTTGGTGTTCTACCAAACCTGTAATGGGATCCCAGAACTAAGCACATGTAGTTTTAATTTTATTTCTTGACTCTCCAGGCAGGTGTTTCCCTTTGTAATTCTGCTGTTATTTTTCAGCCATTCACAGGTTGTGTAGCAAACTTGTTATGTGTTTTTAGCAGTGCAACAGGAGACAGAAGTTTGTGACCTGACAGTAAAATAGTTCACTTTGCATGTGAATTTGAGATTACATTTTAGATAGGTGCATCCCCTAGAGCTGGGGATAGGAAGGCTCAAAGTGCAAAGCCTTTTATTGGCCATATGAATAGACACGTGCATGGGCTGTGTTTGTGCCAGAACACTTGACTTGCAAGTGAGTAATATTTTTCTTCTGACTTCAGAAATGAAGATGTAGCAATGTATAAATACTATCTGAATCTTTTATTATTCTTGTCATAGTATTTAAGTACTGTGCTTTACTAGAGTTGGCTCTTTTAGGTGCCAGAGTGATAGAAAACTCTGCCTTCCTATGCACGAGTTGCAGGTTATGTTTAACTTTCAGGCTCAGACTGTATTTTTTTTATTTAAAGAACAATTCATATTATAGCTGCTTTTAGTATCTTTGGCACTGTTGGGAGATAGGATATGAAATATTTGTTATATTTCAATTTGTTTTGTAGCAAGGTCCTTATGTGGTGGTTACATTTACATAGTTGGCATTTGCCTTTCATTTGAACAGGCTGTTTATTTCTTGGAAATGAGTTATATGTTGTAATTTTGTGAATCTTAACAAGCATAAATGTCTCGATGATTTTCGCGGTGGTAATAAAGGGGGAACAGCTTTTTGAATTGTGACAGAAGCTGCTCTGCTCACCTATTACAACACAAACTTGTGGTGTGTTTGCCAGGAAAACTGATGAAAGGACAGCTCAGAAGAGCAGAGTTTAGCTTCTCATCTAAACAGGACTAAATATTAATTAAAATGCTGAAAAGATTGAGAGCTAAAACCTGGCAAATCATGTGCAAACTATGATGACTGTGAAGATGCATCAGAAGAAAACAGTAGTGGAAAGAAAATGAAGGAATGAGAGGGTTGGGAGCTCAGGTGAAGAGGGACATCTGAGACAGGGTTGCTTTTAGGGATTCCTGAACTCCTGATTGTTTTTAGTCCACTCTTTTGTCTTTTGGAGGGGAGTTCAGTTCTCAGTGCTGTTGCTGCAAGATGGCTCATGCTCTGTTGCAAACCATTTAAGACTTGCCCCCCCTTTTTGGCCCCCCTTTTTGCCCCCCCTTTCCCCCTAGCAGAGGGTGGGAGCCTGTGGGTGACAAAGGTGGCATCCTATGATGAACCAGGGCTAGGAATTGCTTTGTTCCATCCCCGAGAAGGAGTTTACCAATTCCTTAATTAGCAGCAGGAATTACTTTAGTCCCTAATATTGCAATGTCGTGCTTGAATTTGCCCCTGTGAAGATGGTGACGTTGCCTTTGCTGCTCTGCAAAGGTTTGTGAGGTTCTTGCCATGGCTCACGGGGTTGGACCAGAAAGCAAATCAAACCCAATTCCTTTAATTCCCGAGGATATAAAATCTAACCAGTAAGATTGACGTGCTTGGATGGTGGGAGGATTATTACACTGTTGTCATTATTTCCCTGGCTGTTAAGTCCCAGCTCCTCTCCGTGCTGGGTTTACTGGGAGGGCTGTCACCCAACCCGTGCTGATGAGCTTTGCTTGCAGCCAACGTAATCCCAGCAGTGCCAGTGTGTGTCCTGATGGAGATACAGGGGCATAAACCAGGCTGGGAACGCTGGCATTCCTCTGGGGATGGTGACTGTGAGCAGGGAGCTCTTGGAAGATTAGAAGTGTCCCGTAAATGCAAAGTATTGGTGTTGCAGACAACTGGGCAGTCCTTTTGCAATGACTAAACCCAAGGGGAGCTTTGTCTCCGGGATGAGCCACTGCTACCAAAACCAAAGAACAAGTAGGAGGAAAAAAGCACAGCTGGACTGAATCATTCAAGTTTATTTTTCACAAATACCAGAACTTTGATGGTGTTACCCTGAAATTCCTGTTATTGGTAAATGGCATGTTGAGACTGGGGAGTCTTTAGGGAGATGCACTGTGTAAATTCAGTGGTGTAATTTTTGATACTCCAGCTATGAAAGGTTCCTTGAGAGTGGGTTAATTTTTTCCTTAAGGAGGCAGGATTTTTCTGTCTGTGTTTTTGCCCAAAATATTCCCAAGTGGATTCCCTTTTGGCAGGGCTGTGTGGGTGTGGAGGTTGACTTCTAACTTGTAGCTGGTTCATTTATCTCAGTTGCATTTTGCAATTTGTTGTCCCTATTTGGGGTTGTTCCCAAACATTCTTTATGTTCCCTTGCACATTTTACCTCTTTTAGAAGCTTTTTAGTAATTGCTTTGGTTCTTGACAACTTCATAACCGCAGCCATTAAGTCACAATAAAGACTAATGAAAAAAGTAATAAAATTTCCATGTATAACTAGGATGAAGATTCCTGGGGGAAATATTGAGCAAGTGATTACAGGGAAGATAATTGTCTGGTTAGAGAATTATATGCCCTGTGAGTTTGATATCGAACCTTTGAAATTGTCACTTAAAAATCAAAATATTGGAATTCTGAAAACCTGAGCTGGAAGTGAGGAAGAGCTGGAGACAGGTGAATTTTTCTTGCTTTCTGAAGGATGAGCAAGTTGTTTTATTAGAATTCAGGTTTGGTTATTTTTAGTAAAGATTAAATGCGGTGTTATGCTGATGGTTGCAAATTATTGCTTGCTTTGTGTTCTTGAGATCTGCAGGGATGGAGGGGTTTTGGTTTTTTAACAGTTTAGTTTTCATCAAGTGGTGACATTGGAAATTCAGATTTTGTGTGTGTGTTTGTAAGAGCATTGTGGGTGTTTTGATGCTTGTATTTCTAGGGGGAAGTACCAATCCTGCTAGAGAGAGACACTTCAGGCAGATGAGCTCAAAGTTCCTTGACCCTTCACCTGAGCTGACCTTTTTATCCTCTGTTTTTTTCTTCCTGCTTATGCAAGACTTTGTTTCCTGTTTTGATTTTCAGTATTGTCGATACAATGTGGTAGTCTTGCCTCGATTTGGCTGCTGTGGTGTTTTTGCTGGTAACCTGTGAACTAGAAGTAATTTCTTTTCATGTAGTCAAATTAAATATTTGAGGCTTTTTGGTGTGGTTACTGCTCCTCGTCCTAATGGCAGGGAGGATTTGCATGTTGCTTTTATGATTTTGATGTTGCTTCTGTGTTCATTTAGTTCTAGATGATGTTAATTGCTCAGTTGTAGTAGCCAGGGCAGATTAATTCCACCCTCCCTCAGTTAAACTCTTAGGATTCTGCCCTTTTTACTGATTAAAGCAGCTTTTTAGTAGTAGCTTGTAGTACTTTTACAGTATCTTAGATGATTTATCACACATCTGTCTGATGGAGACTGGAATTTATATCCATTTTAGAGTGGAGAGAAGACACAGGGAGGTTAAGTGGCTCTTGCCTGGGTGTCTCAGGCTGTATTAAGAGTTCAAATGCTTTTATTCTTCCCCTTTGCTCCACCAGACAACTCTCTGCTTTGGAAAGCTGTGTTTTGCCTCTCATTCTGGATCTCCCCAGCATCTGACATCATTGCCACTGGATTTTGAAGAATGAGGGAAAAACATTGTAAGGGAAGGTGTTTTTGTGGTTGGTGTCTGACTTTCCAAATAAATATTAAATTGGAATTTAAAATGCATTTATTGTGCTCGCCCTCCTTGTACGTGTCCCAGGCGAGGCGTGTAGTAATTATGTTATCTAAGCTGTAATAAATCCACTAGGCCTGACTAACCACTTTTAACCTTTAGACAAACTCACTTCAAAATGAACATTTGTTTCTTTTAATGTTTAACACTCACGTGTGAGCTGTTGCAGCTCAGGCAGCAATGCTTGCTCATAAACAGTGGTGGTGCTTCTCCTCAGTGCACCTGTAAATCTTTAATTGGAATTTCTTTGAGGAGCAGCAGCGTGGGAAGGGAAGTTGTTCTTGCTTTAGGTGCAGGTTAGTTACTGGGGCCAAGAAGAGAATGCAGTGCGTGGAAGTTCTTGCATTCCTGATGCCAATAGTGTCCTAGTCTTGCATCATTAAAAAAAGATTACGTAATTAAGGAAGATTTTAACTACTTTCTTACAGTATTTTTTGAATAAAACATTATTGAGGTGATTTTTGCACATTTTAGGGTAGTCTCTAAGGAGGTATCACAGAATATGCAGTGTGGGTAGTTTGGTTAGTGAGGAATTGGCTTTGATGTCACCATTTTCTTCTCTCTCTTTCTCCAAAACA
Source organism: Grallaria varia (assembly GCA_013396735.1). Taxonomy (NCBI): domain Eukaryota; kingdom Metazoa; phylum Chordata; class Aves; order Passeriformes; family Formicariidae; genus Grallaria; species Grallaria varia. The sequence goes on along the minus strand of VWZG01003370.1, from coordinate 707,540 downwards.
AGAAGTGAACAAGCAAAAATATCAATATTGGGTGTATTTAGTCATGTAGTCATATTTTTATGATGACTCCAAATAAATTTCAGCAGGAGTCTGGTCACAGCAGAGTAGCTTTTGCTGAGGCAGGATTTAACTTCCCAGCTTTCGTTGTCTGAAGTTGTCCAGTGCCTTTCAGGGTGACCCTTGTCTGGGAGGGACAGAGGTTGTGCTGCACCTGAACCACACGTTACAGGCTGTTTTAGAGTCTTCCAAGATTAAAGTCAAGAAGGTGAGGGTGGGATTAAGAGCTACAGGGTGTGGGGAAAAAAAAAGAAGTCTGTAGTGAATAGAGGTTCTAAAATGAATAGAGAATGTGGCTGCAAAACTTGCAAAATCCACTGTAACCATTGATTTCCTCCAGCTTAGTTTAAACAGAACTTCAGGTACCTCTGAAAAGGAACTTTTACATTTCAGACTGGGTAAGCAAAAAGGTTAGTTTGTCCTGCTTGAAAAGGAACTATGTGGTGATACTTAAATTAGGGTTTATGTACACCACTTGGGCTGCGATTTTTATACAGAACAGACTTTAAACTTGAGAGTAGTTGGTTGGGCACATGGAAATACTGCTTAGTTGGAGCACAGACAGTAAATGCTTCCAACAATTTACCTTGGCTTCACACACCCCTCAGTTTGCAGGAGGAGGAGGAGGAGGAGGGTGGTGACTTCAGCCGTGTCCCCTGCCCTCCTTTTCCAAGTGGAGCATCACCTCTGGAGCCCCGACTGTGGGTGCCTGACATTGGGTTTCTGCATAAAAGGAGCAGGTTTTGTTTCTGATGCCCTGCAGCTCCCATTTGGATCAGTGGCAGAGCTGACAGAGGCGCCCTCTGAACCTCAGGCGGGGTCTGGAGCTTTATAAGGTTTGAGCTGAGTTGGGCATCTGGGATTGCACAGGTTGAGCTTCGGGTGTGATTTTAGTCTGGAAGGAGAACTCCGGGATGACTTGGAGATAAACTGATTTGGAAGGCACTACAAAAGTCATTACCTGGGTGGGTGGGAATTAAAAAGCCCAGTGGAGTTGTACATCCTTATAAACAGCTCGGAGTGTAAGTAACACTATGAAACTAAAAATACCCTCGGCGGTCGGTGAGCTGGAGGTTTGGTGCAATTACTTAAAGCTGGGTGACATTTTTAGCTGAGGTTGTTTCATTTAAACTTTATTAAACAAAGTGGAGCTGGAATATTCCCTGGAGAGCTGGAGCCAGCGCTAATCTCCCGTTAAACTGTCTCCAGCTTTCCTGGAAAGCCTCCAGCTGAGGTAGCACCAAGTTGTTAGCAAAGTTAACCCAGGCACAAGGAGCCTGTGACTTCTCCTTTGGGGGAAAAGCCCCTTGGTTTCCACCTTGCTTTTTGGAAGTGGCCAGATAGATTTTTAAGAATTAACGTAGTGTCTTAACTACAGAAACTTTTATGACCTTCAATTGGAACCTTCCAATAAAAAGTTGACTTCTGTAATTTGGAGGTGTAAAGAATTAGGTTTTCAGTTCCAATTCTGTCGCTTCCCCTACAATAATTTTTAGGCAGTGCCACCTGTTGCTGGTGGGTGTGACGTGGAGGTGGGTTTTGCTGTGTTGGGGAGGTGGTTTTTGTTGTGTCGACTACCATGAACCAGTTTTGGGAAGTTGGAAGCGTTCTGGTTTTGTCTCTCAGGTTGTGAGTGCAACAGCCACAGTGTATTTAGCAATGTGGTGTCCGTCTCCTGTGTCTAATGACAGCAGGTTCTGAACAATCTTTCTGACGTGTTTGGAGACAACGGGCTCTGCAAAGTGTTTGGACTGTGCCTTTGGAAGAAGTGAATACACTTAATGAAACAGAGTTGTCAACTCTAGTTGCATATCTAGTTTCATCTAAAAGCAGGATAAAAAAATACCTCCCTGGTCTGTGATGCTTTGGGTGTAGGGCTTGTGGAATTGAGAGAAAAGAGGTGGCTTCTGGGGATGCGTTCTAATTTCTAGTATTATTGTAGTAATAGATGTATTGCTTCTGGAAATTTTCCCTTAATAATTTAAGCCTTAGTTTTATTTCCTCTCAGCGCTCCATCGTGTTCTATCTCTACGTTGAATAATTGGTACTTTGGTGTCAGGTTTTTGTATTCAAATATTTTGTCTTCCGGACTCGTAGTAAACACTGATAATATCTTTGATTTATACTCTGCTCATTTCAGTTGTACTTTCCTGTGCCTGGATCTAGATCTATAATGAACTTATCTTTACAAAGCTTTGCAGATGATTTTAAATGGCCAGCATCAGTCACTTTAATGGCTCCTGGGGAAGGAATGGAAGTAATTACCTTTCCTGTTAGTCCATGACCTGTTTTGTAGTTTCTGCATGCAAACAATAATATTAAGTGGGCTCTGGCACTAATAATTTGATTTTGAAATATAACATGGACTGGCAGCATCAACTTATCCTTTCTATTAAATACCCTTTTTGAAGGTCTTGGTGTAGTATTGATTGACAGACCTCGTTCCCAACCTTCCCCTCACCTTCACTAGGACTCCAGTCACTCCCACGTATCATGGGACATGTATTTATATGGGATTTGCCTGTTTCTGAGCACTGCCTGAAGTCCACATGGGGCAGTCAGGGGTGCTGTAAGCATCAGCCTTGACAGGGCTTTGTGTCAAAGGACCACAAACCCGATTGGATTAACTGGTGAGGAGATCAAAAATCTTAACAGAGGCGGAGGAAAAAAACCAGACTGCAAGAGTCTACTTTTATTAAAAGTGTGTGTGTAGAGGTATGAAAACTGCAATAAATGAGAATATTTTCATCAAAGAACTGTTGCTTGATTTAGTGTGGGATCCAGGTTATTTGCTTTACCTTGCCAGAAGAACAAAGCCATAGCTTCCCCTTTCCATGTTCCCTGAGAATCCCAGGCTTTTACTCACTGAACACCTGGGGAGTTGTCCCTGTTGGCTGCAAATTTTCTGTAGTTGTGTTGTGTGTAAGAGGTGAGAGGAGGTGAAACACTTGATTTCTTTCTTCCTTCTTTGAGTGCTCATTAAAGCATTGCATGTAAAGACACCGGAACAGAAAACGCCTCTCTGGACAGATGTTGTTGTGAAATAGTGAAATTTAAACACCAGATGAGCCAGGTAACAGTGTTATACCAACATCCTTCTGCCATGTAATTAAAGCATGCTTGGTTCAGTAAAACAAGATGTGTGATAATGCTGATCGTCGCAGTGCTAATTGATAGCTCTGGTGCTGTGTGGCTCACACTTGAGGTTTATTTCTTAGATACTTTGGTTTTTGTTTTTCTTTCTGGTCAGAAGTACCCAGGACCTGTAATAAAATTAGAGAAAAAACATCACCCAATTTCTGGTTTTACACGCAATTGTTAAGGGGAGCCAATAGTCTGTTTTGGTGTTGACGAGGATTAAAATTAGGGAGGAATGTTCTAATGTGATTTACTTTTAAGGATTGATTTTTCTTTTGATGAATGAATTAACTGTAATGTAGAAGTTTTACTGAGTGCTGGATTAAGCCCTCAAGGGTTCTGTTTTATTTTGGCTGACAAAAAGCTTGACAAGCCTTTGGCCATGTCAGTGTTGATTCTGTCTGGCTTGTGCTATCAGGATAAGGAAAATGCCTTACTATAAATACAGTGGCACAGCTCCCATCATTTCTCCAGCCTCTGCATGGCAAATAACTCATCCCACACCACCCGGGGACTTCCAGGGGATCCAGGCCAAGCTGTGCTATTCCCGAGGCTTGGCTTTGGACAAAGGACTGGTTTTGTTCCACGAGGCACTTCCCTTCTCACGCACTTTGTTAGAAAGCTGCTTTGTGCTTGTAGAGGCTGAAGGCAGGCTTGCTTTCCAGGAAGCTCCTAACCCAGGATGGACGGGATGTCAGCAGCTCTTCCACGTTCACAGCTCAGAGCAAGCCTGAGCTGGTGGGGCTGGCAAGCAGAATTTGGCTGTGCCAGGAAATCTTAGGTGAAGAATTCCATGTAGTCCAAAGCTTTATTCCCTTTAAATCGTGCCTCACTCCACTGTCTCGTGAATGTGTAGCGGTGGTGAAGTATTTAATCTTTTTTTAATACAGAAAATCAGATTGGTTACAAGATGAAGCTGCTTGAAAGATGTTCTTGGAGCTGCTCTTAATAGTTCTCACCACTGTTGGTTGCAGATAATTTCTCTGGCTTAAATGCAGTGTAAAGCTGATCGTGGTGCTGAATTCAGAACAAATTATAAGGCTCTGTTGAAGTCAGAAAACTTAGGCAGTGAGCTGGTGTTCACATTGATGTTAACTATAGGTCTGCTTCAATTCTCTCCTTTCAAGGAAGATTAGATTATTAGATCTCATTTTCTAGCAGTCACATTTCCCCACTATTTAGGTGAAATCATGCATTTAATTTCTTTGTGTCTTTTTTATTGTAAAGGTAAATGTGAGGCATATAGAATTTTGAGATTCCTTAAGCTATTACCTTTCTCTAACATCTTTATTTGCTATTTTGTCCCCCTCTGTTCTTACTCAACACAGTCACAGACATAGAGCTGAAGAGGCTGAAAGATGCTTTCAAGAGGACTTGTGGACTCTCATATTATATGACCCAGCAGTGCTTCATCAGGGAAGTTCTTGGTGATGGAGTCCCTCCAAAAGTTGCTGAGGTGAGAGCTCTGAGCTTGCTGTTTCTCTGGGAATTCAAGTGCAGTGGATGTGCACACCCAAATGTGCTTTTACGGACACAAGAACTAATTGAATTTCTTTCCATTTTCCTTATGTTATTACAATGTACGCTCTCTGCCTGAAGATGATGTTCCAGACTTGGATCATGGGTTCTCAGGGATGTGGGCTGGACTGAGCTACTGATTCCAACCCACAAATAGGTGGTAGATGGCTTTGAACTAAACCTGAATATCCAGGTATAGGTTTGGGGAAGTAAAAGATTGGGAATTATAACAGAGGATTATAACTGGAGATGCGTTTGCTATGGGTTTCTCTGGGATTCCATTGGCTTTTACTTTGTTTTCTAAAGTGCAGGTTAATCTTTACAACCTCTTTAAAATAATTTTATGTATAATACATGTATAAATAGACTGAAAAGTAGCCAGAATCAAAATATGCTACTTGGATATAAATATTGTGTGTATATATCCAAAAAAAGTAATACCACCATCCTGCACACGTGCCTGTTTAAAACTTTCTTTTTCTTTCATAGGGGTCCCTGTCTTGAAAGAGAAATTAAAATACTATTGGTAGGGGAAAAAAAGATTAGCCAGACCTTTTGAATGATATCTTGCTGCGTGTCATTTCTAGTCACAGCTTCTATTTTGGGTCTCCTTGGTGGTGTTGACCTCACAGGCAGCGTGCAAGGCCTCCAGTGTTATTGTGTGCATTGCCAAGGGTTTAACACCCTGGCACAGTTCCTTTTTCCTAAGCTCAGTCTTTCCCCCAGTCTTTTTTTCCCTGGTTTTCCTTCGTGTTGACAAAGAGGTTGATACTCCTTGCTTCTGTAAACAGTTTGGGTTTTGTGTGGCTTGCCAGGAAAATTTTCAGTGTGTGTTAACACCATTGAATTAAAAGGAGGGATGTGATTTGCCCATAGCTTAAAGCCTCTCCTCAGTATTAATCTCTGTTTTCTGAATTCTTTGACTGTTGGTAGCCCATAAAATTAAACAACAAAATGTATCTCACACTGCACACAATTGGCTTGAAATAGTATAAAACACTGAGAATTTTCTTATGAGTTAACTTGTACTTTGTATCCCTTTTGTGTCAACATTAAGGATTAAATTACTGATTTGGTCACAAATAGAGATTCTGGATTTTCAAATGTCTGCTGGCTATGCTATTTTATTTTTGAAAAATCTGTCCTTAAATCCACAATTTTGGTGATGATTATATCTTTTAACACTTGTTATGATTGTACAGCAGTTCTTGGTTTCCTGGTGGTGGAATAAAATTAATGGAAGAGTCATAATTGGTTTTTGATGGCATCTCGTCAGAACTCATCTCAAAATCTGAGTGCAAATGATGGCACTTGTAGCAGTCAGACTCAGGCAATGCAGGATCATATCTGTGAGCTTAAATACTGTAAATTTGGACAAAATTTGGATTTGATTATGCTCAGACTGTAGAGGGGTGTTTTGGAATTCCTGGCTGTGGGAAAGGGAGGCAAAGTCATTAGGCAGCTAAAGACCTTGCTCTGGGTTTTCAGCCTTTCAGTCATTAAAATGGATCATTTTGAGCCTCGGGTTGCTGGGCTGGCTGCTCTGCATGTTCTGAGTAATAGGTTTTCATATCTGAGTAGTGATAGGCATTCAGGAATTTGTTAAATTAAAAACACAGGAGTTCTGCAGCAGGAACATAGAACTGAAACCCCTGGAACTTTGGTCAATTTGCATGATCATCATGCACAGGAAACGTATTTTACATGTTCTGGGTAGTTATGCTCTCAAAAGATCTCTTGGAGAATGGAGCTGGAGGTATTAATAAGGTGAAATTAAGGGCTGTGCTGTGTCTGTGGTGTTAAACTGCAGGAAAGCTGCTCGGGTAGTGAGAGGTATGAACACAGCTTTTGTTCTTAAATGCAAAGAAATAATGTAGTTACCATATGCAGTTGTGGGTATCTTGATAGTAAAAGTGTTGTGCAGAGGAGGTAGAAGGACAAAATGATGATGATGATGATATTTCAAGAAAGCTTTTTTCATAGTTTTCTATTTTAGGCTGAGGAGGAGAGTGGTGTTGAGAAAGGAGCTCCTGCCTTTGGCCCGTGCAGTCATTGCAGTGACTCATTAAATGATATCTATTACAAATACCTACATAATTATGGTTGTGAGGTGGTTTATACGCAGCAGGCAGTGATCCCCACCGAGGAGCTGTGTGTCAGTGCAGCTTTTTCTCCAGCTGTGACTCACTGGTTGAGAAGCTGCAGCCCCAGAAACACAAAGAGAAGAGAGGGTGATGCCAACAGAGACATGAGGGACTCCTTGAGGGGGCTGCCAGAATGAGAACACAAGACTCCTCAAGGACTGGGAGACAAGAGGGAGTCATAAGGATGAAATCAGGAAGGAATCCAGGACATCTTACGCTCTAGAGAAAGGAGCCAGGAGAACGTGTTGAGCATCCCCTGCTCTCCCAGCAGAGCTCGTGGGCACAGGGATTGGGAGCCAAAGGGAATTGCTTGGAGAGATTGAGGCTGCCTTGTAGCAGAAAAGAACCATCTCCTTATGCTCTTCATGATACATAACATGTCAGATTGAAATCTTATAAAAACCCAGCACTTTGTACCATGAAATTGTACTAAATTTTACATTGTGAAATGGAAATTGCTGTGATAGTCTTGGTGTGGCTATTTTAAGTAAAGCTGCAACAATATTAAGTAATTTTGGGAAATGCAACATTGCATCATGTTTTGATGATGCATCTTGTTAGAAGTTTCCAAGTAGCACATTAATGTGAAAAATTGTGGAGCCCCTTCTTTAGACAACACACTAATCCCTGTTATGTCTTCTTATATTCAATGTTTATGAACTCCTCCCAAGGAATGATTAAGCAGCTCCACTCAAAGCAATGCCAGCTGCCCATGGTCATAATTACATATATTAAGTACTGATACATTGGGCTTTATCATAGAATTCCTCTTCTGTGTTTATATCAGGAGCAGACAATAATACATAAATGTAATACTTGGCATTCTGCTGATACCGTAACTGAGACTTACAAAGATCAGCAGAAATGAGTGGATGTTTTAACTGCATCTTTTAAAACAAGCAGTGATTCCAGTGTAATATGAAGGTAAATTGACAACATGGGCTGTGTAGCCTTGAAGGCATCTTGTGAAATCAGAATGATTAGACATAAAAAGCGTGGAATTCAAATCTCTGCCACGAAGCCTATACAACCACTGTGTCCAAATAAAGCACAAATTTAGTTTTAATAATTTAGCCCTTCAAGCATTTGTAAATGGATTAAACTTTAGTACCAGAAGAGGAAGAGCTGAGCACCCTGTGGAAATTAATGTACTTGAGAGGGCTGTCTTAAAGTGGAGTGAAACTGAGATTCTGCAGAATGTTTTCTGGAGAATTAAAGCCTCCTGTATTATCAGCCTCATTTACACTGAGGTGCCTGCAGACACATGTTAATAGTGTGAGGTGACAGCAGTGGAGAGGGATGGGGTGGGATGGGGAGGGCCAGGAGAGGCTTCTCCACAGGTGACAGATGCTGGCGAGGTGTCTCCAGGGAGAGAGAGAGAAATGTGGTGCAGCTGCTCCGTGTTAGGTGTTCCTTCATCTCCTCCTTGTCCCCACAGCACTGTGGGGCTCGGCCACATCTAACCAGTGCCCTTGACAGGCCCATGACTGGTTTTGTTTGGTCACTCCCAGCCCTGGCTCAATTTTGCCTTGAGGTGGAAACCACCCCAGTGATAGTGCAGTGACTCACAGGGCTCTGTCGTTCCCCTCTCCTGCCAGCCTGGGCTTGAGGATGCAGCACTGGGATTGAGGGCAAAGAAGGATTTGGCTTCCAGGAGTCTTCTTGTTCATCCACTTGCAAACCTTTTGTAGAATCCCAGCTCATTAGGAACTTGGGGAAGCAGAGATCTGTCTGAGCTCTGCCATCAAACATGCCTGGAGCTCATTTTTGAGCCTCACACCATCACCCTAAAGAGTCTCAAAGGAGGACACGTGCCACCTTCTGCAGATATGGAAGTTGTTAGTCATATAAAATATTCTTTGGGAATTTTCAGTTGATTTCTTCTGCCTTTTTAATAGGAAAACCTGCAGGTTCAAACCTCCCTGCACCTGCTTACAGAGTGTCCTCCAAGTGCTGCTGGTTTGTGCCATCTTTACTGAGAGCTGTCCCTGAAAAGTGACACGTTACTGACACTTTGTGATTTACATTATTGGAGTGATTAAACTACCAAGGGAGCTGGATTTTCTTTAATTAATAAGTAGTGGTCAGCAGATGACCTCAAAAACTCCTGTTTTTAACAATGCAGGAAGAATTTACTATCCTTTTGCATCTATTTCCAGTGTTCAGCTACTTGTTTTAAGGTAATTAAACCTTCTGGTAGCTAGTTTTGTTTCATTTTGCTTTATATGTGTAAAAGGTGCAAATTCACACAAAATACTGAATCTGTCTACAGCAATTCTGAGTCTGCTATTGGTATTTGGCTAAATTGTTATGTAAAGAATATACTCAAAGCTTTACTGGAGAGAAGTCAAAAATCAGTACATAAAAAATCCTGGTTTTGGTATTGTTTATTTAGACTGTAATTCAGATGCAGGCAAAGAAAATACTGTTGAAAATACACTCAACACTTTTCTTAGTGGAACTTGATCTCTGGTCCTTTACCCTCCCCTCTGAAAAAGCTCTATTTAAAAAACAAGTTCAGCAAATGAGACTGCCATCCAAACCATGAGCAGTGAGAAATCCCTTTGTCCTGCCCTTTCCCAGTAGCTCCTCACCAGCCAGACTGGATCCTTTCTCCTTATGCTTAGATGTGACACTTGTAAGAACATCAATCTGTAAGACATGGATGCTAAAATAATTCTTCTGTGTAGGAATAATAGATCAGTTCTGACTGCTTTAAATTGGAATACCTACTGGAGACTTACGTCTTGGAATACCCACGAGGAGCTGGTTCTTGTAGGACTGGGCTTGGGATTGCAGGAGGAGCCTGTGTTGGAAGAGCAGTACAGCACATGTATTTTCATGTCCACTCTGTAGAATTAGAGCCAAGGTGAAGTGATGAATTGGAACAACAGAGTCGGTAATTCTTGTTTACTCAGAGGAGTTGCTGTTTGTCCTAAAATGCAGACTGACTTCGTGTCTCGTGGATCAGTGTTGAGTCACTGGCCAGGTGCTGGTGGGGGGAGTGAAGCTGCAGCATCCAGGCCTTTCCTGGGAAAGGTGAATCCTTCAGCCCTTCCATAACTGGCTCCAGGTGCTGGATCTTCCAGTCCCTTCTGACTGGAGCTCCTGATTCCCGGTGCTTTCCCTTGGCAGACAGATTAAGTCCTGATGTCAGAGGGGCTGACACTGAGCTGGGCCAGCCATTCCAGCAGCAGGTGCTGGGATGGGATGGGTCAGGGACAGCTGATGGAGGGTGGCTTTGGTGGCTTTTGGTGGTTCACACCTCTCTGAAGCAGTTGATGGCTTACAGGGAGTGCATCTCCTGTGTTTGGGGCAATGAAACACCCAATGCTCCAACAATACCCTTGATGGTTCTGAGACTACCCAAGCCCAGCGTGGAGCAGATTCCATCTTCATTTCCCTGCTAAAGAAGCCTGGGAAACAACCCCATGAGCAAGCCAGCAGCTGTCTTCACTGGAGGGTTTTTATATGGCAGTTCATGCCCAGTGCCTGTGTTTCACTGAGTTAAGGACCCTGGAAAGGCTGCTTTATAGGTACCAAAAAATTAATATTTGAAGCATGTTTAGCTGGATGTTGAGGGGACAAGCCTAAAAGCCACTTTAGATGGAGCCTCAGTATCAGCTGTTGCTTTTCCTTCTGCCTTTTCTGTGTGCCCTGGTCTGGGTTAACTTCTCTGGTTTCTTCTTCTAGGTTATCTACTGTTCATTTGGAGGAATATCCAAAGGGCTGCACTTCAATAACTTGATAGTCGGGTTAGTCCTACTGACAAGAGGCAGAGAGGAAGAGAAAACAAAATGTAAGTGGGGTAACTTTTTACAGTGGCAACAAGATTGTGGGTAGGGAGTGTAAAATACTCTGATGCAAAGCGACCTAAATTGTGATCCCTATTTTTGTGTAAGCAGGGCATGCATTTTCCAATAAAGATAAGAGTTTTTTAAACATTTTTAGCTGTATTTTTTGAACTTCAGTGCATTTTTGTTTCTGTAATCATCAGAATGAAATATTTGCTGAGTCCTCATGGATGTAAGTGTTGGGATCCTATAGAAAGCCTGATGATCTCTGTATATGGGCAGAGGAAGGAGGATGGCATTGATATTCTTCAAAACAAATGAAAACATCTGCCTACTGACTTCAGTTGTTTTGTCTCCTTGGTTAATCTGACTTGATAATACTTATTTTGCTTTTGATTACAGTGGCGAAAGAGAATGGGCATCTTGACCTCAACCTTGTTGAGCTCTGTGGTCAACTGGATCAACCTGAGTTTTCATTCCTTCAGTCCTTGCATGTCCTTTGGCATTCTCAGCCTGTTGTAAACTTAAAATTTGACAGATGTCACTGCCATAGCTGTTTACACATCTCTCTGTTTCCTCAGATATTTTCAGTCTCTTCTCTAATGAATCTGGGAGTTATGTGGTCCGTGATGAGATGGAGAAGATGCTGCATTTGGTTGATGGGAAGGTCCCAGAGTCACTCAAGAAATGTTTCTCTGAGGTATTGCATCCAGGTTTTATCCCATTGCATTTCCACGAAAATAAAAATCACATGAAGTAGTTTCTTTTTCATGCTCATGGACATATGGGAGCAAATTGACCTTGTTTAAATTGGGTAAAAGCAGAGAGTTTTTGACGTTGTAGTATTAGATGTATTTTGTGAATAGCAGTTTGGTTATATAAATGCAGGCATTCTCCACGTTCCTGTCCTTACTGTGCTGCTTTGAAAGATACCATTTCCTAAGGGTAATCATGTTATCAGGTAAATTTAAATACTAATATTCCTAGTGGGAACTTATTCATTAGTGTGACCATTTTATTACAATTAGGGTAGAAATCTAGAACAGAGATCTGAGAGGAAAGAAAATCTGCATCCTGGGTTTAAAAATGCCTGGCAGCAACGGGTACTTAAAAATAATAGTTTTATAGTATTACTCTTGTCTCAGTGTCCCTGCCAGGAGCTACAACATTTATTCGTGCTTTAGGTTGTTTGAGAGATGTAATCTGTGAGGCTTGCTGCAGTCTTGCTCTGAAACAGGGTATTGGTACTTTTATACATTCATAGCTGGTTCTTGGACACCAGAGATCCTGAGGAATTGTCAGGTTTTGTGCTCTGGTTGCTTTGTTTGTTATCAGAGGACTAAGATCAGCAAAATCTAGACATCACTGTACATTGCCCAGACAAATGGATTGACCAGGAGCTTTATTTGTGGATATCAGATTCCTTAATTACCTTAGATTTTATTGGCGTGTATTAAGGATAACTTTGGTTCTGGGCTTTGCCCGAGCCACTCGTTGGATCTGGCGCTGGGATTGTGTTGGATTTGTAGGCAGTGATTACATTCCTCAGTCCTGGCTGGAATCACAGCTCCTATGGACACTGCAGTCCAGCTCCTGGACCTGACCCACGCTGGTATTTCCTATTTATAATTTCCCATCACTATGGTGTGATGAATTACACCCTACAAGTTAATTCCACACTGTCCAAGAAATACAGAAATACTTTATGAAGGCTTGCAGAAAGAAAAGTCTGGCTTCGGAGCATTTTCCTGTTCAAGAAGATGCTGCATATTGATTATTCTTTAAAAATGAAAATGGCCCACTCAGCAGGATTTACTGGGCTGACAATCATCCTCAGTCATTGCAGGAGAGTGGGAAAGTTTAATGCTCCTGCTGTGGGCCTTCCTGCCTGCCGTGGGGAGGATGAGTTGGTGCTTTCAAGGGTGATGTTTATAGGTGCTTCTGCTCTTCAGAGTTGCTGTGTGTACTCAGCTAGAAATAGAAGCTTTAAAGTACACAAGAGCTTTCCTTTTGTTTCTGTAACACAGGGAACAAATTCAGGGATACCTGTGTTGCTCCAGTTCCATCATGGTTCAGCTGTAAATATTACTTGCTCCAAATGTTTTTTTTTGCCTCCTGTCCAAAGTTTTTCTGTCCCTTTTCCTTGTCCTTCCCTTATCTATTGGAACAATTGGAATCTTAGTGACACGGCTGTTGCTGCCCTTACAGGGAGCAGAGCAAAAAATAGAGGGAAAGAGTGGAGCAGGTAGTGAGAAAATTATCTTGTCTTTTCATCCAAACTGTTAAGAGAAGCTAAATAATAATTAAATTGTGAGGGTTGGCAGGCCCTGGCACAGGTTGCCCAGAGAAGCCGTGGCTGCCCCTGGATCTCTGGAAGTGTCCAAGGCCAGGTTGGATGGGGCTTGGAGCAACCTGGGACAGTGGAAGGTGGCCCTGGACATGGCAGGGGAATGCCACTGGATGGGCTTCCAACCCAACCATTCTGGGGTTTGCTGGAATGTAAAATTCTTTAGGGCAAAGAGGCTTAAAAAGAATGAGTGGACCCAAAATAGTCCCTACAATGGGAACAGGAGGCCCGTGTTGTAGCAGTGCTGGTGATGAGCCCCTGGAGCAGCCTGGCAAAGGGATACTGGATTTTCAGTTTTCTGCAGTTGGCAGTTGCAGACAGTCTGTGGCCAAATGCAAATTGTTGGATTCTGTAGAGATGTAATTCAGTGAAGTTTAATGGTCTGTGATACGAGGGGAGTTTAAATAATCAATGACTTGAAACCTCTTCCACTTTGCAGACCCCTGTTTATTTCCCCTGGAGATTGGAATCTCCATATAATGAGTTTGTCTACTGATAATGGGTTTGCTTTTATTTTAGTTAGTTTTGTAGGTCCTGTAGAAATAAGTTTGCTGATCCCTATGGTTTCATGGGCACAGCTTGGAAAGGATTCAACTAAATGGTTTAAACAGCCTCTCCAGCACTGACATTCTGTGGATGTGTAGTTTTGATGTGTTCCTGAACAGGAGCTCCATGGGACATGCAGCAGGAGAGGCTGAGGAGGAGATCCTGGCAATGTCCTGTTCACATGTGTGCTCCAAAGTGGGTTTGGTCAAAAAATGGACATGTTACTGCAGTGATTAATCATGGCATTAGTTATTCACAAATCTTTTTTCTCTGTTGAATGTTTGTATACCTGCACAGATATGACAGAATGGTTATGATTTTATAGCACCTCTTATTTGGCATATAAGAGCTTTTATATGTGATAATGAATTCATAAAAATAACCTATTCCATTTTGATTGTAAGGAACCATTTTTCTTTTCATCCTGAGTTTCAGAGTAAATGAATTTCCAGAGGCCACATTGAGTGGGTGATTGAAAAGCAGGGAGAGCTGAGGAGTTCATTTCCCTCCCAGTGCTGCCTTTCAGAAGGAAAGGGAAAACCAGTCACAGCTCCAAACAGAAAAATCATTTCAGCCCTTATTTTTCTAGGAGATTGTCCCGATTTTCCCTTCGTACAGCTGGGTGGTTCCTGTTTACTGCCACTGAGCAAAACAGCTCTCATTTTCTGTTGTCTCTCGCAGGGTGAAAAGGTGAACTATGAGAAGTTCAGGGTTTGGCTCCTGCACAACAAAGATGCTTTCACGTTCTCGCGGTGGCTGCTGTCGGGGGGTGTCTACGTGACCCTCACTGATGACAGTGACACCCCCACCTTCTACCAGACCCTGGCTGGAGTCACACACTGTGAGTAAAGGGTGCTGCTTATGCACGTTGGAAACATTTCAGGTTTCAGCTGTTGCTCTGCCATGGTTGTTGCATCAAACCTCCCCACTCTGCTCCGCTCAGCCAGATAAACCCCTGGTTTGTTCTCTGCTTTTCATGCCAGGCCATGTAAGATGTTGTTGGGGTGTTGTTGTTAAGAGATGACAATGCTGCCATTGCAGCACTTCTGTAGTGGAAGTTTGCTACTAAGCAAGTTTTAAAAAAAAAATAAACAAAAGAATCTTCTCTTTGACATCATTTTCTGGAGTGACTTGCCAGTAATACTGGGTTTATATTTGGACTTTATAGTGGATCATAAAACTGTGGAGACAGCTGAGAAAATAATGCTTGTTTCAGAAGTACTTGTTACCTCCTAATTTGCTTGTGCAGTAAAACAAGTGGTATTCCTGGCGTGTGATACAGTCAGGGAACTAAATTAACTACAGAGAAGCCTCCTCAGGATTTGCATTTAGGAATTATCTCCAAAGAACAAGTGCTTCCTTATGTCTATATTTACTGTAAAAGAAGGAACAGCTGGTTTTTAAATTAAATCTAAAACCAAAGGCTGATAAATCATAATTGATGCACAAGTATATTGTAAGCATCCGTTCCAGTGAAGCATCCTTGGGATTGGGATCCCTGGGAGAAGGGGGTTTGTGGCTGTGATTTGGTTGTGTCTGATGTGCTCTCAGAGGTTTTCCTTGGTGGTGTCAGTGTGGCATTTAATCTCTTTAATGGGTGGGTGACATGGGTGAAACAACATGCAAATCCTTCCTTCGGTTTTAAAAATGAGCATTGAAATTGTTGAGTTTTGTAAACAGCTCATTTATCTACATTACACGATAGGCTGCAGCAGACGCTGACCAGTTGATATTCTGAGGTCTAAGAGATGAGGCTGGAGAACCCAGCCCTCTGAATTTTGTGGAGTTCAGCCCTGGGAAGGGTCTCGAGCTGGATCACTTTGAGATGTGCCATTTCCCCAGCGTAATCTGATTTTGGCTTTGGTTTTTTTTATGCTTTGAAATCAGAACCTTCTGAACAGTTTTTACTGTGCTATTGCAGAAAGTTTATTTATACTGAAACTGAAGTTCATAATTAGAAAAAATTTCAGTACAAGAGCTACTGTTTGAATAGATTTTGTTTCATTTTTAATATTGCTTTCACTCGTTCTGGGTTGATACACCTGTTACATCTGCAGCCAGGCCCTCAACTCTGTTCCCAGCTATATGTGCAAAATACAGCATTCAAGAAGGAAAGGACTGAAGAGCATAATATTCTAATTTACCCAACCCACTCCTCTGTTGTTGTATCAAGAAAAAAGTTTTACTATCTTCAATTTCTAGACTAAGTGTTTTCAGTTGTAAAAATGAGAGCAATTAAAACTGAAGTGATAATTAAAAACAGAATTAAGGAGACGAGATGAGAAGCTTATTAGAAAAAAAATTATTGAGGACAAAATCTGTTCTGATTCTTGGAAAAAAGGTGGTTTCAGATCATATTTGTTTCTTGTGTTGTAGTTACTTTTTTCTTACTTTTCATCTTCTCATCTCAAATTGCTCAGCCTTTGTCAGAACAGACTCCCAGCTACTTAATCAGCCTCTGCCTCAGCATATCCATCATCTCTGCAATGCCAGTCCTCGAATCAGCTCCCTATGGCTCTTATCTTAGAATTCCTCATGTTTTAGTGCTAGAAATTCAAGTCCTGTTCCTGTACTTGGTTTTAATCTCTCCGTGATCAAGTTGGCTCATAATAATTTCCCCACACTGCTGTGTGTCGCAGCATCTGACACCATAAACTGCGTTATGGGAGGAAGTATTTCATTTTCTTTTCTAAGAACCAGGTGCTGTGGTCACTCTGAGCCTGCTGGTCCTGTGGCTGCACGTTCTGCTGGAGAAGTTACAGTTTTAAAGCCTTGTGAAATAAGTTCCGCAGAATTTTGGGGCTCTCCCGGGTGTTTCAACACAACTCCTGTTCTTGGGCGTAAAAAGCCATAAATGAATGTCTGTGCTATATTATTGCATCAGATGACTGAGAAATGACCCTGGCAGTTGCTGGTGTTCCCTGGTTTTTACTGGGTGAAACCTGAAGTTTGCCATTGGTGGAGCTGAGAACGCGACAGAAAATACCTGAGAGCGTTTGAATTGATTCCTGAGTCTTCAAGAGCGTGTCAGGTCAGGGCTGGAGCTTTTCAGTGCTCTCCAGAAAACTGCCCTGTGGTTTTTGTCCCCAGAGCTGGATAGCTCATGTGACATTTCTGGTTGGAGCTCGAGATTCAATTCAGTTTTCCCGAATTCCCTCGTGATTCACAGCAATGTAGGAATCTCATCCAACAAATGCAAAAAGTAAGGAAAATACAAGTGCTTGAGCACATAAAGGTAATTTCAGTCTAATGGGGCCATTCTGAAGAGTAAGAAATTCAGTACAGAAATATTTTGAACCCAGCTGAGTGTGTAAAGCAGAGAGACCTGTTGTGACAATTCCTTTGCTCAGAGTGAAGGCTGGCTTGGAATACTTTTCCTTGGAGGATGGTTGCCTTGTGGGAGAGCCAGTAAGTGAAATAATGTTTGGCAAACACTGTCAGACAACACGGAGCAAGAGGGAAAGGTCTGAACGTTTCTTCTGCTGTAAAATGAAAACTGAGCTGTGACACTTGCTGGTGCAATGAGGAATTTCCTGGCCCAAGCTCAGCCTCCTCCCAGCCTTACCTCACACTCATCCAGCTCCTGGAATAATATGCCAAAGACATGAAAAATTGCACTGATAAAATTAGTGAGAGTTACTCCCATTGATTTAGAAACAAGGACCATTTTATTGCAAAGCATCAGTGACTCCATTTAAATTTGCTTAATGAGCCGAGCTACCAGGGAAACAAAGGAATGCTAATTTTTCCTTTGTAAATAACACTTATTTTGGTAGGCGGATGACTTTGAATTGTATTTCTCAACACGTAATCAGTAAGGAAATTTTAAAGTTCCAGGAAGTTGCACACACTTGCTGCTTTTAATCCAATTTTGTTCCATTTCACTTAAATCAGAAATATGAATGATTTCATTTGAAAGCTGACAAAATAACTCAAGTCTCTTTTGGGCCTCTGTTCCTAAAAAAACAGTTTCAGGGATATGAGTTTGTCTTACCCTTGAGGATTGACCAATTAGCAGTAGTTTGGAGTTCCTCAGTTTTACACTATGATCATGTATATTTATATGCATATATATGCATTTAAACAATGATATTGAAGAGCACTGTGGTGTAAATCCCACATTGCTGTCACACAGGCCCAGGTGAGACCTCACTGATTCCCTTCCTTTAGCTGGATATACTTTTTCTTTTGCCACGCAGGTGCTGGTTGCCTTCTTTATGTGTCACGTTGGTGTGTTTCAGTGTCAGATACTCGGCTTTTCAGTCCTTTTCCATGGGGGAAAATCCTTCCATCTATCAGAGGGGTTACTGGTTTCGAACTGACAGAATGTTTAATTTGTACTTCTTTGTTACCCAGTTCTTGTGTCACTGAGTTGTGATTAAGTAACATCCGAATTCTCCTTTGAATTGAAGAGACTGTCCTCTGTTGTCAGAAAAATCCATCACAGTGCTCCTGCTCCTTCTGCCAGCTCCTGCCTGCTGAGGTGCAGTTAAACCAGTCTGTAATCACTATAATAATTCCATTTTAGAACATGCATTTATCACTAACTGAGTATAACAAATGGGAGAAGCCCTGGATAACCAGGCAGGGTGGTTGAAATGGAAGAGTCGGGTTTTAAAACAGCCCAGAAATGAAGCTGAGTGTTGTGGAATTCAATTCATCTGTCAGAGCTGGGTTTGTCAGCCCGTGGGGCTGATGGAAGCTGGAGATGGGAGTGCAAAAAGCAAGGGAAACGAGGTGGTCCCTTCCCTTGGCTGCCTTTGAAAGCCTCTCTGGATGTTAAATACGTGTTCTGGAGCTTTTCCTCTTCAGCTGTGGTACCTTCTTGAAACACCATCTCTTCATCATGTATAGAAGCCAATTCTGAAGGTTTGGGATTTATTGAAGATGCTTTTTAAGAGCATCTTTTGGTCTGTGCTGCTTTCCCAGGCATGTGAACACTCGTGCTTTGAGAGGAGCTGTGGTGTTCCCATCCTCAGGCTCTGATAATCCACGTCCTGCTGGATAAACACCTGCACTGTCGTGTCTGACACACACAAGGATCCCTCTTGTTGGAGGTTACAACATTCCCTTCCCTGCGTGTTTGTTTTTTCAGTCAGGAAGAGCAGAAAGATGAAAGTGTGACAGCAGCCCAGGCCAATAAGTAAAAGCCTCGGCATCACTTAATCTGCATTTTGCCACTTGTTATCCTCTTAGTTCCCAGGCTATTTTGTGTCTTGCAAAGCAGCTCTGGGTCGCCGGGTCCCCGAGTGTTCTGTGGGTTAATTTGAAAGCCACCAACGAGGGTGTTCAGTGAGAAGCAGAGTTTGTGCCAGTCCTCGGGGCTCTGCTCCTGCCTCGCCATGTGAAGAGCTGCCCGGAGGAGAGAGTGGTAAAAACAGCAAACCAGGACCCAGTTAAAATGTTGGGAATATGGTATGTTTCTGCTGCTGTGAGCCAGAGAGGAT
The DNA here is from genome assembly GCA_013396735.1 of Grallaria varia. Classification (NCBI taxonomy): domain Eukaryota; kingdom Metazoa; phylum Chordata; class Aves; order Passeriformes; family Formicariidae; genus Grallaria; species Grallaria varia. The sequence continues at coordinate 688,549 of VWZG01003370.1, read as the reverse complement.
TGTACCAATAGGTGGGTAAAAATTCATGTCTTGAAATGCTTAGTGAATTCTGGTTGGGTGAAGAATTGGAATAAATAGCGGCCGAAATGGAAATGTGCTTTTAAATCTTTTTTTCTAAGGCAGAGGATTATTCGTGTCTGGCTACGTATGGAATATATAGGAAGGGCATACATTTGGTGGGAATGGCGTTAAAATGAGAGGTTTTTTTAGTGTTTGTCCTTGTCATCCAACCCAACTCAATCAGCGTGACAGCTGGTTCTGAATTAACTCGTTTTGTAGGTTTACAGTTTTGGATGCATATTTTGGCTGAAAATGTTTACTTGTTGTTCCTTTACAATATGAAGAATGTGCTTTGGGTGTGCTTGGCGTCATCATCCCTCTGGTTACATTTGTCTAATTCTTAAAGAGCTGAACCAAGGAACGCAATTTGTAATTTTACAGATCTGGAAGGTTTTGGTGTTTCTAATAGGCAAGTGATGAGGGAGACACAAAACACGTGGGAGTAAACTGGTAGTGTATGGTTAAATTTCACAGGTGTGTAGTATCTCCATGTGACCTCAAATAATCATATCATACAGGTAATTATCAAAAATTAATAATTACCCTCGAAAGTCTTTTCTGATGGGTTAGACCGTATTGTATATATGATACATTTTTTTTTAAATAATCTGGGTGAAAGTCCAGTTCACACTTTCTGATGTGATTTGAACAGGTACTAGGGAAAAAAGTTTGTATTTTGAATAGATAAAATCCTCTGTTTATACCAAATCTCATCAGACTGCGGTGTTTTGTCGTGCACATTTATATATTTGGGTATTAAGTGTAGCCTGCCTTTATCAAGCTTCATGTAAGTTCAGTAACAAATCTGATTATATGTGTATACCCTGAACTGCCAGAGATTTCTTTTAGTTCACATTTAAAGTGGAATAGATGGTGCATTGCATATCCTGAGAGTGACTTACAAGATTAGGTGCATAAAATCACTCTGGAGAAATCAAATTATGCAACAGCTGCTTTCTCAGCTGCCCTTAAACTTCACGTGTGCTGCAATCCAATAAATGCTGCTGGGTTTGATTACCTGGGGCTGTTGCAGTGGGCTGCAGTTCCTTGGGACCCTGAATGAAAAATGCTCTTTTGTCACATTCTCACTTGTGCTTAACCTAATCTGTGGAAGGCTGATTAGGACTAAGAGTGTTATTTACTACTTTGTCAGTTTTACTTTCTAAAATGTTTGGCTTTTCTGCAGAAAATCGATGCACTGGGGCTGCCCTGGCTGCAATAAAAATGTAACACTTATGCTAATACTTATCAGCTCTTCTTTTAGAGGTGATTGTTTGAAAACTCCTCTAAATGATCATATAATTTCAACGACTGCTTGACTGAAATGCTTCCAGATAACCTTTGCCTTTCAGAGATTAAATAATAAAACAAAGAAGGGATTGCTGTAGAAACACCCGTGATGTGCAGTTAGAAAACTAGAATACAACCAACTCTACTATAGATATTTGATAGATAGTTGCTACTATAGGTATCTGAGCTTCCCTGAGGTTTTTGAATGTTCTTGGCGTTGCATCATTTCAAGAACGAAGCGCAACTCCCACCTTTGTTCTTCCTCCTTGTTCCGAGGTGGATTAAAAGGGAACAAAGTGATTCACCTGTTCGTGCACAGGAGGGCACAAATAATTGCTGTTGTGTGTGCTGGTGAGAGCAGTGGTGGGGCTGGGGGTCCTGCAGGGGCCAGGACAGCCCTGCCCTCTCCGGGCACTGAGAGCTCTGGCATCCTCCTCACTCCTGGTGCCACTCCTGGTGCCACTCCTGGTGCGAGCTCTCTTGTCCCTGCTGTGACCCCCTGACACTTGGAGAGGTGGCAAGATAGAGGAAAGTAGGTTTTATTTGGTAGGTTCTCGCCCCTGTGCTGATACACTGACTGTTGTGGAGCAAGCATGTTGTTCAAACCATCAAGGCATGATGATCAAGACGTCCCTTGGATGCCTTTCTGTATTTCCCTGTATTTCTTGGGATGTGCCAGTTCTCCATCACTTGACTGTTCTGCTTGTGGTCATGAAGCTGCTCACATCTGTGGAAGCCCTAAGATACTAAGACTGTGATATTGCCATATGCTGATCTTCAAAGAAATAACTATTCCTCTTGCTTGATTTCTAGTAGAATAATGTTCCTTTATTTATTCAAATTACTGCTTCCTTACGTGTTGGGGACAGACATTTGGCAGGACCTGTGGTCATAGGATATGGGCTAATGGATTTAAACCAAGAGGGAGAAATTTTTTGGGATGAGGTTGCCCACGGAGGTGGTGGATGCCTCATCCCTGGGAATATTCCAGGCCAGCTTGAGTGGGGCTCTGAGAAACCTGACCTAGTGGAAGATGTCCCTGCAGGAGGTTGGTCTGGGTGACCTCTAAAGGTCCTTTCCAACCCCAGTGACTTTGTGATCACAGCACAACCAAGGAGCCACGAGATGGTAAACCAGAGCAGGGAATTGATCCATCTGGGAAGGAGGAGGAGAGGACAAAGGAAATCAGAGTTCCTCTTGGATCAGCTCTTATGTCACTGGGTAAAGGTACAAGAGCTGGAGATGATGCCCTGGGCGTGGTGTTGGGTTGGGTTACCTTGATGTACCCCAGACCTGCCCACCAGGGCCTCTGTGTGACTGCACCCAGGACAAGGGACATGTTTGCATTGATGTCACTTTTCCAGCTCAAAATACCTTCAGGGAAGATGCAAACCCCTTCCACTCCACTTGGATTTTACTCAGATTTTTCCAAACTTTCTCCTGCTGAGGGTGAGGTGTTGTGTAGGTTTTGATGTATCATCTGATGTTCTCAGTGTTACAACTAGTTCATGCTTGTTGTAGCTTACCTGAGTTCCTATTCTAAGTAAATTACTACTCCTAATGACAGAACCAGGGTAAGAAATCAATAAAATTTCAATTGGACACATAACTTTTTAGAGGAGGAGCTCTTCTGTTCTTAAGCCTTACAGGATTATTATTGTTTCTCTAGACTAAACCAGGCCAAATAGCTCAAGTTAAACCTATTAGAAAGCTGGCGTGGATTTAAAGGCTCAGAACCATCTGGGAATGTGATCACATGTAGTGGTTCTTAATATAGACAGCTTTGTCATTACATATCTATTTGAGCACCAATTAATTTGCACTGACCTAAAGCAGTGTTGTGACACACTTGCATATGTAAAAAGGTTAAAAGTATTGTTGAGCAGAAACTTAATCTTGTTATATATATATTTAATTTCAAGGATCAGGCATAAGGAGACCAGCATTTGTATATAATGTTTTGAAAGAAAGCACAAGTTCTTCCTCTGGCTATTTTTAGTCACCCTTCTTTAGCACTTTGTTTTGCTCCTTGGTTTTGGGGTTTGGGTTTTTTCCCCCTTCTTTAAATTGCCTTGTAAGTTCCTCTGCATAAAGTGTCTTGCAGGTTTGTGTCATCACTCCCTAATGTTGAATGGGATTCTGAATGATTCTATAGTATAAACAGTAATGTGAAGCAAACTCTTTTATGTCTGGTAAAAAATAAGGCTGAGATACAGTGATTAAATGCCACGTGAAAATTTAGCTTTATTACTGTGTCAGAGGGCTAAAAATTTCAGTAGGAATTTTCCAAGAGCAGCCAAGTACTACCTTACATTTTTTTTAATTGCTATGTTACATCTTTTTTGAGGATTCAAATACTAGATTCTTTTGGAAAATCAGATATTGCACATACCAACTACCAGTTGAAGAAATGGGTGGAAATGAAGAGGCTGCAGGAGCCTTTAGCAGTGGGAGAAGGTCATTTCTGTATCTCTAAACGCTTGTGCTGTCATTTCTGGTGTTGAACTCCTTGATGGTGACCACCAGGTGAGGAGATTCTGGAGATAAAGAAGGTAAAATGTCTTTTGTTTTTGTCACTTATACAGTGGAAGAATCTGACATCATCGACCTGGAAAAGCGCTACTGGCTGCTGAAAGCTCAGTCGAGAACGGGACGCTTTGATTTGGAGACATTTGCCCCTTTAGTTTCCCCTCCAATTCATCCATCTCTGAGTGAAGGTACAGCAGTGGGAGCTGGGCTGGGAGGGGACAGACCAATGGCACGGCTTAGGAGTGGGCCTGGTCTGAAATGTGGTTTAGGTTTGCGTTGACACGGTCATTCCACTGAGTGGGAATGTTTGCAAGGGGGAAAAGGTGCCTGAGAAAAGCCTGTTTGTTGGGAAATCTGGAATGATGAAGGAAGTGATGCTTCTGTGTGTTACATTCTTGAGCTGCCAGGAAATACAGAAAAATTTATGCAGAAGTTGCCCTCTAGTTGCTTAAAATTTTTCAGTGGGTTCCTTAAGATTCTGTAATGACAAAGATCATTTTGAAACTAAATAGCAGTTAATACTTTAATAAAATAAATTGTGGAATTAAAGCATCCAAGTCAGCCAATGAAAGACCCTTCCCTAGCAGTGTAAGTTAAGGAAGATTTAATTCAGGACACTCGCTCAGGAGATTCGTATGTTATTATTTATATTAACAACCAAACTGGTGTGTCCAGTTGAAGCCACTCTGGTAAGAACTGGGAGCTGCAGTTGTGGAATTACCTTTTGCTGCACCACATCAGGACACTCAGGAACACTCCACTCACACACAACCTTTTCTCTGCAGCCCTGGAGTGGCAATTTTTTGTCACTGAACGCTTGGCTTTGCTGGCAAGTGGCAACAGTAATTAGGAAAACTCACCTGCAGCGGACGCAGATGTAAAAAATCAGAAGCCATGTCCAGTTCCATAGGGATGGATCCCTGTGGAGTGTGTTCCGGAGCGTGCTTTGTGTGCTTTGGGATATAAATCTGCAGAGCTGCTGTGGGGAAGCTGGAATGGTTTCTGGCCATCCTATGGCTTCTGTGCAGTCATTGTTGCTAAAGAATAATGTGGGGGGAAAAAAAGGTTGTAAATACTGAAGGAAGGGAATTGATAAATCCTTTGAAGGCTGGTAGCTAAAGCTCCCAAGGGCCAAATTTGCAGTGAAATTCGGTGATTTCCTTAGGAATTTATCAGGCACTTTGGAAAAGTCAAGGCATTTGGCATGGGAGACTGGTTTATCCTTTAGCCTTTGGGAAAAGGCCTGTTCTGACCATCCTGGTTCTGATGGTCCCTCCAAGGAGGGGGTGAGGACGAGGCAGCTGTTCAGAATTCCCAGATCCCTCCCCACCCCTGGCCTGACCGACCCTACAGGAGCCACCTAATTTACCTTCAGGTGGTCTTAGCACTGCTTAATTACCTTTACTGCACTTAATAAGAATAAATTACGAGTGTTTGTACTTCTCCTTGCCAATGCTCCCCGTTAACCCCTCGTGGAAATGCTGAGTGGGACTGTCGGGTGCTGTAACAGGTGATGCTTTTGTGGTTTGCAGGTTTGTTTAATGCTTTTGATGAGAACCGAGACAATCACATAGATTTTAAAGAAATTTCCTGTGGGCTCTCAGCATGTTGCAGGGGACCCTTGGCAGAAAGACAGAAGTGTAAGTATGCAAAATGTAAACTGTTAATTTTAGGGGAGTTTTTCAGTTGGAGCAGTGAGGTTTAGTTGTTTTCACTTTTTTGAGGATTCCCCCCCTCCCCCCCCTCTGAACAAATATGTGTCTGGGAAAGGTGACAGGCTTTAAAGTTAAAAAATTAAAGGAATGTTAAATACCAAGGTTTCCTTTTATAAAGGATGATTGAACCTAAGCTGTGCACTTTATAACTTATCAGTAGTTTCATAATAATTATTGAACTGGGAAAAATTACATTCCAGAAGTCCTTTTGCAGTGTTCTGCATTGTGATGCAGAACTGTGTAACTTGATGGAGAAAGTGCAAACCCTGACCTGCTCGTTATGTAGAATATAAACCAAATGTCCTGTTTGATTGTCTTGTGGCAAATAGCATGTTGTGGCTCCCCAGTGCCCAGTCCTCAGCTGGCTCCCTGCAAGGCTCTCGTGTCTTGAACTACTCCTGTTCCCTCCTTTTCCAAAGCCATATTGCTGCAACTCCAAAGCCATGGCTGCCTGGACATTCCTGGATGCACATATGTTCCCTGCTCTGGGACATCAGAAAACACAGCCCAGGGTGGCAGGAATGAAGATTGCAGTTTATTTTAAACACAGCTGCTCCATTGCCTGCCCTCCACACGTGGATCCTGCCTCCTCAGAACTGCCAGCACCAAATCATCTTCCTGTGACTGGGGATGGGGAAGAAGGGGAGCTGGGGAGTGGTGCTGCCAGGAGAGTCATTGCCTTCCTTCTCAGTTTGCTTCAAGGTGTTCGACGTGGACCGCGACGGGGTCTTGTCTCGCACTGAGCTGAAGGACATGGTGGTGGCACTTCTGGAGGTGTGGAAGGATAATCGTACGGATAAAATACCTGTGAGTTGGACCTGGGGCTTCATTTCCTTCATTTTCCTTCCAAAGGTGCAACGTGCCTGTGGTTTGAACAGGGTTCCTTCCCTGAGCTCCCTTGTCCACGTTCCTCAGCTAACTGGGTGTGCCTCGCCTGCCCAAAGCAGAGGGATTGGGTTATTACATGCATTCTATCATGTAAAGAAACCTTGGGTATAAAAGCAGAGCCCTCAGTTGTGAATTGGATCATTTTATCATCATCTCTTGCAGTTACATTTTCATTCTGATCTCATTCAGCTCCAGAGAGTGCTGGGAGACTCTTAACTCTGTTTTCGAATCCTTTTGTTTAAGGAGTTGGACATGGGTTTGGCTGAAATCGTAGAAGATATTTTGCATACCCACGATAACACAAAGGTAGGAATTTACTGTTCTTTCCTTGTCATTTTTATACCCCACTGTCTGCAGTTTAGTTATAAGAAAGTAAAACCTTGTGCTTCCTCTAGAGCAGATATGTCTATAAAAGAATCTCTTTCAAGAAATGTCACTTTTACTTCAAAATTTACCACCTTGTTCTGTGAAAGGTTTGAATTTCATAAGCCATTTTTATATATTAAACTCACCCAAAAATACATAACCAGGTGAAATTAATTTGAAGCCTGTACTGTTTGCAAGGCTTTGCTGGGCGTAACTATCACCAGTTGTAAATCTGGTGCTTGACTTCTGTTCTTGTGGTTCATGTTAAAAATGACCTTATGGAAAAGACAGTGTAGAAGTTTATCTGGTATTTTATGCTATGAAATGACACATTGTCCTCCTATGCTGGAATGTGCCTCTGTGGGACTATGAGGGGTCTGTCGTGACTGTCATGACACACAACAGAAGGTCTTTGTAGTTTATGTTGTTCTTCATAGAGAGCTGGATGTAAATCTTGAATTATGTCCTTGCTTTTTGGGGAGAGGAGATCTGGAGTTACCACCCTTGAACAATAGAAGGGAAGTTTCCATTATTTCATCCTTTGCTTCACTAATTGGGAAAAGTGTCTGGAAACTATAAATAATTTATGAAAAAACTATAAAGAATGCCTAGAAATGCTTAATTACTTGTTTGAATAGTTGTTTTGCCTGCTTGTACTCCACAGCAAAGTGGTGGGCAGATATTTTATTGCACCTCTTTTAATTGCCAAAGCAGTGGGAGCTGTGGCTCCTCTGTCATCCTTTGAGGGTTTGATTGTTGGCTTTTTTTAAAAAAGGGTAGTTTGTAAGCAAGTGTACAGCAGTTTCGATTAACAAAGAGTTAAAGAATACGACTGAAGTGTTTAGAATCTCTCTCATAGTTGCATCATCAATGTAGTGCTGGAAAGAGCTGATGGTGCAGTAATTACATAAATTATTTAACCTCTCTTCGTGTGTTAGCTTTGACCTGTGTGAACTCTGGAGAAAATGGGCTGTAAGAGGAGGCAGAGTAAGTGCCACTGCTGTGAAATTGGCCATGAATTATGTTGCCACATGAAAAAATCAGCTGGATCTCACCCCAGAGCCACTGGAAATCAGCAGTGACACTGGGCACTGTTGCGTTGCTGTGACTTGGCAGGGGATTAACAATTAATGAGGCTGGTGCTGTTGGGTGAGATCATAAGGACCTGATGATCCAAACTGGGTTTTCCCAACCCACGAAGGAAAATGCTGGGGGTCTGAGTGAGTCTTAAAGCTGAGAGCTGGAGCAGAGGTTGCACACTGAGCATAGTCCATCCTCTCCTCTCAAAGCTTTTTGGTTCTCTGGGTTGGCTGTGTTGCACCAAAACTGGGTTTTTCTTCTTTCATTGGGTCTAATTTTATTATCCAAGTGGTCGATGCTGTTTTTATCAAACCACTGGCTTTGTCATGCCGTGTATGAGGCATTTAATGAACATTTTACCAGAACTAGGTTAATGGTTTGATGGTTTTTTTCCTTCCCTTCCCTCCTTTTCCCTTTAAGCTCGGACACCTCACTCTGGAGGACTACCAGATCTGGAGTGTGAAGAGTGCACTTGCCAATGAATTTTTAAATCTGCTCTTTCAGGTACGTTTACAGGAAATTTCAACTGGAAATGTATGGTAATGAACTGCTGAGCTTTTTGCATGGCCACGAAGTGCAGGCTCAGCACTTGTGTCAGCGCTCACGGTTTTGGCTCGTGCAGGAGGGGATGTGGGTTTGCAGCTCTGAGTTCCCTTGACAGACGATTCTCTCCTTGATTGTTGTTCCTTTCAGTGGATGGAGATGCCCAAAGCAGCATTTGTTAGAGGGAGCCTGGTGTTCTGTTTAGAAAAGGAAATTCCCAGTGTTATCAGCAGGTGTATTTTGCATCAGACAAAGGCTGCGTTCTTCAAGGGGTTTTGTGGCAAAGCTTTGCCAAGGAAGTGACACAGGGAATGGGGAAAATCTCTGACTCTTTTCCTTTATATTTTACAACCAATTTCCCTTTGCATTTTCTGTTCAGGCCCTCAGAGGTGCCTCTCATTGCTTCCTTAATGCAGCAGCCCTTGAAAGCTGTGATATCGTATCACTGCCCAGCTGCAGCAGCTGAGGATTAAGCATGTGCTCAATTTGGTTTTAATTGAGCTTGAATTGGATTTCTGTAAATCCTTAAAAGCCATATTTTAGCTCTGGCTCACTTTGTGCAGGAAAAAGAAACCCAGAGTATTTTCCTGTGCTGCAGTTTGTTCCTTGCCTGTTTTCCATAGAGGTTGATACTTGGAGTTTAGGATTGCTATTATTATTGTTGTTATTATTATTTAATGTAGTGTTCACCTCCAGCCCCATTTCACAATCTCAGCTTTTCCAGGGAAGGCCAAGGAAGAACCAGTGGGCTCTGTTTTCATCTCCCCACTGAAGCTTAATCAGTGACAGGGTCAGATGGTAGCAGAAAAGTGTTTAATCAGAGAGGAACTGTATGGGGTTTTTTTAAAAAATAAAATAGTTGTGAAAAGCTACCTGAATAGCACATGCTGACTGTCCTGTTTGTGACCCATCACTACGTTATAAACTGTATTTTGAATGACACTTTTCCAAGAACCTTTGGGCTTCTAGAGTGAATGAGAATATTCTGAGGCCACAGCTGGAAAGAGTGACACCAGAAAGTTCTTCAGATTCTCTTTGTCTCTGATTGCATCAGGTTTTGCTTACGTTGCAACCTTCTCAAGAAGGGCTGCCTTTATTTTTGGCCTGTCTAGCATGAAATATCCCGTCATAACTTAATATTGATGAACTAACAAATAGCTTTGCAATATTGACAAAGAATGAATGAACCTGTAGTAAATCTGTCCTAATGCTGGTTACAAATCACCAGTGTTACACATTGATCGGTGGAAGCCTCATTTACAACCTGCTTTTTCAGTTGCTGTGTTTTGATTTTAGGTTTTAATTTTAATATTTATTTTCTGATAGCTTTTATCACGTGAGGCACAGGGCAGAGCCTGCCATCGATTTGTTTGGGCCTTTTGAGCTGTGCCTCCTCTGCAGAGCAAAGCCAAATATTCCGAGTGCAGCATCTTGGAAAGCCTGTCAACAAACTGCTTTGTTTGCAGGGGGTTTAGTTTATGTGGAGAATCTCCTGTTGGCTCCGTGTGTCCTGAATTCAGGAGGAAAGCCCAGAGCCAGCTGTGTTGGGGGTGCTGGAGAACCTCTTGCTCCCCTCCCAGCTCATGACCTTTGTTTCAGTCAGGCTGTGAAATGGTCTCTCTCGCTGCAATATAAATTTAAATAAGATATTTTACTGTTAGAAATCTCCAGCTGAGATGCAAATAGATGGCCTCAAAAGAGACATAAGACTGTAAATCGTGGCATGAGTAGCAAAACTGGGACTGTCTCGTCCTGGGAATAAACCCACCCCAGCTCAGGCAGCTGTCCAGGAGATGGTGCTTTTTCTTCTGTGTTTGGTTCAAACCTAAAAGAAAAGAAAGAAAAATAGCCTCAGACATTGTGAGAATGTTCTACCCTTTGAAAGTGTTTTTGGTGTGACTTCTCTCTATGTGCCTCTTTCCCTTTCAGTCCCATATATAACCACTATATAAATAAACTGCATTAAATAATGAAAACTGTTCACCTCTTGGGACATTTGACATTCTTGGTATCTTTGTCTGCAGAGTAGGAGCAGGTCGTGAATCTCAGAGCTCACAATGCGTCTTTATTATTGATTTGTTCAATTTTAGTTCATTTTGCTATGTAATTTAAAAAAAAAAAAAAAAAGGAAGAAGCTGTTAAGCCCCACTGGAGTTGGTTTTTGCTTTTGTTTGTGTGGCTCTTAACAAGGATGACTTTCCTCTTGCAGGTGTGTCACATAGTTCTGGGGCTGCGACCTGCCACCCCGGAGGAGGAAGGACAGATTATTAGGTGTGTGGTTTTGCTCGGGATCACCTTTTGTTCTTTTCAAGAGCACTGCAAATGCCCTGTTTCAGCTCATAACTCCTGTTCTCTGTGTGCAGGGGCTGGTTAGAAAGAGAAAGCAGGTATGGCCTCCAGCCAGGGCACAACTGGTTTCTCATTGCTATGCCCTGGTGGCACCAGTGGAAAGAATATGTCAAATATGTAAGTATAATAATAATCTACACTGAATAAGGGATAGCTTATATTTGGGAATGTGTTGGTGGAAATATATTGTGGAGCAAACCAATAATGCCTGAAATGAAGCACCTCTTGTCTCTTGGTGGAAAAATAATTGTTCTGCTGAATCGTTGTTACCTGGTGAGCTTGTCACTGTAATGTCATTAAACTGGCATCTCTTCCCTCATTCCTGCATCTCGAAATGGTTTTTGAATGGAAACATGTTCTGACAGTAGTGCTTCCCCCAAGTCTTGTGGTCCGCTTGAGAATAATTTTGATTTGATAAAAATTTGTTGTGGTTGGGGCAGGTACACACTGTGCATTTTCTGGACAAATCAGGAGGGAATTGGTACAATTTGATTGAGAGGGAATATAACGAGTAGTCCAGTGCCTGATGGAGAGCAAAGGAGTCCTGCTAAAACCTGGCAGTTCCTGGTGCTCTTTAATACCCTCCAACTGAAGTGTTCAAATTAATGCATCACTACGAATTTTACAAAAGAAAGAGTATTCACTAAAATTAAATTTGAATAACTGAGGTGGAGATAAATACCATTTACAGGTTAAACTAGTGAAATAAACTTCTCTAAAGGATTTTGTATCATGATAAGTAATCCTCTAAGTATTTGATTTGTTTTATATAAACAAAAAACTGAAAATGCTCGGAAAACTGCAGTGTGTGCATTAACTAACCACGTAATGAGAATTATTCTTTATGCACAATGAATTGCACAAGTGATGCCTTAAATGCCTGAAATAGCAGGTAATTTGATCCCAGTGCTGGTGGAAGTGCTCAGTGTGTGCAGGATTTCATCCCTAATCCTTTGCATTGATGGCACAAGGCCATTAACTCAGAATTTCTGTGAAAATGCTGCAGGTTTGAGGAAGGAGTGTTTTGTTGTTCTTGTGCTTGCTGTTCTTATTTAACCATATAAAATTCAACAGCAGATGTTCAAATATTTATAGTCTGTAATTACAACCGTATAAAATGGTTGTATTTTTATGTATCTTGATAGAGAAAATAATTCTAGCATTTCCCAATGTTCCTATTGTGCAGAAGGGTTTATTCCATTGATTTAATTTGGGCTCTTTATTTCTGCCCATTTTTTAGTGGTAGGTGTAGGGAGTATTTTCATTAAAGCCTGTGATGTGCCAGGTGAATTTTGGTGATTGGTCCCCCTGCTGTGTCTTTGGCCATGGCCTTATAATTCCCTTTTCTGTTTGCCTCCCAACTGCAGGATGCAAACCCTGTTGTGATAGAGCCTTCATCTGTCCTCACTGGAGGTAAGAATTCCCCCGTAGCTGCTCCAGCCAATCCCTCAGAGCAGGCAGAAGACAAAGTGGGAGGTCTTAATTACTGCAGTGCAACAGAAGAAAAGTGTTCAGATAATATTTCTACTGCCTCAGAAGCCTCAGAGTCCACCTGCAGCAGTAAGCACCTTATTTCCTTGGAGGTTTAATGTAGAACAGCTCTTGGGCAAACTGCATCCTGCATGGACCCCTCCAGCCCCAAAGATAACACAGATGGGATTGCAGGACCTGTTAGGATTTGTTAGTTTATGTTATGCTATGATTAGTTTCCAGAATTATTTTCAAGAGGTGTTTTTTTTTGTCTTCGTTATTTTCTGAGTGGATTTCCTCCCCTGGTTGGTTTTATATTCTGCTGTGCAAGGAGAGAACCTCACACACCAAAAAGAGGAAGGAAGCAGCAGAAAAACAACTAGGAAAAGCATATTTGTAGTTTTACAAGGTGTGTGATTTAAATTTGAATGAGTTTGTGCAGCTCCTAAAGCCATCCTTGTGAAAGAAGAGATTTTTAGGGATGGTTTTCAGTGTGGTCTTGTGGGAATTGGAGATATATGTTTTATATGTTTTCTTGTAAGACAGCTGAATGCTGCATCTGGTATTTTAAAATCATAGATTCAATTTCAATTAGATAATTACTGTGATCATTTTGGGGAGGGAGGTTGGAGGAAATAACGGAAGGGCAGGAAGGGAGACAAGTTTTAGCTTAAAGGTTCTTTTTTTTTTTTGTTTAATTGAAATTTAGCATTCTGCATGACCAAAGCACGTTCTATCAGAATAAAAACATTTACCTTTTCAAGAAAAAAATAAAATAAGGCATTATTGCATGTATGTTCAGTTTTGTATGGCAGATTTTCAGGGTTTTGATATCCAAACATCTAGACAACAAGCTCATTAGGCTGTTCCAAACCTGTGTTTGTGCCACGGGGTGTTTGGAGCCCGTCTGTCCCCACTGATCACTCTGCATTGGGAAGGGTTGCATGTGTTACTGCAGGGTGAAGGACAGCAAACTGGCACGAAAAGGATACAGGAGTGGAACCCCTTCCTTTCTTGAATCATGGACTTTGTGTTGCCTTTTCCCTGTGCCCTCCTACAGACACCCCCTACCCTGGAACCCCGGGCAGCGACGTGTGTTTTGCCAGGCAGCACAACACCTCAGACAACAACAACCAGTGTTTCCTGGGAGCCAACGGGAATGCTTTGCTCCAGCTGAATCCTCAGAAACCAGGAGCTATTGACAACCAGCCTCTGGTGACACAGGAACCAGTGAAGGTAAATGGGAACGGAGGGAAAGTTTATTTTAGCCTTTTGCATGTTGGGGTTTTTCTGCTAGTGGCTTAATTCTAAATTAACAGTTGTCACAGAACAAAATTTGGCTTTCCTACTCTTATTTTAAGAGGAAAAAATTGTGTCCTGCTGAGGCTACTTTGTGTTTCGAGAGAAAAACGTTCTCATGCAAAAGTTGCCCATGAGAAGGGTACCTATGAAAACACAACTTCAGTGTAAAATATTTTGATAATTGAACAGTTTGGTGTTTTCCATCTGGATATGCTGTTCATAACAACAGAAAATGGTTAATTACATAGTAAACCCGACAGGTTTTGCAGTATTCATGCAAATAAAAGGTGAAACACAGACCAGCACCATCAAGGATGAGCAGGGGTTGGATTTCTCTCTCCGGAGTTGTCAGAGTGGGTGGCACAGGAGAGAAACACAATATGAATTTTATACTGGACAGGCTTTTAGAGAAATAGTAAATAATGAAACTTGCGTGTTAATCATTGTTACATTTACATGCCATCTTTCAGCATGGAAAGCAGTTGCTAATTGCTACTTAGAAGGTTTTTAATAATTAAAGAACGGTCTGTGTCCATGAACTAAAATCATTGTGGCTGTCTACTAATTTTTCCACTTGAGATGTGACAAAACCCCTTTTTTTCTTTTTTTGTTTTGATTTTTTTTGTTGTTGGGGTTTTTTTGTTTTTTTTTTTTAAAGGCTGCATCATTAACAATGGAGGGTGGAAGACTAAAGAGATCTCCCCAGCTGGTTGAAGGAAAGGACTATGTGATGGTACCAGAACCAGTTTGGAGAGCACTTTACCACTGGTATGGAGCAAACCTGTCCTTGCCCAGGCCGGTAAGTTGGGATTTTAGACCCTCTTTACTTGCCATAACCACTGAGATCATACAAACCACCCCATCTGTCCAAGCTCCTGCCAGTGGCACAAGGTGTTAACATGTTGTCCATCCCAGCTGGAGTCTGAATTGAGGAGCAAGCTGGGAAAAAGCAGGCTCCCAAAGGGACAGCAAGTTGTGGATATTTGTGTTTGCAGCACAACCCCCAGGAGATGCTGCAGCAGGGCAGGGCTGCTGCTGCTCCACTGGTGGGGATTGCTTGGAGATCAGTTTAAAAGCCTTGGCATCCAAACAGTCTTCCTGAAAAGATGAGATGAAGTTTCAGCTGGTCTGCAAATCCTATAAAATGGAAACTGGGGCTCCTGCAGCTCTGAAAACCCTTCTCTTCTCTCTGGCAATTTCCTGAAGTGGGAGGAGGCAGCAATTGCTCCTTCAGATTCAATGTCATAGAAACACAACAGGCAGAACTCGGGGAAGAGCTGGAAAGCAGATGGCAATAGGTGAGCCCAGGGAAGGAAACAAGCAGGGCCTCTTCTCTGTCTGAACAGCTGCTCAGAAGCACTTCAGAGCTGGAGCTGCCTGAGTTTGTTCATCTACAAATGCCAGAAACTTCAGTTTCTGTTGGGTGCCTTCGTTGGTCTGTGCTGTGGCAGGTGGTGTTTGTAGGAGCTACACTTGCAAAGCAGGTGAAGGGGTTTTTTGGATGGTGGCAGTGGGATTGAGGTGGTTGGTGGCACAAACATCCAGTGTCACATGTGGGAGGGAATCAGCTGGATCACTGGTGACAACTCTCTCTGTTGCCTTTAGTACTGACAATTATTTTACAGTGAAAAATCACTGGCTTCTGTTCCCTCCTCCCACACATTCTCCATGGAAACAAACACCTTCCCTGATCCAGAAAAGGCCACATCACTTTGTGCACAAACTAATGTGCTTTTTTCTCAGCAAATGTCATCAGTGTTGCTTTTGTTGTAACTGAGGTTTAGTACTGTGGCACTTGAGTGTGTTATGTTGCTTCTCACCAAGTCAGTGTTTTCTTCTGCTTCACATGGTCACAAAATTAGTGACCATTCCTCCCATTTCTGTATGTCTGTGTTTGGGCACATCCAGGTAGCAAAACCTTTGTAGAAACGGTGGCTGAAAAGCTGCCAGACATGTTTTGGGGTAATTTCAGCTTTTTCTGACGGCATATCAAAATGTGACAAAAGTAGGTTTTAGTCTGTTCTTACAACGTGAAGGTTTTAATTCAATCCTGTAGTTCCTAAAGTTCAAAACAAGTGTCTCGTGCTGCACATGTCAGTTTTTTCAACAGCTGTGCAGCTCTTACACTGGGGTATGCACTGTGTGCAACTAATGAGGCTCATTGTAGATTCACAGATATTTCAGGAATTACAAAAATGTTCATTCCACGGTGTGGTGTAGACAGCTATGCTCCACTAACTAAGGGGTTTGCCTTCGACAGTCTGCAGCTAATAAGCTCCAAGAAGTGCTTAGGAATGAGTAAATTGCCATTCCTGTGGATATTTCCCTGAGACCCCATAAGGAGTTCAGAAGCTTTGTCGTCTCTTAGTAAACCCAACTTATTTTTTCCTAATCATTGCTTCCTGTTCCCGTTGGGAATTCCCTTCCACCTTTGCACCAGGGAGCTCTGAAATGTGATTTGAACGTGTTTAGGTGATCAAGAACAGCAAGACGAACGTGCCGGAGCTGGAGCTGTTCCCGCGGTACCTGCTCTTCCTGCGGCAGCAGCCGGCCACGCGCACCCAGCAGTCCAACATCTGGGTCAATATGGGTATGATGAGCCTCAGAATGTTTCCTCAGCATTTGCCCAGAGGTAACTTAAGAATGCAGCAAGAAATGTGCAGTTTCTGAGCGAGCCCAGGCTGGGGGAACCACCTGGCTCGGTGCTTGTGCTCCTGCTGATCACCCATCCGGCACAGGGTGATGATCCAAAGGCTTTCCTGCTGTCCTCTCCTCCAGGAACAGGCCGAGGGAGCACTTGCAGGGAGGTTGATTTGCCTGGTTACTGCAAAGGGATGAGTGAAATGAGAGTGAGAAATGAGCCCTGCAGAAACTGAAGTGATCAAAGGGCACAGCTGGCCATTCTGTTTGGGTTTTTGTAGCCACGGGACGGGCGCCCCTGCATCGGGGTGGGCATATCTGATAGTGCCATGGGGACAAGAAATTAAATTAATGTTGCTTGGGCAGCCGGGCTTTGATGCCCAACGTTATTTAAAGGTCTTTTGAAAGAGCTTGAATCAATGGAATATAAACACTGTTATTTGTTGTGGTTCACAAAGGCAGTGGAGTGGGAAGGGTGAACACCCGGCTGAAATGGATTTGTCCTGATTGTGGTGGTAACCCTCACCAGGAGATTGTACTTGGAGAATGCATAGATGGTGATTGACATTTCAGCTGGGAAGTGTTGCAGGATTTGTCCCCAGTTTTCCTGCACAGCTGCAAAGTTGCCTTGCAGGAGGGGCTTGCAGAAATCCTGATGTTCACATCTGCAGAGCCTCATTTGCATCCACAGCGACAGATGGCCAGAAATGGGCTCACCTGGCTACTGAAAATGCAGTCCTTGAGCCTTGCCCGTGTGAGGCTGTGTTTGAAACCCCCCTGCAGGTGCTCCATTTTCACTGCTTTGCTGGAATCCAAACCTCAGGTGCACCAGCAGCTGCCTCTGCCATCGAGTTCTGCTGCAGAAACTGGCTGCTCCCAAATTCCCCTCTCCTACCTGACCTCATCAAATGGAATCTGCTTCCTTTGGACATCCTAAAACGCCCAAATTCAAATAGAGAGACTCTTCTCTTGTGCCAAATTTGATCTTGATTTGGAATTACTTTGCACTGCACTAATTCAATCATCCAATCAGTTATTAATCTTGTTGAGTTCTCAAATGTGCTTCTTGCTGTAATCTTACAACTAATCCTCTGATCCCTAATCTCAGAAAATGCTAGTTTGTTTTCTTTGGGAAAAAAAAGAGTAGTTTGCTTGGTATACTGAAGCACGACTGATGCTTTGCTGATTTATAAGATGATTACAGTGTGGTTTCCTCTCATGTCACATTGCATGTAATAATACCATGTTGCATCTTTTCACATGGTACTGCTTATTTTATTTTAATCTTTTTACAGTGAAAGTAGAATAATTAACTTCTCAGGTCACTTAAGGACTGCAGTTGCCCAGTTAGGGTGTGGCTGGATAATAAAAGCTTTTCAGGAGTTACAGACCTGTCTCTGAGGGGTGGGGAACCTCCAAAGTTTAAACTAAAACAGCTCCAAAAAAGTATCTGAAGTTGGTCTCATCTCTTGTGCGAATGTTTTATTTAAAGATGAGCTCATGTTATGAAGAGCAACAGTCTTGACTCATGGAATTAATTTGTGTTGCAAACATGAGATTGTTGAGGAAGTTTGGTGAAAATCCTGTGTGCCTTCACAGAATGTATTTTGAGTAAATTAGTTATTCAGAATCCTTTTATTGTGAACTCCAGGCTGATTTTCTCTGCACAGATCAGCATTTGGCTCCACAGAAGAGCTGAAGCAAATTCACACTGCTCCCAAGAACAGTCAGACTGATTTATTTTTTTTTACCTCTTTTTTTTTTTCATTTACAATGTTCTCTCAAAAAGAAAATCCTCAGGAAAGTTTGAAGTCCTTTATTTTGAAATTCACCTTCGCCTCTCATACTGTGTCTTTAAGAGACAAAAAGGACAGTAAAACTTCTTTGAAATTATTTATTTCCTGCAAGACTCTTAGGGGAGCAATTTTCTGATAGGTTTTGGTACGAAGGGAGATAATTCATCTGCTTTGTGATAGCAAGTTTGTAGTCCCTGAGGGTCAGGAACAGCTGGGTTTTATCCATGTATTTTATTTTATCCATAGAAAGCAGTAGGACTGTCCGGTGCCCTTTGCTGGGTCCTGGTGGTGCATCCAGTGTGCAGGTTGTTACTGATCTGATTCCACTTGGCCTGTGGGTCGTGACAACGGGATAAATTAACTTTTCCTTTTCTCTCCTGATTGTGAATGCAGGGAATGTCCCTTCTCCAAACGCTCCTCTCAAAAGGGTCTTGGCTTACACTGGCTGCTTCAGTCGGATGCAAACCATCAAAGAGATCCACGAGTACCTGTCCCAGAGGCTGCGCATCAAGGAGGAGGACATGCGGCTCTGGTTGTACAACAGTGAGGTAACCTGGCCCTTCTCCTGCCTTCCCTCTTTTCCAGCTGCTGGAGATCTTATTCCTCTCCAGAAACTATTAAACACACATGCACAGAAACATTGCAGTGGCCATAGATATCCCTGCTCCTTGTTTGCCAGTTTGCTGTGCACTCTGCTGTTTTGATTTCACTGCTTTGAGGTTAAAGCTCAGAGTATTTTATATCTGGAAGTAAGAACTGAATGAAGGATGTTTTTTTTCCTCCTGCAGAACTATCTCACTTTGCTGGATGATGAAGATCACAGACTGGAATATCTTAAAATCCAGGATGAGCAGCATTTAGTAATAGAAGGTATACAAAGGGCCTATGTTGCATTTATACACTAAAAATGGGGGGTTGCAGAGGGAGGTGGTGGTAAAGCCACTTAAGAAAAGTTCACATTGTTTTGTCAGACGTGATCTGGAAACAGATGTCATTTGTCCTTGGTTTGAAATACACTTGAATCTGTTATTGGCTCATAACAACAAAAAAGTATTAGTGATCACTCCTGAAGTGAACTGAATTGTTCAGATCTGCAGAAGTCCTTATTAATTAGTGGAATGAGCACTGAAAAATTTGCTCTCCAACAGGAAAGCAGTCCCAGGGCTGCTTTCTAAGGATGTTCTGGTGTGGCTGGAGTGATGCCAGTATTAGAATGAGTTCCAGTAACGGTTGGAAACATGGAGATGAAAACTAGCAAAAATAATAACTAAAAATAAGCAAATTTCCAATCTCAAGTATTAGAAAATTTTAATTAAACCTCTTCGACTCTGCGAAGTAAGTAACCATTTTTAAAACCCCCTCTTGATGTCTCTTTCTAGTTCGGAACAAAGACATGAGCTGGCCAGAGGAGATGTCTTTTATAGCAAACAGCAGTAAAATAGACAGGCATAAAGGTGAGTGTTTCAGCAGAGGAACAGAATTGTGATGGGAAGAAATATCCAAGAGTGTATTATGTTGAAACAATTAGTTTTAATATAAGTGCTCTCAATGCTGGGAGAGGTCTTTATATAAACTTAAATGCTGGGAATGTGGGTGGGTTGAGATAAATTTGCAGATGTTCAGATGCAGCAGCAGCAAATGCCACATAGCAAATTCTGGATTTTGTGTTTATTATCTTGGATCTTTTTAAGGTAAGGAATTAATTTGAGCTAATGAATCCAGAATTTTCAGTACCGTATTTATGCACCTGCGGATAGGTTGTGTGGGTTGTACTGATGTCTGTGATGGCTCAGGTCCAACAAAACACCTCAATTTCTGCTAAAGCAGAGTCGAGAGCAGATATTTTGAACATCTCTTGCATCTCTGCTGCTGTAATTGGGAGCAGGTTAAATTAAATTGGTTCCTGCGAAAAGGTCGTGCCTTTACTGATACAACATTCTGAATTTTCACAGCTGCTCTAATGATGGTTTTTTTCTCAGTTCCTACTGAAAAGGGTGCTACAGGGTTAAGCAATCTGGGGAACACGTGTTTCATGAACTCCAGTATCCAGTGTGTCAGCAACACGCAGCCCCTCACACGGTATTTCATCTCAGGAAGGCATCTCTATGAACTTAACAGGTAATTTTCGCTGTGAGACCGTTGGCATTTTAGATTCATGCTGTCCTGAAAGCTGCAATTCACTTTAAAGAAATCTTTTAAATTCAGTGTTACCGGCTGCACAGCAGATACTGATTAGATGCATGAAATTAGATACAGCCTTTCTACTGCCCTGTTTATCTGCAGGCTTGATTTTTCTTTAGATTTGAATATGGCCTTAATTCCTTTGTGATTCCTAGGACAAATCCCATTGGAATGAAAGGACACATGGCCAAGTGCTATGGGGATTTGGTGCAGGAGCTGTGGAGTGGGACTCAGAAGAACATCGCGCCCCTAAAGCTGCGGGTGAGTCTGTGCTGGGAGGCAGGGCAGGAAACAAGAATTCCTTGGAAGAAATATTTCAGTGGGCCTTTTCCTTGTGTTACCTGTCCTGTAATGGTTTGGAGACTCAAATAGTGTCTCCCCTAAGAAAGTGATGTGTTGGAAGGTGGCTCTGAAGCCGATGACATCCTGGGCAGTCCGACATCACCTTTGCTGCTCCAAACTCTTCATGGAATTTGCTTCCTTACCTTTAAGGGGTGCAGGGCAGGTCTTCGTGAAGGGGCAGTGCCAGGGGGAAATGCCCTGGAAGAGGCCAGTGTTTATCAGTCCTGGTGCTCAGGAGTTGTGTGGAATTTGTGGTTCAGTGGTTGTGAAATCAGTGGAGTGACCTGATATGACTCAGAGGTCATGGTATAAAATAATGGCTTTTATAGCCCTTTTTAGGGCCTTCAGGTCTTTGCAGTTGAATTTGTGCCCATTGACAGCACGTGCCTTGTCTGCAGTATTATGATTTATTGTTACAACTTTTGTGTAACATGCTTTGAAAAAAAAGTATTAAAATACAAAGATTTTTTTTTTTAATGTCTGTATGATCAAGTAGTCTTTATTTCATAAGAAGAGGGAGCATGAATACATCATATGAAATACAAAATACTGTACATGATTGAATTACAAATCCAGGTTTGATGTGATCAAATATGTGATGTTAAACAATTTTCTGTTTTGTTTTTTTTTTTATAGTGGACAATAGCAAAATATGCTCCAAGGTTTAATGGCTTCCAACAGCAAGACTCACAGGAACTTCTGGCTTTCCTTCTGGATGGTCTTCACGAGGATTTGAACAGAGTTCATGATAAGCCATATGTTGAACTCAAGGACAGTGATGGGCGACCAGACTGGGAAGTGGCTGCAGAGGTGGGGCTTATATCTGTGGATTTGGGGTTTGTTTGCTGCTGGGCCTGTGAAACTCTGGAGATCAAAGGAATAGTCTTTAACTTCTAATTTTTTTTTTTTTGTTGTTCTTCATTTTAGGCCTGGGAAAACCATCTGAGAAGAAACAGATCCATTGTTGTAGATTTATTTCATGGGCAGCTGAAGTCACAAGTGAAATGTAAAACTTGTGGCCATATAAGTGTTAGGTTTGACCCCTTTAATTTTTTATCCTTACCTTTGCCAATGGACAGCTACATGCACTTAGAAATTACAGGTGAGTGGGGGGGGATGTTTGGCTCCTTCTGAACTGTCATTGCTAAAATAAACGTTGTGTATGTAGAACGGCTATGAAACATCACATTTTGTTTGTGCTGGTACTTATTACACTTATCACTTTAATAGAGTACAAGAGTTTTCATTGCAATACGGTTAACTAAGATAAAACCTTTAAAAACAGAATGTAAATGGCCCCCTTTTGGTCTTAATTGAAGGACTTAGTACAGAAACATGTAAAATGGAGATTTTGGGACCTTTCCTTCTGTTAACTGTGTTGGGGAGGTTGTCCTGAACCTGCCCAGAGCAAAAAAACAAGCTCGGGGGGGAAGTACAATATGGGTCATGAACTGTGCTGTGAAGGACCCGTGTATGGCTGGGAAAGAGGCAAAGATGAGGAAAAAACTGAACCAAATTTTGAAACCATTTTCTGCTGCCTGGGCAACAAGAGATTTTTCTGGCATTTGCCTGCAGACCTTCCAGATTGACTGGGAAAAATAAAATAAATCATATCTTCAAGCAGGGAAAATATTTTCCAATAAACAGGGAGTAGTCATGTATTACTCTCATTAAAACTTGCCTCGGTTGCTGACCAATGTGTTTCTTTCCCCCTTTAAAGTAATTAAATTAGATGGTACCACTCCTGTTCGATACGGCCTGAGATTGAACATGGATGAAAAGTACACAGGCTTGAAAAAACAATTAAGTGAACTCTGTGGCCTCAAACCGGAACAGATTCTACTTGCAGAGGTGCATAGCTCCAATATAAAGGTGAGAAGAAAAAAAATTAATCATTTTTATGTAGGGCATTTTTGTTACTTCTTTCTTTTTGTCATTAAGTTTTGTGTACGAGAACTGTGAAATAATTTAACTAAAAGTTTGATTAAAAAGTCAGCCTAGTTATAATCTCTGTTTCATTCTGAAACAGTAATTTGTCTTGCTGTAAATAAATCAAAATTGATTGCTGGTGATATTTTTAGGAAGAAGGGATAAAATCATGTCGAGGTAATAAATCTCCAGTTAGAAGTGGTGAGTGCAAACACTGTCAAGGTGTGTAATGACTGGCTTCACTCTATTCTATAGGGTGTATGTATATCTGTAGATATATTTTGCTGTCACTGCTTGAAATGAAACTGTTCTTAGCCTGTTCAGAGAACCATCAGTAACTCTCAGGTTTTGCTGCAGAGATCTGCAGAGGGGTGGGTTCCTTCATCCTTCGAGAAAGGGGTAGGAACTCAGCTGGGAGGGAGAGAGGTGCTGTTTTCAAAAGAACAAAACACTTCTGGAACCCCAGCTTGAAATGTCTGACAAACTTTCCTTCTGTCCCAAAGAACTTCCCTCAAGACAACCAGAAGGTCCGGTTATCAGTGAGCGGCTTCCTGTGTGCTTTTGAAATCCCCATCCCAGGGTCCCCCACGTCAGCATCGAGTCCCGTGCAGACAGGTAAGAGAAAACACCCATTTCCCTGTTTATCTCAAATCCACGGTGCTCAGGAATTGAGAAATTCAGGAGAAGGCTTTCCCCCTTGGGCTAAAGGAAGGACGAGAGCTGTGCTCCACGAGGCATCACGATCCCAGCATGGAAAGGATAAAACTCCTGGGATCACTTCTGGCTCCCGTGGGTAACTGAGAATTTAATTGTCTACCTACAGACGTCTCCACCAACGGAGTGCCCAACATCCTGATGAACGGGGACCTTCCCAAGCCGGCCCTGATTCCCAACGGGATGCCCAACACGGTGGTGCCGTGCGGGGGCGAGCGGAGCCAGCCCAGCTGGGCTCTCAACGGCCACGTGGCCTCGCTGTGCGACAGCCCCTGCACAGGGTACATCATTGCAGTGCACAGGAAAATGGTCAGTGCCTGGTTCCTGCAACGTCCACGGGAGGGGAAATCCTTATTTCCTAAGGAGAGGGAGCACCATACATTTCCCTCCTATATGTCACATGGAATATAAGATGTTGTGTAACAGATTGATGGTTGACGTGGCGTAGTGCCTAAATTGCCATAAAATAAAATACAAAACTTTTCTCAAGTCGGTGATGAAAGTTTACAGTGTTTAATATTGGTGTTAATGGTTAATTTTAATTGCCAAAGCCTGCAGTGAGTCCCAAGGTCAGCACACAGGGGATGGTGGACCTGAGTTAATGCACCTTCACCTGTGAGTCCTTGTGTTTGGCACACGCAGATGCGGACGGAGCTGTACTTCCTTTCATCCCAGAAGAACCGGCCCAGTCTCTTTGGAATGCCCCTCATCGTTCCCTGCACGGTCCACACGCGGAAAAGAGACCTGTACGACGCCGTGTGGATCCAGGTGTCCAGGCTGGCCAGCCCCCTCCCTCCTCAGGAAGCCAGCAACCACGCCCAGGACTGGTGAGTTTGCCAGCTCAGCCTTTGCCTTTAGATTTAAAATTATATTAATTTCTCTCAGAGTTGATTTCTCATAATAATGGCGGTAATAAAAATACCTTTTTAGTGTTGCTGCGCTTAAAGGTTGGCTTTACACAAATAGATTGATTTGATAATTATTTATGCCTGACAAATTCAGGCCACGGAAGGGGAGGTTTTAATAGTTTAATTGAATTTATAACTTTAAGTTTGTTGGTGTTTTTTTCTTAGCTAAGCATAACAAGCCTGGTGAAGGAGGGGGACTGGCAGTGAGTGAGTGCTGCTGGTTGATGTTGTGTTCTCCTCTGTTCCAGTGATGACAGCATGGGCTATCAATATCCCTTCACCCTCAGGGTAGTTCAGAAGGATGGAAATTCTTGTGCTTGGTGTCCATGGTACAG
Source organism: Grallaria varia (assembly GCA_013396735.1). Lineage (NCBI taxonomy): Eukaryota > Metazoa > Chordata > Aves > Passeriformes > Formicariidae > Grallaria > Grallaria varia. The sequence goes on along the minus strand of VWZG01003370.1, from coordinate 664,112 downwards.
GTAAATGGTCCTTTTTTCGATTTGCAGCAGGGAATCATTCCAACAGAAAGGTAATTTATGGTAATGGCTTTGTGAGATGTCTCAGACTTCAGAGGTAACATCAAACAATAAGAGTCTGGAATTTAATTTCACCAGATCTCTCCCAAAGCAGACTTGCACTGTAGACCAGCTTTCATGACTTGGAGAGCTGAAAGCTGGCACAGAAGCTTTCAGTTAGGAGTCAGACATGAGATTGTCAAAACCCCCTTACAATATTCTGTGTGCATGTGCAGGGATGTCTGTCCACATACTTGGATGATTTGGTGCAGGGGGTTTTCATGCAAAACCAAACTTCAGATGTAAATCATCTACCCTGCTGAGTTCCTGTGCCGTTTGAAGAGTAAGAATTAAAGTGGGCAGTAAGAAATTCACCCTGAAAGGGTGCTTGGAACTTTCCCTAAGCATGATGAAAATTTCAGACCTTTCCTGGAAAGGTATTCAAATATGCTCATGTTAAAAAAAAAAAGGTGTCTTGCAGCTAAATAATGAAGTGAGTTAGTCATCATGGAGTAAATTATTTGAGGAGACAAAGCAGTGTAGTTTTTTGAGGTCATAGGTTTGGTCAGCATTAGGTCATGGAATGGAGGGGACCTTAAAGCTCATCTCATTCCAACCCCCTGCCGAGGAACCTTCCACTGAATCATGTGCAGGCAGATGGTTGAGTTCATCCAACTGCTTCAATTTCTCATCTCCATTGAAGCTTTGTAGTAAAATAGCAAATTACACCGAGAATTGTTGTATAAAAATGCCTCTGACACCCAAGGGGGGCCTGGACCTTGGAGGGTTCTTGTGGTACAAAACAAGGAGCAGAATTGGATTAATGCAAAGTTATTGGGCAAGTCACTTCCCAAATGTAACTTTTTGGTGCAGGTTTTGCCGTGGCTGTAAAATTGAGTGCTCAGAGGACAGAGCTTGTGTGGGCAACGCTTACATTGCTGTGGACTGGGACCCCACAGCACTCCACCTGCGCTACCAGACGTCGCAGGAACGGGTAAAATTCCAAAATTCTTTGCTTTGGCTCTGAAGCACAACCCATTTCACCTGTTTTTTTTGTTGGGATTTTTTTGTTGGTTTTTTTTTCTTATTATTTATTTGATGCTTTTGCCCATTGTCTGTTAAAATAAAGTCAGTAATCATGGAGCAGTATATTCTGGGTAAATTGATGTCAATGGTAGACCTCTTTAAGTGGAAGGGAAGCTTTTAAAGAACCATAGCTGTGCATTTAGTCTGTTGTCAGTGCTTTTGGTCTAGTCTTCATGATACAATACAAAATATGTTAATTTGATACATTTTCTATAACTATAAACAGTTATGCATGTGAGTAAACCTGTTTCCTCACTGAATCAACAAAACCTATATAAAGGTTAAAGCCTGGGCTTGAGTTAGTCTGGAATAACTGGTCAAACTTCTGACTTGAATCCATAAAGTTGTGCTTTATGGATAATTTGGAAGCAGAGCCCAAGAATAAGGACAGTGAATTATTTTTATATCTGCCTCTTCATGATGGAAATAAATTTTCTGCTAGAACTTGGCACATCTAGATTTTATCTTCCATTCCGACCAGCTCCCTGAAGTGCCTGGTGTGATGGTGGGAGCAGAGCCTCCCTCAGAGCATGGGGTGGGTGTTTCCAGCTCCCATCCAATTTTATGTCTCCTCAGATCGTGGAAGAACATGAAAGTGTCGAGCAGAGCCGCCGAGCTCAGGCAGAGCCCATCAACCTGGACAGCTGTCTCCGAGCCTTCACCAGTGAGGAGGAGCTGGGGGAGGACGAGATGTACTACTGCTCCAAGTGCAAGACCCACTGTTTGGCCACCAAAAAACTGGATCTCTGGAGGCTTCCCCCTATTTTGGTACGATCTTGTGTAGTTTCCTCCACAGCAGCAAACCCAAAGCACGTTGTTCCCGAATTTGTATTGCTCGTTGCGAAGGTGATTTGCTTTTTGTTCACAGTCTCAGGAGGGAACTGGCTTCGTTTGCTTTGTGAAGTTCTGTAATGCAGGCAAATAAAGCAACCCTCAGATCCTTCTGAATGTTTTTAGCTGCTCCATGGCAGGAAGTGGTGGTGGTTTGTGTGCAGTGTGAGCTGTTCTGACACTGAGTTCACGCTCAGATGGGCTTTCCGGTAACAGGATCTTTACTTGGGGAACACCTGCACTTCTTATTTTTGTGATTTGGTTGGTTATTCAAAACAGACAGTGCTGATCACTGAGTTGAAGCAACCCTTTCCATCAATTCCCCATGAAAATATTCCTTTCATATTTTCCCGGCTTGGTCCCAAAATCCAAGTTGTCACACACAGTTTTGTTCCTTTGTTTATTTGTACACAACAAAATGTGTTGTGTTTTCTGGGAAGCTCCTTAAACAGTGAAATTACTCCCTGGGATGGAATTGTCCTCCTCTAATTTTCTCTCCCATGTTTCTCCTTAGATCATTCACCTGAAAAGATTTCAGTTTGTCAACGGCCGCTGGATAAAATCTCAGAAAATCGTTAAATTTCCCCGAGAAAATTTCGACCCAAGTGCCTTTTTGGTACAGAGGGATCCAAGTCATTTCCAAAGGAAGGCCCTGACTCTCCAGGTTGACCTGGAGCCACAGAGCCTCCAAGGGGAGCCCAGGAAAACAGATCTGCAGAGCTCTGGCACACCAGGGGAAGGGGAGACACTGAACAGGAGCCCGTCCTCCCTGAACACCACTGTGCTGAATAACGTCAAAGGTGGGCACTCGTTAGGGGAAATGCCACTCAGTGATGGTATTTGCAGGGGTAAAACGTCATATTTGAATGTTTGGGGGAGGTTGGCCATAGCTCTAGACTCGCTTGGAAATGTTTCTGTGTTTCTTAGTGAAGCTTTACTGTGAAAAATGAAAGAAAAAAAGGTGCTCAGTGACAACTTGTGTATGTGGGCTGGAATGGGGAATGTGCTCCTGCATAAAGGAGTTAAATTTCAGTTTCTAGGTGTCCTTTTGTGTGCACAAAGATAGGTTTTTAGTTCTGTATATTACTCACTAGTTGTAATGAAAGAGCAGGAGTATTTTTAATGCTTGGTTATTGAAAAAAAAAAAATTACTTTTAAAAAAGAAATCCAGACTCTGCGTTTACCTGCCTTAGTGATCCACGTGTCTTCTGTTTCAGCATCTCCATCTTTGGGGAGGAAAAGTGGAACCAGCTGTCCTTCAAGTAAAAACAGCAGCCCCAACAGCAGCCCGAGGACTTTAGGGAGAGGCAAAGGGCGCCTGCGGCTGCCCCAGCTGGGGAAAAACAAACTGTCCAGCAGCAAAGAGAACTTGGAGGGCAGCAGGGAGAACGGCGCCGAGCAGGAGCAGGGCGAGGCTCTGGCCAGGGGGCAGCTGCTGGGTGGGAGCCAGAGCGAGCTGTGCGGCGCCCAGGACAGCGAGGGGCCCGTGGCCAACGGGGACCTCTGCGAGCAGAGCCCCTTCAGCAACGGGCTCGGCACACAGGGGGACCCCCACGGCGAGGACGACACCGCCGACGACCAAAGAGAAGAGCTGTGTGCTAACCCCATCTACAACCTATATGCAATCTCGGTAGGTGGTGGGCAGGGAGGCGCCGCTGGGGGACGTGGCTTTGGCCGAACGCCTGGTCGTGTTCCCTCCTCGGGGCTGGTGGGAAGGAGGGCACGGCACGACAGATTCCTGAGTGCAAGGGAAAAGTGGCTCTCTGCTTATAGAGGTTGTCATGAACCATTGTAGCTCACGGATAACGAGCCTGTGAATCATTTATGCGCTGCTTGATCCAGAATTGATTTTCTTCTTCGTTCTCTTCAGTGCCATTCAGGAATTATGGGAGGGGGTCATTATGTCACTTACGCCAAAAACCCCAACAACAAGTGGTACTGCTACAATGACAGCAGCTGTAAGGTAAGCCACTTCTTTTTCTAGCACATAATTAATTATTTTTCCAGCAAATAATAACCTGTTGCCAAAGAAATTTACGTTATAGAGACATGGAATCATGGAGTGGTTTGGGTGGGAAGGGATCTTAAAGCTCATCCAGTTCCCACCTCCTGCCATGGGCAGGGCCACCTTCCACTGGACCAGGCACTTGGTGAGCGCTGTTTAAAATCATGAGCATCTCAAAAGCTGCACGGGATAAATATTAAAATTAACTGAAATTGTGCATGAGATTTTCTACAAGGTGACATCTGTTCATCAGCTGCTCCCACAGTTCAAGATGCTTATTTTGTACAAAGATGAGGAAAACTGCTAAAAACGGAAATCCAAGAATTACATTTCCGTGATGGGAGCAGTTTGTGTTCAGTTAGTGAATAATTCAGTTTGGACATTTTGAAGCATTTGCATTTATCACTATAAAATTTGTCAGACTTCTCAAGTAATTGATGGAGCCTGATAGGGAATTAAGAGAGCAAAAACATGGCTTTTTTTGTGTTACAAACAGCTGGTTAAAAACACGGTTTCCAGGGTGCTGGAGGGTGTTTTAAGTCCCCCAACAGTAACACGATGATCCCGTTGCATCTTCCCTGCCCCAGGAGCTGCACCCGGACGAGATCGACACGGACTCTGCCTACATTCTGTTCTACGAGCAGCAGGGGGTGGACTATGCCCAGTTCCTGCCCAAGATCGATGGCAAGAAGATGGCAGACACGAGCAGCATGGACGAGGACTTCGAGTCCGACTACAAGAAGTACTGCGTCCTGCAGTGAGGAGGAGCTGCCCTGGCCCTGTGGGGACGGTGGGGGTGACACCCTGCAGCTCAGCTGCGTCCTGGGACGCGTCACCCCCGTGTAGTTGTTGTCCTGCCCCGTGGGCTGAAAGCACAAAAAGAACCCCCTGGTTAACTAATTAATATCCAGTCGTATCGTTCTGTTCAGTTTTCTCACTACATGCTCTGAACGTTTCTGATGTTGGACGTCGGGCTGAGACTGCCACTGGCCTTTAAATCAAATGGTTTGAGAAAAGCCAACTAGGACCAAATAAGAGCTAAATTAAATAGTCCAAATAAGAGCTAAACAAAGTAGTGTAGAGTTTACCAACTGTTCTAACACCACCACCTACCCCCCCCCGCCCCGAGGCTCTCGTTAGGTTTAAAAGTAATGGGGAAAAACAATTTGTAGTGTTGTCTTTGGACAACATGATATTGCTACCTCCTTTTTCCTGCAGTTTTATTGCATTTTGTTGGCAAACCAGGGAAAGCAAGAGAAGGAAAAGTGCACAAACTGAAAGAATTAGGTTGGGGAGTAAGAGACGTTCCCAGTTTTGCCACCACTAATGTGTGTCAGTTGCTTTCTTTCTGTATGTTGGGAGCACAACCAAATCATCCTTTGAGAAGAGATTAATTTCTACACTTGAATGGTTTATGATGTTGTGTTTTCTCCATGGGTTGGCTGTGCAGATCAACATGTTTCAGGAATGGCTCTTCTGCCTGAGGAGTGCTGGCTCAGAGCTCTGAGCTGCCTCCAGAAGAAGCTTCAGGCTGGAGAGAGTAGCTGTGGTGACACGCAGGGTGTTTTCAAATGTGCACATTGCACACACCATTCCCAGCTCCTGGAAGGAGAGATGCTTGAGCTTGTGTTTCATGACTGGTGTCGCTTTTGAATTTGCACTTTTAAAAATGCATAGAATTGAATTGAAAACCCATAGCTTGTTTTCTGTTGTTGTAAGGGCTCTGGAGTGAAAGGCTGTGAATTATCCACTGTGTATTTCCAAGGAGGATGAAGCTGTGGCTGTCAGGGAGCTCTCGTAGCATTCATGGGTGGAGATATTTTTTTTGATTTCATAATTCAGTGGAGTTTCTTGGTTTCAAAATTTGGTTGCCTTTTCAAATTTTCTTTTTCTTCTTCTTTTTTTTTTTTTTTTATACAACAGTTTATGCAAATACTTGCAATTAAACCAGAATTGCTTTCCATGCCCTTGCAACGTGCTCTGTTGGGCTAATTGCACGAGGGAAAGTGGGACTGGAAAAAAAGATGGTTGTTTTTTGAGCAGGCATTTCCTTAAACATTTTCAGTGTTAAATCGTTTGCATATCTGAATGAAGATTAAAATTTCACTCTCTGGCCTTTTTTTTCTTCAGCTGAGTTTAAGCAGCTCATTAATGTTGTTGTGTGTCACCTTCCCAGTTCTGTGGATTTTGTGTCTTCACTAACAAAGCTGTTCCTTCTGTGGTTCTCTGGAGTTAATGTTTGGATTCTTTGTGAGGTGTTCTACAGGAATGCCAGACCTTCAGTGAGTTTATCCCTCCCAGGGACATCTGAGTTCTGTCCATCTCAGAAATGATCTCAGCAGGTCTCGCTGGTCCTTTGGAGGTTGTGCCTCTTCAGGGTCTGCAGATCTGTTCCAAAAATGGGTTTTGTCCAACCTGTCAGGTGTTGCTCCTTATCCTCTGCCCTTTTATCTTCAGAGTGGTCTAAACATTGAGCCTGAAGAAAAGCAAAGGTGACTTGGGAATTTCTAGGCTAGAAGCTTTTTCAATACCCACCTGTCTACTCCTCCCTCTGCAAACTCCATGAAAAGTGAAAGATTTTTAACTGATTTACTTTAAAATGTTTTATTTAAGCAGGTAGCACAATCTACTAATGTTATTTGATCTTCTGTGTTTGTTACATTGGTTGTAATTAATTTTTTTTAAATTAAATTAATTCATGAATTAGTAGTAAATTTATTAAGTTAACTATTAACTACATTCACTTTGTAAATTATTGTATAAAAACTTATTGACAATGCACTGACTTTAGAAAGATGTTAATGTACATAAATACCTTGTAAATAAAATAGTGTTGATGTACTGGAATATGAGCTGTATTAAAACAAAGGTATTGGTAATTGTATATGGAGTGAACCTGTTTATCTGTAACTATATTATTCAAACAAATTAAATACTGTGGATGCAGATGAAGTGTCACTTCTTGTCAGATAATTCTTAATAACTGTTTTCCTGCTTTAAAGTGCCTGTGATGTTTTCACTCAGCTTCAGTGTATTTGTCAATCCTAAAACCACAGCGTGGGAATGAGCAGTCAGTGATTCTTTGCAGCTTCTTCATCGCCTGCAGGAGGTAAGTTGGAGATTTTTCTCCGTGGAATCCCTTGCCCAGTGTTGCTGCTGATAATGAGTGCTGTTATTATTTGAAAACAATCCATTTCAAAAGTAAGAGGAGCGCTCAGGTACAGGCAGGTTTGGAACAATGAGCTGCAGTACCTGATGTGCTGTCCCAGTGCCTGACGTGCTCCTGCTGCTGCTCCTCACAATTCTGGGGTTGGGGGTCATGCTCAGACATTTCCTCTGAGCAGGCTCTGCCTGGGAGAGCTTTGACTGCAATTACAGTCGTGCTTTTTTTTTTCCAAAAAGGAAATTAATCTGGTGGAGTTGGCAACTGGACCCAAGTCCACGGCGAGCTCTGTCTGGAGATGCCCATTGCTGGGGGTTCTCTGGGGCTGTTCCCAAAGATGCTGTTCAGCTGCAAATGAACGATTGCTCTTATTTTATGGCCCTTCGAGAGGCTAAATGGGTATTTCTCCGAGGGTTGGCACACACTGGTGTCACCAGGGTGATCCAGAGGAGCTGCTGTCTCTGCAATCAAGTCCCTCTCGTGCTACACTAAAGGGTTGACACTTGAGCTCAGCTCAGTTATCCTTCCTGCTGAGGCATCAATGCTCAGAGCACCCACGGTGGTCATTTGTCACCACTGTGACCGTCCCACAGTGTCACAGGAGTCAATTGGGCATTTTCAATACTGAAAATTGAATTTCACTGAAAGAAGGAGGTCTCTTGTTGTCCCTATCGTGAATTTCCTCTCTTAAGGCTTTGAGGTATTGAAAGTGCAGTTTAAAAACATTAAAAATTCTAATTACCCAAGCTGCTCATGTGTGCTGTTGTCAGTGGGAAAGCTTTTATTGATTCACAAGTGTAGCAGGGCCATTAAATAGGTGAAGGGAACATATTCCTGCCAAAACCTGCAGCATTTTCTGCCGCTGGATCCCTTTTACCTCCCAGCTCCAAGCTGGGCAGTCTGGGACAAGGACTCTAAAATTAACTGAGCCCCTTTTGTGAGACAGGAGTGATGTGAAAAGGGCTGTGCTGGAACTTTCCCCTCGTACCTTGATGTGCCTGAAGTGCTGGAAGTGCTTGTGCCACAGTGGAGGGTGGTCAGTGAGCCCTCCTTCCCACCTGGAATGTGGCTTTGGATCCTGCTCCTGGGAGCAGGGAAAGCATCTTCCTCTGCCCAAGCATCTCATTTCCCCCAGCGTGACAGGAGTGATGAATGCCCCAAGGATGCTCCAGGTCCCAGGGATGCTCCAAGGATGCCCTGAGGATGACCCAGGTGCTGAGGATGCCCCACGGATGCCCTGGCTCCCAAGGATGCTCCAAGGATGCCCCGGGTGCCGAGGATGCCCCGACTCCTGAGGATGCCCCATGGATGCCCCAGCTCCCAAGGATGCCCCATGGATGCCCCAACTCCTGAGGATGCCCCACGGATGCCCCGGCTCCCAAGGATGCTCCAAGGATGCCCCATGGATCCCCTGGCTCCCGAGGATGCCCCAAGGATGCCCCATGGATACCCCGGCTCCCGAGGACGCTCCAAGGATTCCCCAACTCCTGAGGATGCCCCAGGGATGCCCCGACTCCCGAGGACGCTCCAAGGATTCCCCAACTCCTGAGGATGTCCTGCTGCCAAAAGGAACAACCACTGGCACTTCCCTTCAGCCTCAAAGCCCGACTCCAAAGGCCTTTCCCATCTCCATGCAGCTCTTTGCTGTTGTGGCCGGAGCGCATCCCCCTGTTCCCTGCCCTCCTTTGGCTCTGTTCCTTCTTTTCTCCGGGTCTAAATGTCAGAATATCGTGGATTTATCCCTTATCAGGGAGATTTATCCCTGAAGTGCCCTGCTGAGAACGTGCTGGGCTGCAGCCACTGGCCGAGGGCCCGGAGCATCCACGTAGGTATTAATTACACCTTTTGTTACACTTGTTCCCTCAGGTGCAGTAAATGTGAGCAAGAAGGGGGTGAAATGCAGCCATCCGTGCCTGCTGATTTATCGTGTCAGGAAAATAAAACCCTCTCAGAGGCTCAGGACATTGTGCCTTTTGTTTTGGGACAAGCCTCCGACTTCCTTGATCATGTGTAAAAGATTTCCTGTTTGTGAAAATGAAAAGCAGTGTTTGATAAGGTCCCTTAAGCAAAATGTGAAAACGTATCAAGGATGCTTCTGGGTTTGATATAAATTAGATTTTCTGAGCTTATTTGCGGAATCTGAAAGTCCTGCCTGTGATAGTTGCTCACTTCAGGAGGCTCCAGTAGCTCCCAAATTAAAACAGATGGTGACATTCGGAGTGGTTTATGATACAGACACGCAGACTTGTCTTTTGGGGATTAAATAATGTTTTTTATTGAGACAGACTTCAGCAATTTCCCTAGTTCTTGCAATTTAGACCTTCTGTCTGGGATGAAAAGCCTGGCAGGTTTGAGGAGGGAGGACTGAGCAGGACATCGGGGTGTCCATGTAAAGGACAGTGGAAAATCAAGTTCAGTCTTTTATTTAGATTGCATGAAAAATCACTTCAAGGTTGAAAATCACCAGGAAAATTTCTGTTAATCTAATTCTGTTACGTTTCAGTTGTTGTTCAGCCACTGTGGTTGGAAGCTTTTGGATTTTCTGTGCTGGTGATGCTCCTGGAAGAGGCGTGGGAACATGAAGAACCCAGGCTGCTCTCCTGTGCTTAGTTCAGCTTGTGACAAGGGCAGAGGCACCAGGGGCAGGTATGGATGCTCATTTGAAGGCTACAACAAGATAAAGAAACCAGTAGGAATAGAACATGCATTTGTACAAAAGCCCATCCAGTGGCCTCCCCCTGTTAATCAAGAGTAAGAAAAGAATTGGGGAAAAATAGTGGCCAAATACAGCTTTTATTTTGATTTAGGGTCATTCCGGACTTTGACCAGTGCATTTTAAAATCCTGCTGAGAGCACAGATTGTCCCCAGGTGGGCTCAGAGCTCGTGCACTTCCATCCCCTGCAAGGCAAAGGGAGAGCAGCAGATGCCTGAGAGCCCTTGTGGCAGTGTTTGTGTGCTGTGACCACGCAGGGCTCCCTCTGCCTGGCTGGTGTTTATCTCGGCGCTGCTGTGGAAGGGTTTTGTTCAGCAGTAGATTTTTATTGGGTGCAAAGTCCAAACGAATTGGCTGAGAGAGCTCTGGAAGTGTTGTCTCCCAGCTGCTCTCAGCGTTTCTCATCTCCTGTCTCTCGGGTCCGTGTAAGATCCTGTGGTTTTCCCTGATCCAGAACATGGGAAGCACAGGGAGCTCTTGAGGGCCTTATTGAGGCAGATCCCACGGTTGCATTTCCCTTTCACTCACCCCAAAGGGATTGGGGTGGTTTTACCTTCTGCCTTTTGCACAGACAGTAGAAATGAAATCACAGCTCAGTGTGTTATTTTGCATAGAACTGTTGAATCCTAAAATGATTTGGGTTGGAAAGAACTTCAAGAGATGATCCAGTCGAGCCTTCTGCTCAAAGCAGTGTCCTCACTGAATTAGGGCTTGTCCTAATGCTGGGATTTAAAAAGCCCATAAATGTTGCAAATTAGGAAAAAAAAAAGGTATTTTCTTTTCTGAAATACCTTTTTTTACTCTGGTTTGTCAGTATTCTGTCACAGGCCATCTCAGTTAGACTTTCAGATCCTGCCTGCAAATGCACAACTGTGATTTCCAACTTCTTCCTGACTCTCCTCTGGTTTCTTATTCCCTCCAGCTGTCTTGCAACTTATATTGTCTTTACACCATTAATTTGAGGTGTTTTGGTCAAACTGAAGTAGTAGAAAGGCTCTAAATTGACAAATAAATTGGAAAAGTGGTGGATTATATGCTGGCTGTCAATGAAATGGTTTGATACAACAGGGTTAGCTCGGTATTAAAACCAGAGGGAAGTTTGGCCAGATGTTGCTGCACCTCTGGGTAATCTTGGATAAAATTTGCTGAGATATGATACAGGAAGCACAATGTTAACCTGAATCTTAGCATACAATAGTTTGCAGCTTAAAAATTGTGCCTTCACCAGATGCAGCGTTTTGTTGGAGAAAATATTTATATATTTTATAAATAAACCTTGGGCTCCCTGTGAGAAGCTGCGGGAAGGCAGGAGTGTGCCCTGGGTTGGGAGCTGGACAACAACACAGGGAAGCTGCTGCTGCAGGGCCAGGAACAGGATCCAACACCACCAGTGGCGCATTAAAAAGCCTCCCAAAGGGTGTTTGTGTGCTGGTGTTTGGCGTGGGGAGACAATGCAAGGAACAGGGTGATTACAGAGCCCTGGCAAGGTCCCTCCTCCCAAGCGCTCCGGTGACAGCGTGACAATTGTCCCCTTGTGTCACTCGAGGCCAGAGGGGACCCTGGGGAGAGCAGAGGACAAGGGGTTTGGCTTTGAAGGGCTTTTCCAGAGACACTGTGGCTGCCCCATCCCTGGAAGTGTCCAAGGTCAGGTTGGACGGGGCTTGGAGCGACCTGGGCTGGTGGCAGGTGTCCCTGCGCAGGGCAGGGGGTGGCACTGGATGAACTTAGAGGTCCCTTCCAACCCAAAGCAGTCTGTGACTCAAAGGGAGGCAGGATGAATAGGGGGGGAAGAAGGAATTTCCAGGCTCAGAAGGGTTGAGCTCTCTGGATTTCTGAGTGTGCAGCTCAGATGTTCAGTTTAAATTAGTCTCTGTTGCGAGGCACCGACAAGCAGAGCAGAAAGCTGCCTGAATGCTGGGTACGTGATGATTTCCTTTTGATGGGGGGGATAAAACCCCCTTTGGAGCCCTTAAATCAACCCCCTTCCCTTTGCAGGAGAGCCCTTCTTCAAGGGGCAGGAAAGGATTCCACGCGGGAAGGGCCAAACGATGCTCGAGGCTCGTTAGCGCGCGCTCCCGTTGATGAGCTCGCTGCCCGTGCGGAACGTTTGTTTGCCCTCTGGTCGTGGTCGTGCCTTTTTATCTTCAGTTTGGATTATAAAAACGTTCCTGTTTAAAAGACGTGCGCCAGGGAATAAATCTCTGGGCCCAGAGCCCCTTTGAGCACAGGCAGCCCCAGCATTGCACTTGTAACAAAGAGAGTTGCAGTGGAAGCTTTTTGATAAAAAGTTGGCAGCATATCAGAGGACTGGCTTGGCCACGAGATGGGAACAGGGATGTCACACTGGGTGTTTAAACTTCTTGCCTTTCCTTCCAATGGTTTGTTTTGGGTTTTTTTTAATTGATTATGAATGAATTATAAGGTAGAAAACTATTGCATTCAGTGTGGATGCCTCCATTAAACCAGTCATTATGTTTTGCTTTTAACATAATCCAGAGATTTGGCTGCTCAACGAGACATGAGACGAACCAGCAGCAGTTTAAAGGAGTAAGAATTAAGAGTGACCTGAAGAGTAATCAGCTCTTAGCACAAAATCTGTCAGGATAAGGAGCTTGGGCTGTTGTTTCACTTATTTGGTGTGACTGGGACCAAAACAGTGGCTGTTCTCAAGGTTGCCTTCCCTCTCGTGTGAGTGGCAGGTGGTGCAACACAGCAGAAGGAGAGAAGGGTGGCATTCAAATAAATAAGATATCTTAAGAGCTGGTTAAAGGAACGTGATGGGTAGGACATAGATGTGAATATCCTCTATATTCATATATTTCACCCTCAGCTGGGTTTGCTCCTGCTTCCTCCAGCTGCTGGGCTTGGATGTTGCAGAGCCCTCCTGCCCCTCAGCCCTGGGCAGCACCAGCCCCGAGCTGGGGCAGGTTATGGAGCAATTTTGCCTCTTGGTTAATGACCTTTTAAAAAGAAATGTGGGGTGGCTGAAGGGAGCAGGGTGGGCCATGGAAGAGCTGCCACGGCCGCAACCTGAGCTCTGATTTCCCCGATTGCTCCGGGCTGATAAACGAAACTTCTTTTTCTTTGTGGTTAAAAAACAAGAGAGGCAGGGAAGGGTTTTCTTTGCTGGGTTCTCTGTCTTGTAATGCAGCTGTAAAAGGCAGTTCCCTGCCCAAAGGACGAGGCTGCTCTCACCCAATGTGAAAAGAGATTTTTTTACATAAATATCTGCTATTAAATTCTCAGAAGCCTGTGGAAAGCTATTCTTTTAAGAACAGCTCTTGCAAGAGCCATTGGAAGTGCCGTCCTTAGTTTCTTTTGCATAAAAATGATAATTTCAAATTCTTATCAGGCTCTCTGTTTCCCACACTACTCAATTTAATATACACAGGCTTGATACAAAAATACATGCTAACTTTTATGTGAGTCCATGAAAATGTGTATTATCCCCAAGGAATGTCTCATTATAAAATGCTCTCCACTTGAATGAAAGGAAAACTGAAGTTTCCCACTATTTCAAACTGGGACAATCATTTATTTTGGTGATGATTATAAATGGCTATTTTGGAGACATGCACAGTAGTAAAACTGACACTGTTTTCTTTTGTTTATGTGTTTTTGCTTAAAATAAAGGATGACTCCAAGGGAAGGTATTTGAGGCAGGATTCTTGCAGAGAGGGGCCACGTTTATTTTGGCTGCCTGTGCTGGCCTGCCAGCTGGACCCCAACCTGCCCAAGTGACAGATCCTGAGCCTCTGTCCCAGGAGCTTGTAAGGCAGAATCACTGCCCTGCTCAGCTGCCCTCTGCTCACGGTCCCTTGCAGGCTGCAACCAAATACTTTCCAGGAATTTTACTGCTTAAGATTCCCCAAATAACTGGAATACCAAAAGCTGAGCATGTTGTGGGCAGGTCACTTGTAGTGTTTGTAGTTTCTGCATGGCCACAGTTGTGCTGTGCAGTGCCTGGTCTGTGACTATTTCTTTTGGGAGAGCCCTAATTTAGTCTTTATTTCAGAATATTGCTGTTTTCATTGAGTCTGTGCAGTGTTGCAGGTTATTCCCTGGCTGTGCGTTGCAGTCTCTGAGCTTTGGATCTCTGGCCTTCCCAGAGCTGACCCTGCCTGGGTTACAGACCCACACCCTGAATCACTTGGGTTTAATTTGGGGAAAACATCCTGTTCAACCAACAGTGCTGCGGATGGGTTTGGGTTTAAAGTGGGGGTGACACCCTGAGCCAAACACCCGACTCTGGAAACACAGGCAGGGGACAGGAGCTTTTCCAGGGGGGAGCAGGGCTTTGGTGGGCTCTGCAGAGACCTTGGATTCCTTGGATTCCTGCTGCTCCTGGTGCATCCTGGTAAAACAGTCCCAACCCCATCCCAACCGTGGCTCTCACTAGCTGTGTTGGCATCTCCTGCCTTCTGCCCCAGCGAGGATTGACCCCAAAATGCAAACTTGAAATCATTTCTAGCAGAAATTGTCACAGATCAGCTGAACAAGGAATGCAGCTCCTGGGATGGTCTGTGGAAAGGACAAGTAATTCCTCCAGGAATGGCAGGATTCTCAGGGCCAGGGGCTCTCTTGTGTCATTGGTTTGCTCACATGAACACACCTGAGAAAGCTGCATTTGCTGCGTGGCTTTGGGGTTTGCTTTTAATTAAAGTGGGGGGGAAAGGAGCAAGGAGTGGGAGGAGAGGAAGTGACCACTCTGTCAATATTAGAAATGATGTTCCTCGTGGCAGAGCACTCAGAGAGGTGGTGGGTGATGATCAGATTCCTCTTAGCAAGAACAAACAGTGCTGTCGAAGGGGAAGGTTCCTCTGACAGTTGCACCTCCCAGCTCTCCCCCAGGAGTGTGGAAGGCACTGGCACAGGGGCACTGCCTCTCCTGGAGCCCCGTGCCAGGGCAGTTGGAAGATGGGACAAGCAGGAGGCCGGGCTGGGGAGCAGCTGAGAACAATCCCTTGGCCACGGAGTGTCCCGCGCTAATTGGCCGCTCTCTAATGAGTGCTCAGGATGTGTGTTAATCATTCCACTCTGGTGTTCCTGACAGGACCTTGGCAGTGGGTTCCTGCCTGGAGCTTTTATGGCCGTGCCCATGTGAGTGGCAGATGGGATTGCTGGGCTGTGGTCCCTCCTTCCCTGCTGGGGGATCTGCTGGGGGCAACTGCTTTGCAATGTGATCTTTGGCTTTCTCACGTGTCGAGGGTGTTTTGACCCTTATCTCAGCATTTATTCTTATTTTTTAAGCCTCTATTTAGTGTCTTTAGCCAGAAAGTTGAAGACTTCAGGCAGCTCTGTGTTCTTCAGGGGGCTTATTTAGCCATTTATGTCTGAGTCAAAGGAGGGCAGTGAGCTGCTGGAAGAGTCAATTCCATCTTCTCCAGCTTACCATGAATGCTTTTGTCCTTTTGGACCTTAATTGAACTGTCCAAGGGGGTTCTGCACATCCCAGTGTCCCACAGCCCTTCTGGTGCCTCGTGGTAGCAAAACCCCTGCTGGTTTCACCGAAGCGATGCCTCTCCCTTGAGGCTGAATCTCTCCTGGGCTCGTCTGGTGCTCTCTGAGCAAGGGGCAGGCAGGATTTTGGCTCTTTAATAAGCTTTATAGGAGGTGTTTGTAAATCCTGAGCGGTGGTCCCAGCAGGTCTCCCCTGTCACAGCCTCCCCACGGTGGGAATGGCAGGGGCTGTTTGAGTGGATCTCCCTGGGATCCGAGTGTTTGTGGTTTATGAGCTTTAATGGTTGTTTTGGCCATAAATCACTCTGGTTGCATCACGTGTCCGTTCCTCTCTGCGGGATCATAAACCCACCTTCCCGTTTGTGCCCTGGCACTGCCGTGTTAACAAAGGGACAATAGGAACCCATTTTGGGGGTTTTGTGTGAGTGACACCAGAGTCCCTTTGGCAGTGCTTGATAAGACACTGTGTTCCTGCCCGTCAAGCTGTTGGAAAGCCATTGGAGTAAATGGAGCCTTGGGAATTGTTGTGCTCCCGCCCCGCTGTGTGGACCGAGCTCCCTGTGCACGGGGACTGGGACTGTCCCAACTCCCCGTTCCTACAACATCATTTGGGAACTGAGGTTCTCTGAGGAGATGGAAACGAGGGGTGAATCCTCCCTTTTCCTTGGATGTGCTTGGCAGGAAGGGCTGCACAGAGAGTGGGGTGTCCCCTGTCACCCCTACAGCCCCTCCATGGTTGAATCTCTGTCTTGATCTCGATTTAAACTCTTCTCTTGGTGGCCTTCCGGAGGTCCCTGCTGTTCTCCCAGGACTGCTCCCACGTTCAGCAGTGACTGCTGGTTCCAGGACACAAACCATTGGGTTTCGCTGCTTATAAAGAAGGCATTTTGTGTAACGCTGAGAGCTTCGTGTACAGCAAACCCAAAGGATTGTAGGATTACAAAGACACTGCATTCCTGATAGGAAACGTCTCTGATTTATTTCGAGTTTAATCTCAACATCAGCACAATCAGCAAAATGTGAAACTTCTGCCTTTCTTTCTCTCTCATAAATTCTTCATAACTACCCATATCTGCAAACTAATCCATCAAGGTCTTTCTCTTACGTGCTGGGAACAGCGAGCAGTCTCGGTAATGTGGGAAGGGAATGGGTGTTGACATTATGAAGGTAATTCCAGTCGATGAAAACCAATATATTTTTGAGAGGTAATAAAAAGGAAGGGCATGCAAAAGTTTAGCCAGATAGCTGGGAGATGGATTACGGGGAAACAAACTTGTGGTTATTAAAACATGTCAGCTGTTTGGATTGTTTTTTACATCCAAGCCCTGTTTGATTACTGGGTGTCTCAATCACTTCGGAAGATATCAACAGGTAAAAGGTAATAAAATAACCCGAATTGATTATGATCTTATACCATTTATGATGTAACTTTAAATGCAAATCGCGTTCAACTGCAAGAAGGGAAATAATGTCCCAAAGGCATTTCAATTAATTGCTATAGTTAATTACACTCATAATTTTACTTGTGTGACTAATTATAATCAGGTTTTATCGGTGTGTATGGGTTTATTTCTGATACTAAACGCCCCCAAACAGCAGGTTATTTCTGGGAAATACCTTTAAACTCCCTAATGGAAACTGCCTGTTCCCATTGTCAGCTGGAAGGAGCTGTGTCTGTCCAGGGGGAGTTTGGAGAGCGGGACAGGAAAGTGCTGGGAGGGCTCAGGTCGTGTTTTCGGGGCATTTGGAGCTTTATGGGGCTCTCTAAGCAATGTCGTGTGAGCGAGGTGGGTCTGGGACCTTTCCCCGTGGTGAATCCCACAGGAATGAGGTCCCTTCATGCCCTGTGTCCGTGGGAGCCCCCCAGGCTGGGCAGGGCACTGGGGCACCCCCAGCTTCCCTCTCCTCACCTGCCCAGAGCATCCCAGCTGGAGCTTTGGTGCCTTTCCCACAGACAGGCACCAATCTACCAGTAACACCCACACTCCCTTTATTTTTTTAAATATAATTTCTATTTATTTCTCCCACATGCAACATTTTCCGCAGCCACCTCTGAGTTACCAGGTCACTTTTAATTTTTTTTTTCTCTGTCATTAGAATCCCATTTCATTTTAGTGCTCGGTGGAAGAAAATCGCCAAGTCCACGTCAAACTAACAAAAAGAGCATCCTCTCTCCAAAGGTAACAACTTTTCATAGAATCATTTATAGCATAATAGAACCATTTGGGTTGCAAAAGACCTTTAAGATCGTTGAGTCACGATGTGATTTTTGCAGTGTTGCTCCTGGGCAAGGTGCAGCATCAGGCAATGCCCCCGTGTCCTGGCTCAGAGGTGGCCGGTGCTATTGCTGGTGTTAACACCCTAATTAAACTCTAAAACCAGCCTGGGAAGTTCACTGGGCTTCTCTGTGTCTGTTTGGGTTTTTTTGACTGCAGGTGGATGGATGGGTGGATGGAGGGATATTCACCGTGGATTTGCGGGATGGCACCTTTTGAACTGGAAGGCTGCAAGGCTGTGCTGGCAAGTGCTGCTTTCCCTGGGCAATCTGCTTCTGGATGGGCCACTAAGGAAAGGACAAAGCAAAAACCTTTATCCCCTTCTCCCAGCAGTCCAGGAAAATGAATTCTGTATAGACAAGTGCCTTTTGAGGCAGTGTTTGTCACAGGAGGAGCTGACTGCACAATGGAGCCGCCAGGTTTGGCAGAATTCTTTGTGGGGAATGTAAATATATTTCTTGTGAGTAATGGTTTGGTTTCCTTGTCTCTTTCTGCTTCCGGAGAAAATGTTTTGCTGAAAACATGTTGTATTGAGACCTTTTTTTTTTGTGCCTGCCCCTCCTGTCACCTCCCGCCCCTGATGGTGGGGAAGGAGCCACCAGCTGGGCTGGTGTTCAGGTGACAGATCTGCTGCTTCCCCTCTCACTCCTCCAGTCAAGGTCTGCTCTGGCAAAGAGCTTTTGGGATGTGTCCTACAAACCCACGGGGTCTCAGCTCAGGGGGTTTTCGTACCCAGGGAGGATCTGTGAGCCGGTGAGTCCCCGTCACTGCTCGGCACACGGAGGGGCTCTCCCGTGGCAGAAGTGACAGCCCAAGACCAAAGTCCAAGCTGCTCCCAAAGGACAGAGCTCTCCTAAGCAAAGCCTCATCCACGCTTGGGTGCCCTCCCAACCGTGTTGGTCTTTGCGCTCCTGAGCACCATCACTTGGTACATCTGGTTCTTCTGCCCCCCCAATGCTGCTCTGCCTCCCCCTTGGTTTGGATCCCAAACTCGCATCTCCAGTGAGTTTCGTTTCCCTTCCCTTCCCAGTGGGGTTTCCTTTTCTCTCGTGCTCCCGTTCTCAGCCCCAGCAGACGGGCAGTCGGCAGCTCTGGCTCCCACAGATGGGAAATGTGTTAGTGAAGTTCTCTGCTAACGTTGCTGTGCACGGGGAAAAGAATGTTCCTTCTGGATCCTTCGAAATCCTTTTGTTCCCTCCCCCGCCCTTTCCTGTATTATCCTGGCCTGGCTGTGTGTCCTTCAGGACTTACTCTCATTTCCTGGTGTCTTCACAATATGAGGACTTTCCTGCCAAGCACGGCGTGGACAGGATTCCTGACAGTCGGCACCTGAGGGTACCTGTGGATCAGCCAAATGACTTTTCCGTAACCACCTCCACGAGAGCAAATCAAATGTCCCACCTGGAGCCTTCCTGTCTTTTTACAGCTTTTCAGATGTGGCAGCTCTTGCTGGAGGTTTGTCCTTCTGAACTGCATTGCCCTGGCCCTGTCACTGCCCCGGCCCAGCAGGGCTGGAGGTGTCACCTGAGTGCCAAGAGGACCCTCTGGCACGGGACAGGTGGAGTTCAGGCACTGCCTTTCCCTTTCCTTCATTGCCACGACATTGATTAAAACTTGTCTAATCAGGTTTTGTTCCTGCTGAGGCTGGTGCAGGAGAGGACTCAGAGAGGACTAACCCCCTTCTCAGCACATTTTCTTGCTCTTAGCTCTGTTTTGATACAGTTCAGAGTAAACAGGATCCTCCCACCCTTAATTAATGGCTGTAAATACTTCTCTCTATCTACGTGATAAACTGAGGCACAGCCTGGTGGAAACTGCCCCCTGATTTGTCATTTGTCACCAGCAATAAAGGACATCCTCCACGGCTCATTCCAGCCATCCCTAAGGGAGCTGCCTGGGAAATGGGAATTGCTTAGAGAATCCAGGAAACAGGGATGGGGGGCTCTTGTACACTTTTATTAATGCAAAAGGCATTTCTCAGTGGGGCATCCTGAGGAACGTTCCCATTGCTGCTCCCTGGAACAGGAGCTCCCTGTCCTACAGGACTTCTGGGTGTCGCTGTGCCTTGTACCACTTTGTAAGTCTTGAAGCAGCAACAAACCCTGAGCTTTTCACAATATCCCATTTATTGTGTTTTGCACAACAGCAGGAAAACAAGGCAGCAATTTGCTGCATGCAGAGAACACCCAGATGATGTGAAATAAACCTCAGCAACCTGCTGACATCAGAAACAGCCCCAGGCACTGCCAATTCCTGCCCCAAAAATGCAAACCCTGCCCTAATCCCAACCCTAAATATTGTGAAGAAAACAGGGAAGGGGGGAAAATCACATTGCTGTTCTGAAAGGGCGTTTGCAGATTCCCCTTCAGCAAGGACGAAAGAAAGGAAAACTCAAGACAATTAAAATAGAGGTTTCTTTCAACTTTAATATTTTATGTTTGCTCCTCAAAAGTTTTTCAGTTACGTAAAAATACAGTTGAATATTAATCATTCCCTTAAATAGGTGGATTTGCTATTTGCTTTCCCATGTGTGTTGTTAAAGCTTATATTATTGTTTGTAAATATGAAAATAGTTCCCCCCCCTGTTTTTTCTCCTTTGGTGAGCTGTGGTTGCTCTCCCTGCCAGGATGTTCCTGAAAATGGCCCTATAACTGTAATATAAAGTCATCTCTGCAAACAGTGCCCCGAAGGAAAAAAAATACAAGTCTGCTAACATGGAATCCTACTTTGGTGTGGCCAAAATCTAAAAGAAGCTGTAATGTGTTATAATGCAAGGAAATCCCATTTACCAGTGTATTTTCTGTAAGTAATTGGGTGAGATCTGAAGGTACCAGTTCAAATCACAATCTTCTTGGAAACACTGTGAGTCTGTCCCCTCTGTGAGTATTGCAGGTAGGTTATTATTTAAAAATTGTATATATATGAATGAAATAGATATATAGGAAAGAGCCATTTCTTGAGCTGTCCCATTTTATTTGGCAAAAACAAATTGTATAAAGGATCATCAGAGTGTCATGGTTCAAGTGCAGCCCTCCAAAGAGAGGGAATTCCCATGGATGTGCCACTGCTCCATGGGGATGAGCTTCCCTATTTCTCTCTGGCACATCATATTGGCCCTGGCACCCCAGAGAAGGACGAATAAATAACAGAGAAACCTGAGAGCCAGAACCAGGAGATCAGGGCGAAGGAATCCAGTATCCTTGTCTAAAATTAATTCAAATACTCTGAAGGAAAAGGGGGGGATTTTGTGTTACAGGAGGTTTTTGCCAGACCCTTCCCTAATGGGATCACCCCGATGTTCCTCGATTGTGTGTGGGCGCTTTCCCTTTGTTTGGTACCTTCAGGTGGGACAGTGTGGGATTATAGGAATCACTCCACGTGTTCCTGCCAAAATTGCAGTGTTGTTGTAAACATGCTCCAACCAAACCCCTCCAGAGGCACTTCAGGACAGATTCCCCTCCAAAGGCCCCTGTAGAGCTGGTCGAGTGTCCTTCCAGGAGTCTGTTCAAACCCCAGCCTGGCAGGTGACAATCCATCCTCATGTTTTCTCTCGGTGTTTGGTTTATTTTAAAAGCCAGTCCCTGCAGCTTTACGTGACCATCCCTTTGGATCCTGGGCGTTCAGGGCAATGGGTCTCCTTTGCTGCGGTCCTTGGTGCATGACTGGAGGAGCACGAGGTGACATTCTGCATCGAGACCCTGCTCTGGAGCTGGTGGTTAGAGGGGCTGCCTGATACAAACAACAACAACAACAACAAAGACCGGAATGCTGAAGGAGGCGAGGAATGTTCATTGGGAAAGGGAGCTGAGGATGCAGGAGAGCAGCAGGAGCGGCGCCGTGGGCAGGAGGACGCTGGTGCTGGACCAGGACACCTCACGCTCGTGCAGGGGCTGAGCGGGACGGAAATTCTCCATCATGGGAGTGGAGTTCTTGCCATCGAAGTGCAGGGCTGCGAACTGAGCGAGCTGCGGGCAGGGAAGGAGAGAACAGGGCGTTAAATCCTCCTCTGGTAAGACCTGGGAACTGTGGTGGTACAGGTTGTGGTGGTTCTGAACCACGTGGATGCAGCACACCCTGCGGGGAACACCCATGGCACAGGCACAGCCACCGATGGTTTCCATCAGCCTTGGGAATCAGGGGGACTTCCCTTCTGCGTGAGCCAAATGCTCTGCTCACCTCCAGAGCCTGGTCACTTCCTGGTTGCTACCTGGTTACCACCTTACTACCTGGTTAGTACCTGGTTACCTCCTGGTTGCTACCTGGTTATTCCCTGGTTACTCCCTGGTTACCTCCTGGTCACTAACTACCTGGTTACCTCCTGGTTGCTACCCAGTAACCACCTTACTACCTGGTTATTACCTGGTTACCCTCTGGTTACTACCTGGTCATGACCTGGTTACCTCCTGGTTACTGCCTGGTTACCACCTTACTACCTGGTCACCTCCTGATGCACCCGGTCCTGTCCTTGCCCAAGCAGTGACACGGGGCAGGAGCACGAGGGTTTCTGTGTTTGCTTCAGGTTTCTGCCTGTGCTGTGTGCGGCTGAGCTGTGCCTGGGTACCATGGGACTGTGAGCACGGCGTGAGTACACTGTGAGTACACCGTGAGCACACTGTGAGTACACCCTGAGCAAGGAGCTCAGCCTCGGGTGCTGGCTCTCAGCCAGGCTCTGCAGTCTCTGGACAATCTGCTTTTTCGAGGCACTCACGACTCAATCTCCTGTTCCTCTCTACGGGTCAAAAAGGGGTTCCTTCAAGCTGACGCTGACAGGCTCAGCGCGTGGATTTGGGATTCTGTCTGGTCTCCTGCCAGCGGGAGCCACACCACGAGGATTGGGAGCGAGCAGGTGACAGCAGTGGAAGTGGTGCTGACGGAGCACTGAGCTGGCCCGTTACCTGTGGGGCTTTCTTGGCTTTCTTTTCATGCCGTCATTTCCCCTTCCTTCCCCTTTCCTGCCATTTGTTGAGGGGTGATTTAATAGGGTCGATCAGCTGGCACTGGGGACCGTGTTTGGGGCGATGCCAAGTTGGGGGGGTGTTTGGAGTCAGATGGAGTTTTGGGGCAGCTGGGCAGTCTGGCTCACACCGGGTGGGCAAGGCAGCCCCTCCAGGCTGCCCCTCTGGCACTCACCTGGGCAAGGCTGAGCTCAACCGGCTTCTCAAAGATGGTCCAGATGACACCCTCGTAGCAGTCAGGGGTGGTGAGGGAGCCCTCGTAGCGATAGTACCTCCAGAGGTCCTCCCTGGGTGGGAGGAGGGAACTCAGCGGCAGAGGATCAATCTGTACTGTTTGCCCTAAACAAACCATGGGGTAATACTGTTTATAACTCTTGTGGCTGCAGGTTTTGTTCACAACGCCTGCCTTCCACCCCACACAGCTCGTGAAACCCCCGACACAAGTGTCTTACCTTTGTATTTAATGTTCTCCAATTCGTTTAACAGAGTGGCATAATTTTTGTTTTCTTCGTCAACCTGAAATGGAAATATTTTGATTCCAAATCGTGTATTTCTCGACAAGTGATTGCTTTAAATTAATCGTGGATAGAACAGAAAAGAACCACAAGGGCGAAAACCACCAGCCAGCAGGATGTAGGATAGGGTAGAGGAACTAAGTGCTGGCAGAATGCCTGCAGAACACAGGGAGGGTCAGGTCTTGGGCTGCTGTAATATTGACATAAACAGTCGCTCAGCCAGAATTCTCGTGGATTTGAGATGGACAATTGAAAATTCGACTGCCTACCTTTATAAAGAAGGCCAACACAGCCAAGCCATCCTTGTATTTCTTGGCTTCTGTTACATCTGAGACGTCATCTCTGATGTGGACGAGGTGCAGCTGTAACATAACGTCAGGGCCAGTCACTCGCTGGTTTTGCTCCTTGTGGAAGTGTTTTTGTGTGCCCCTGCACTGCCCGTGGGCACAGGCAGCTCCTGGAAGGAGGGTGGGCTCCTTCCACCAGCCCCTGGGTGTCTGCACTGCCCGTGGGCACAGGCAGCTCCTGGAAGGAGGGTGGGCTCCTTCCACCAGCCCCTGGGTGTCTGCACTGCCAGTGGGCACAGGCAGCTCCTGGAAGGAGGGTGGGCTCCTTCCACCAGCCCCTGGGTGTCTGCACTGCTGACTTGTCTTGCCTCGAGGGGAATTTTGGGGTTGGGTTGCAGGGGTCGCAGTCCCAGAAACGAAGCTGAATAAGCAGTGGGAGAACAATGTCCCAGGGATGTTTTGTATGTCACGAGGGCAGTTGGACTGCACTGACTGTAGAACATTTCTCCTCCCCAATGCTGTATAACCCCTGCTTTGGAGCCTGCTCTGTCCCTTTGCTGTGCAGCTCGTCCTCACTTCGGCATTCCCGCTGTCTTCCCGTAGGAGATCCAGCAGTTTTTGCAAGCGGTGCCTTCAAAGGGCAGAGCTCTGGCAGGACCTCCACAGCCCCCAGAAGGTCCCACCTACCTCCATGGCTTGAGCTCCATAACCCCCCAGTGGTCCCACCTACCTCCATGGTGTGAGCTCCATGACCCCCCAGTGGTCCCACCTACCTCCATGGTGTGAGCTCCATGACCCCCCAGTGGTCCCACCTACCTCCATGGTGTGAGCTCCATGACCCCCCAGTGGTCCCACCTACCTCCATGGTGTGAGCTCCATGACCCCCCAGTGGTCCCACCTACCTCCATGGTGTGAGCTCCATGACCCCCCAGTGGTCCCACCTACCTCCATGGTGTGAGCTCCATGACCCCCCAGTGGTCCCACCTACCTCCATGGTGTGAGCTCCATGACCCCCCAGTGGTCCCACCTACCTCCATGGTGTGAGCTCCATGACCCCCCAGTGGTCCCACCTACCTCCATGGTGTGAGCTCCATGACCCCCCAGTGGTCCCACCTACCTCCATGGTGTGAGCTCCATGACCCCCCAGTGGTCCCACCTACCTCCATGGTGTGAGCTCCATGACCCCCCAGTGGTCCCACCTACCTCCATGGTGTGAGCTCCATGACCCCCCAGTGGTCCCACCTACCTCCATGGTGTGAGCTCCATGACCCCCCAGTGGTCCCACCTACCTCCATGGTGTGAGCTCCATGACCCCCCAGTGGTCCCACCTACCTCCATGGTGTGAGCTCCATGACCCCCCAGTGGTCCCACCTACCTCCATGGTGTGAGCTCCATGACCCCCCAGTGGTCCCACCTACCTCCATGGTGTGAGCTCCATGACCCCCCAGTGGTCCCACCTACCTCCATGGCGTGTTTCTCCCCGTCGATGCTGTGCTCTGAGCCAGGCAGGTATTGCTGCACTCCTGGGCTGCTTTGCTGCACGCTTGGGACTCCCCAGTGCAAATGGAATTCCACTGCCTTGTACTTCCTTGCCAGGCCTCCTCCTCCAACTTTCGGGGATGCGTCCAGTGTTACTTTAACTGGGGAAAACACAACGGTTGTTGTGAAGAAAAAAATTCGGATTGTATGTTGATGTGAGAGCGGAGATTCAAATCCATCTGAAAGTTCTGGCTTGGTTTTTCATACCAAGTGTCCCAGAAATTCAACAAAATTATAGCTGAGTATAATTTGGAATGAATCGTAACCATTATGACCTCAGGAGTCAGAGCCCCTTACACCTTTCAGAAGGCCCTGTATTCCTTCATTTTCTCTGTCTAGGAAAACACCCTCTGTCAAAGTGTTCTTGAAAGTATATTTGACCAGAGCTTATTTGGGTTTTAACTGCTGTTTTAATCTCCGCTTATCTGCGCTGTAAGATTTATTTTAGCCAAGGTCTACAGATGTTCTGTTATAACTTAGAGTACTGCTGCAATTTAAGCCTGAGCATCCAAGTCATTATATCTGTTTAATGGGGTGTTTGATCTGCTGGTAACAGCAAAGCAAAATGTTCTGAGGAGATGCTCTTCTGGCCAGACATCACCACCACTCCCTCGCTGTATCTGAGACACGTTTTTAAATTCTATTTATTGAGACCTGTACGTTAAACGCAGCACTTTTCTCTGCCTAGGAGAGTTCTGGATTGCAGCCCCAGAGAGTCCTGAATTCCAGCTGAACTTGGAGCTTTCCTGAGTCACTGAGTTCCGTTGCCTTTTTATCTGTAAGTGGATGAGTCACGTATCTTTATGGGCTTTGTTTACTGGGCTTGTGAGACCTTGGAGGCTCTGACCTTTGCTGTCTGCCCCTCACCGAGCACAATGCCAGTCTCATCTCATAATGCCAGTGCTGTTCTCATTTAGCACAGGAATTGGTTGCCCTCAGAAGGAAGAAATTTTTTAAAAGTCAGATTAAAACCCTAATCCTTATGTGTGTCTAGGGAGGAGGAGAGTTCTGAGCAATCGTAATAAATACTAATTTTTGTGTAAAAGGTACATCCTGTAATGTGGACATTCTGGAATATCATTCTATAATGGGAAAGTCATCAATCCACCTATCAGTGGAAAGTCAAAACATGCCTTTCCCTTCTGGTCTGTCACAATATCAATATTTTAAACTAGAATTTCTGGCTCCTAAAATCTCCCCAGCAGCCTTCCTACCTTGCTCTTTTAAATCAGGATATATTTGCCACTTGCTGCTTTCTCCTTTAAGAATTTGGCAGTTAAAATAACCCATGTAAGATTTTAGGAACAGCTCAAGACAATTTAAAACCAGATAGACTGCAGATTTATTTTTCCAGCTGGGGGAATTGAACGTGGTTTTTGTTGAAGCGTCATCATTGGTGAGAAAAGGTGGAGGAAGTGCAACAGTTCTCTCTATGAAAATGGCTTTTCACTGATTCACTGTTTACTGAACCAGTAAGTAGCTGATCAACACCACTCAGGTTACGTCTGTGTGCAGAGAGGACAGGCTGAAATCAGAGAAGGTTGAAGCTCATTATTTAAAGAACTGGGAAGACACACACACACACACTGGGAGCCACTGGTGGAACGGCTCTCCCAGATCATGTTTCCTTCAGCAGAATTCTTGGTGCAGAAGCAAGAGCTGCAAAGGGCAAGCCCAGAAATGAAGGATTTAGGAGTGTTCAGCAGAAAATGATATAACTGTGCCCAAAGGGTTGTCCTGAATCCCTCTATCACCCCACATCCCAGTCCCAGATGTTGGTTGGGTTAGAGGTTCCTTGGGCACCTTTGGTTCTGCACATCTAGTGGAACAACTGCTGAGATGCTCAAGGGCCATGTCTAGAATCCCAAAACCCAGTAATTCCCACAAATTTCCCCAAAAGTCTTAGCTCAGGCAGCGTTCTGGAAGTTTCACTTCTGAGATGCAGAGGTGATATCTCATTTGTGCTTCCTTGCTGTCAACCATCACCAGGGCCACCCAACACTTGCCCAGGACACGGGAGAAGGGCACGGCTGGTTCCGAGGGAAGGCACAAATAAATCCCAGAATATTTGGCACTACTTGCCTGTGTGTCCATTATTTTCCATGTTCCACTTTGCAGGCCCTTTCCCATCATACCCTTCAAAAGTCAGAGGCTTCAGGCTCTTGTCATAAACGACATTTCTGGTGACGATGTTGATGGGTGACTGTCTGTCCCCTTTGCAGGCGGTGTCTGTCAGGTGCCATTGGTGAGGGCCTGTTTCAGGATGAAGAAAACAATATTTTCTGTAGACAGCAAGTCCTTCATAAAGCCAAAGCACCCAACCAATGTGTATTCTTGTTTGGGAAATGGGGGGCACCACCCCAACACACGGGGCCCATTTCCTCTGGAGCACATTTGGAGTTATTTTTATATTTGTGACATTTCCCTTGGTTGGAACAAAACAGTTATCACAACCCTGGTACATTCAAAATACCCCCCTCAGGGATCATGTCCACGTAAGGGAGAAGAGACAACACGGTCATGCAGCACTAAATGCTGAGGCGTGTGAATTTTTGCATTATTTTCTCTTCAAGAACCCCTTTGCAAAACAGAAGACCCAGGGAAGTGACTGGAGGAATAACTTGCCCAGCAATACCTTCACACTCCGGGTGTTCACACTTCTGGGACCGGTAACACCAGTGGCTTCCCACTAAGAGAAAAAAAACAGGAATAAAATAAAACCAGGGCATGTTCAAATTTAGGGGAACGAAAAGCTGTGCCCTCCCTAAAAGCAGCAGGGAGATGGATTCGGGATCCTTGGAGAGTGGTGGCTGGGCACAGGTTTTTGGGAACTTCTCGGGTTTTCCTGCCCAGTTTTATGGGGTGAGACGATTCATTTGTTAACTACACGAGCAGTGAAGGCTGGCAGAGGTGAGTGCTTGGGCTGCAGAGGAACCTTTGGTTGCTCAGACTCCTCTGCCTGGTAATAATCCCCCCAAACAGCACTAGCAGGAGTCATTAGGGCTCTGGGTGGGTTCTGAACGATTTGATTTTCCAGCCTTGGCTTCCACACCTTCTCGAGGCAAAAGTTCACATTTGAATACACACAATGTTAAAATAAATGTCCTTTATCAGTTCTGCACTTGCTAACCTTCCATAGACCTGTAAATTCACTTATGCAAGAGGGCTTATTTCTGTTCCAGGAACTATTTTAAAGGTTACTCGGTGCAATAAGGAATTTTAAGAAACCAAGGATCTCACTTCCTGCAAGACCTGAAGGATCTTTGGTCTGACTCAGATGCTGATCCAATCTGCACAATTTTTCAACAGGACATCTTAATTTGGCTTTTTCATTGTCAGGAGAAATGCCAAATTCCGAGGGAAGGAGCTGCTTTAACTGAAGGATGTGCTGATCCACTCAGGAAAGGAGGGACTCTTTGGGTTGTCCCAGGTCTCTTTGGTGGCTCTTTATGACAGTTCTAAACTTGAAAAGGACTTTGACAGGAATAGTTCTCTTAGGTAACTGAACTTTAATCCGTAACAATTCAGAACCCCTTATAATTGTGATTAAAACTAGAGCGTCTGTTTTCTTATGATGGGTAAATTACAGACATTTCAGGAAATGGCCAATCAATTTTCAGGATTGTTATGGAGGAGTCCTGTCATGAGGTTGGTAATTACCATAATTTGTAATTTATAATTCACCTGCTAGAAGGCTCGTGGTGACTTTTAAGACCTTTATCTTGGTATCAGTAGCACAGCAATCCATCCCTCCATCCATCAAGGATTTAGAATTTATAAACAGAGCTTTGTTACAGAACATGGGGAACCACAGCACAGAGGGAGACTTGGACAAGCACGTGCCAATTGATGGAAGAAAAATGAGAGTTTCAGTTTTTCTGTGGCAGAAACCTGAATTTACCCTGAAAACCACAAGTCATGTTGACTGGCTTTGGAGTTTAGTAAATGTTCCGTAACACCGAGAAGGAAAATAAACAGCGTTGTCAGCTCGTTGGGAGACCTGCAGGATTCCTGGGTTGCTGTTCCATTAACATATTTTAATGACCCAAAAATCGGTCTTGACGAGGTTTTGTATTTTTCCGACAGCCTTCTGAACACACACACACACACACGCACATACACACACACACGGGCACACGCACACACGCGCGCGCGCACATGCACACTCACGCGCACACGCACACACACGCACACACGCACACTCACACTCACGCACACACACGCGCACACTCACACACACATGCACACATGCACACTCACACTCACACACACGCGCGCACACACACACTCACACACGCACACACTCACACGCACACATGCACACATGGACACTCACACACACACGCGCACACTCACACACACATGCACACATGCACACTCACACTCACACACACGCGCGCGCACACACACACGCACGCACACACTCACATGCACACATGCACACATGGACACTCACACACACACGCACACACTCACATGCACACATGGACACTCACACACACACACACGCGCGCGCACACATGCACACACACGCACACACGCACACACTCACACACGCACACACACACTCACATACACTCACACGCACACACACACACCCCCTCACACAATACCCCCCTTGGGTTGTGTTTTTCCAGGTCTCCGGCGGTGCCGAGCGTTCCCATCCCCGCTGGGACACGGCAGAGCCCCCAGTCCCCAGCACGGGATGGCCTCAATCGATGTTGTCATTAATTAATGCCTAACGAGCACCGGGTGAGGAGCCCTTCCCGTGCTCGGTCGCGTTCCCTGTGCCGGTGTTTGTGCTGATAAACCGCTCCAGGTGTGTTTCTGGCAACTCAGTGCTCAGCCTGTGCTTGACCCCAGCATTGGGAGTTTCTTGGCAGTTCATACCTGAACGAACCTTTAGGAGACACAAAGTGGTGCCCAGCGGGAACAGCCTGGACGTGAGAGGACCGTGCCCCGCAAAGGTTTGCTCTCAGAGCCCCTGGGATGGGAGTTGAACCCCAAGAGGTGAGGACTCGAGGTGGGGTGGGGTATCCCGGGCTGTTCATCCCAAATTCCTGTAACCAGGACCGCCCTGGGATTGCAGTGGGAGGGCGAGCGGGGCTCGCACCCCAAAGTGCTGCTGTCAGGGAAAGGGGATTTTTTGGATTCACAGTTAGGAGTAAGGGCAATAAAATCTAAACCAACCCAGCCCTCGGTGGCTACAGCTGCCTCTCACCCAGCCCTCGGGGCTATTCATCCCTTCTTCTGGTGAAGCCCAACTAGGAATTGGTGCCTCATTTCTGCAAGGTTTCCACCGAAGTGCTGATGTCTACGAGCAGACAATCTGTGTTTGCTGTCAAGGCCTTATCTCGTTTGTGGGTTGGTGAGGTGGATGGTGTCAGCGAAGCAGAACAGGATATAAACTCAGCGTTTCATAAGAAAGA
Organism: Grallaria varia; assembly: GCA_013396735.1. Classification (NCBI taxonomy): domain Eukaryota; kingdom Metazoa; phylum Chordata; class Aves; order Passeriformes; family Formicariidae; genus Grallaria; species Grallaria varia. The sequence continues at coordinate 633,816 of VWZG01003370.1, read as the reverse complement.
GGTCTCGAAAGCTGTTAAACCTTAAACAATGAGCTCATTAAACATTACAGAAGGCCTGAACAAACAGTGAATTAACATTTATTGTGAGTTAGATACCTTTTTTTTTCTGATTGGCGGTGATGGAACATTGGAGAACAGGATCTTTCGTGGAGATACTTCTCAGAAGGAACTTCAGTGCCTTCCCCTGAGTCACTTACAAGGAAAATTTGGGTTTTCTCTGAGTCAGGTGTGATTCCTCCCTGCGTCGCCGTACAATGGCTCTCTTTTCCCCTGAGCTTTAGGGCTTTATTTCTGAGGCCAGAAGGAAAGGTCCTCGTCACGGGCAGCCGCTGCTCTGTGCTCTGGGGCATGACTGGGCCCTCAGGGACACTGTCTGCTCTCGTTTGGATTGTCCGAGCGGCTCCTGCCGCTTCCCTTAGGAGCCTGTTCCACACTCTTATTAGCCGTCACTGTCAGGAAATGTTTCCTGTGTAATAGCTTACATTTTCCACTTGCTTATCTGCAGCCCAGCACTCCTAGAAATATCACTGAACCACCCTAAACAATTCTTTTCCCTCCCTGGTGTTTACAGCATTCAAATAGGTCTCTCTTAATCTGTAATTCCTGTTCTTGCTTCACCCATCCTTTGTCCCATCCCTTGACAACTTCGCCTTCACCTTCCCACCATTTCAACTTCCAGATATTTCATCCCTCTTTCCCTGATCCCCCTTTTGCACAGGGTTTGGTGAGATCCACCTCCTGTTCTCCTGTCCCCTGACTGCTCCTTTCCCCCATTCTCTTGCCCGTTGTTCGTTTTATTGCAGCACAAAGTGGGCTTTTCAATGTTTTAGGGTGGGGGTTTTGTTTGCTTTTGTAGCTGGGGTGCTGAAATCATTGCAGTGAGAGATAGATAGATAGATAGATAGATAGATAGATAGATAGATAGATAGATAGATAGATAGATAGATAGATAGATAGATAGATAGATAGATAGACAGATGGATGGACAGATAGATGGACTGACAGATAGATTTAATTTATATATATATGGACTTACAATTACTATGTTATCAACTCTCTCTCGCTCTTACACTGTATTATGCATCCTTGATTTGAGCAGTGATGTACCACACCATAGGTGTCACATCAACTTTACTGGCTTTAATTTGGAGCAGGACTGAACTGGGCTGAAGGCTCCTCTTCCTCCCCAAAGTTCAGGACAGTTCAGTTTAGGGAGTCTCTCTTGGCAAGTGAGCAATCCTACTTATCTCTGTTTCTTCCTTGTCAAACTTACAACTGGTTTCCTGAGCGAAGCTGTTTCTTGGCACCGGGACTGGCTGGAAAACAATACAGTTACGTATTGTTTTCATTTCATTGTAAACGTTTTCAATTGTTTTAGCTATCAAGCCCTAGTCTGGGAGCTGGAGGGAGAAAATTCCTCCAGTTGAGAACTCCCTCTCCTGTTCACCTACGCAGCCGGACGGATGGCGCTGCCGGCCGGGGGCCAGGCTGGGAGCAGCCTGCCAAGGGGCCATTGTGTGCTCTAGGAAAAGACCCTTCAGCTCTTTGGACCACGCTCACATCGCCCGGATTCCATAAAAGTTCCTAAATCCGCTCTGTCCCACTTGCTGCCTGTTTGCTGCCCCACTTGGACCTGCAGAGCCCCGTCTCCGAGTCAGTGCCACGGGACGGGCGTGCTCAGGCTGCCTGAAAACACTTGTCCTTGGGCACCAAAAAAAGTCACTAAAACAGGTTTTGTCCTCCTGACGGAGCGGCTGCAAATTACTAATTTTACCTCTGATGGCCATTTTTATTAACTGTCTTTAGTCTCTCTTGAAGTGTGAATGACCTCTATGCCACGAGCAGCCTCGAGTGCTGGGACAGTGAGAATATCCTGTGCTGCTTTTTAGTTCAAATCCCTTCTCCCTCTCACTGGCTGACTCCTCTGTTTGTCCCTTTAGCCTCTTGTCACCCTTTCAGCCACGTCCTGGCTGGCCATTCCCTGCACTGGTGCCTTTCAGAGAGCCCAGGCTCTCCCTACTGCTCCATTAGCCACAGTTTTAAATCTATCCCCAAAATCCACCTTCATCCTCGCAGCATTTTCCGTGGCAATGCCAAAAGCTGGGTTTGCACGTGATGTATTTTTATCTTTGGTTTGTGTTGGGCTTGTCCTATTTTTAGCTGGCTTTGTGAAACTTACTATTTTTGGCACAAAAGACAAAGCAACTTAAGAGCAATTGTTATCTAAGTCTATCTTTTTTAATTGATGAGATTGCTGAGCACAAACCGAGCATCTGTACATAAGTCTATTTATACGTTCCTAAGTATTACACATCCTCAGGAAGCTCCAGTCAGCCACTTGGACAGACAAAATCAGCTCCAAATGTTTCCTCCTCGGCTGGTGCGTCCCAGCCATGTTAAAACAAGTGTTTGCCATCACCCCTGCTCTTCTCTTCGTAACGATACACATCTTTATGCACGTACATTCCGAGGGTTTCAAGGGGAGTCAGGAATGGAAAATGAGCTTTTTTGTGGTGGTGAAGCATTGCAGGTCCCCACAGCTGATTTGGGCACAGTGTTTATACCATGCACACGCACACAGAAACCACTGGCTCGGAGAAACCTTCGTCTGTGACACAGCCAAACTAAAGGAAAACCCAGGCACTGGAGGATTCTGCCTTATTAACATCTGCAAGCTGCTTCCCTTGTGCCAGAGCTGGGAGGGTGTTCCTGGCTGTGACCTGTGCTCCTGGTGCAGCCTCTGCCACAGATCCGTGTCCTCACAAACGCTCCGTGCAGAGACAGGAGCTGGGCTTTAACAAAGGATGAGTATCCAGGGCTAAGGTGATGTGCTGCTGGGAGGGATTTTGCCTTGCTTTGTTTGATAAAGATACAATTCAGATTGTTTTTAAAAGTATTTTTTAAAGCTGGATTCGGACAGATCACTTTGTGGCTTTGCTGTCCTTTTGCAGTCTTTTATGCTGAGCTCATGACGACTGATCTAATGGCTACATATATGACTAAAAATCTAATAAGAGGCCATTAAATACATCCTGCACCACAACAGAGCACCTCCTGCAGGGTCACAAGCAGGGAGAGGAGCCTGTGGGGACAGACACTGGACTCCCCAGGGTGTCTTGGAGACCCAAAGGCTCGTGCTGGTTCTTTGGACAGCTGAGACAGAGGTGTCTCAGGGCAGCCTCTGACTCTGCAAATGCTTCTGTGCTTCCAGCCTGAGCCACCTTGGTGTGAGAGCCAGGAGGAGCCGCAGGGACAGTTCTCTTTGGGGTCCCAGAGCACAGCTGGCAGCAGGAGAGGGGTGTCCCCATTCTTATGGTGACACTTTCCCTACAGGAGAAAGGAGAGGATTTCTCGTGCTGAGTTAATGCCACTTGTCACCTGCATCTGGCTGCTGGTGTGTGGCTTCTGCCACGCTGCTGTCCTTCCCCACCTGGCTGCTGGTGTGTGGCTTCTGCCACGCTGCTGTCCTTGCCCCGGAGCTGAAGGGCATTGGGAGGGAGCCCTGGAATCTTGGATGCTGCTGAGGGACGAGGTGATGCAGCACACTGCAGCCCTGCATGAGCTCAGCACCAGCGTGCTAACGCAAATTGATGACTCCAGAGTGTCCTCCTGCTCGTCAGGCTGACCCCTGAATGCAGCATTAGTGACTGTGTCCTTGGAAACCTGCCCACCCCTTGCGTGGCACCGGGAGCTGGGATGCCCCTGGCTGCGTCGGCTGGTTAAAAATCCTGCCTGCTCAGGAGCCCTGATGCCTCTCAAGGCACCTCCTAGACATGGATGGAACGAGGTGGGATTGATCCTCACGCGTGGGGCTGGGGGCAGCTCTGGGGGTCATGCGTGGTGGAGGCAGCAGAGGTGGCCTCAAAACCCTCCCAGGGGTCATTCTTGGAGGGGAACTCGGGATGTGTGATGGATGTGGGTCACAGCAGGACGTGTGTGCACAGCACAGAGCCTTCAATAAGCTCATGCAGGCTGCTGGGAAGAGGTTCAGGGTGTTCCTGGTGTGACACAAAGTCATCCAGTTGTGCTACATGGATAGATCTTAATGTCACACGTGTCCTGCTGCAGGAATGTGAGAAATCCCATCCATGACCCTCACAGTGTCTGGTAACTGCTTTGGGGAGCCTGCCTGTGATACCCAGGGCGGTTCTTTGCCTGCTGGGCTTGGTTCTCTGCCCCCCAGAAGGAAGCGGAGGGGATCTCCTGCTCTCAGGGCCCATCCTGACATCTGGGAGTGCTTCTCTCTCGCACTCGGGGGATCTGACGGTGATGGACACGTGTGGATGGTGGTGGGCAGACTCAGACAAACCTCTGCATCTCTTTTGGCAGCTTGAATGGCTGCAAGGGAGGAAAAGAAGGAAGCCCTAAGCAACAAATGCTGCATGAAGACCTTACATGAGAAAGAAGGTCTTTCTGCGCTGAGAGAGTTGAACAACCACTTTGGAATAAGGAATAATGTCAGTGGTGGCTTGTCAGCTGCATTTACCTGTGTGTTGGGTTAGAGTGGGAGGGAGAGAGGGCAATTCAGGCACCTTCCCACCTCCTGAAGCGCCCAAGGGTCGCTGCCTAAAGCAGCTGTGACTTAATGCCTTTTCTCTCCCTTCTGGCTCTTACACTGCAATTATTATTCTTCTTTCTTAATGACCTGAAGCCGCAGCTTTTCAGCCCCCAGCGTGTCCAAGTGCACCGGGATCGCAGCTTTGCCGACTCCCAGTACGGATTTGGAATACAACCCCCAGTCTGCACCATTAGAATGGAGGTAGAAGAAGTGACAGCATTTCTTTTCGTGCTGTTTGCAGAGCTCCCTTTCGTACGTGCATGGCCCTGAGGAAGCCCCTGAGTGGGACCCGAGGCTGACGTCAATGGCCGCGTGGTTATGCAAATTTTATGTTCCTCAAAGTTCAAGGTGTGGGAGCAGAAATCGAGAAAATTTGAGGAATCATGTCCTATCATGCATCAATCTTGTGGAGCAGCAGAGCATGGACTGTGGGAGATTGTCCCCTCACGGCTGAGTCCCGGGTCTGTGATAAAGTGAAAGGTTAAAACGTGCTGGGGTTCATTCCATTCCTCTTTAAAGAGAAGCAGCTCTCAGTAACACCTGGGGCTTGCTCTAACCCCAGCCCAGAGCTGCTGGATGGACCCCTATCCCTGCTCTCCGGGTGGCCCCAGACTGAACGTGCCATTGCCAAAGCCCCTCTCAAAGGGCTGGGACTGATCCTGCTGGAAGCTGCAGAGCTTTTGTTGCCTCCCTCCTGGCCCGCAGCAGCCCCAGAGCATCCCTGGGCTCTCGGGGGAGCCAAACAAGCCCTCGGAGGTGCAGCAGCACACCTGGAAAAGGACCATCCGCAGCCCTGGGTCAGGCGGTGGCCGAGGGGCTGGACAGAGCTTTGGGGGGGATGGTTTCTCCTCCTGGTGCTGGTGGGGGCACCAGTGGGGCCCAGTTTCCCTCTCGGAGAACTGGGATAATGAACCTTCCTTCCTTCCAAAGCCCCGCAGGGTCAATTAGTACTAATTTGAAAATGCAGGTGCTTTGACATTAGGAGAGGTCAAGGCTGAAAGCAATTGGAAAGATCAGCAGTGGGTCATTGGACTATTTAAGTGTGGGGAGTTACGAGCTGCCCAGGTTAGAGCAGCCCAGGGGAGGTGGGTTAAATGAGCTGAGGATCTCACTCAAACTGGCTATGGGAAGGGACAACACAGGAAGGAAATGCTTTCAAAAAAAAAAAAAAAAAAAAAGATATTTTCTGAATATAAGGAAATAATTTCAGCTGTTTCTCAAAAGTGGAGGTGTCTCGAGATGTGTAGCCTTTAACTTAGGATAATGCCTCCTGCAAAGACTCTGCCTCAGAAAAAGCTGAGAGAAGGTGGAGAGAGCAAGTTTCTTTTGTGTCAGTAACTGTGTAATTTGGCTTCACTTTCAGGGAAAAAAATGGAAATAGTCAGGATTGGGGGAAAAACCCCACCCACAAAATGTTACAGGCATCCCCTAGGTTACTTTCACCTGCTAAAAGACTAATTATTAACGCTAATCTAATCAAGTCATAAAGGTTTTCTAGACAGACATTCAAGTTTCCAAACTAAATCCCTTAACAGATGGGTAAATTGGGCAAAGTGTTAATCAGTTGGTAATCAACACCAGGTAAACACTGGCTGCAGACTTTGGAACAGCAAAGACTCATGTTCCTGTTTGCCTGACCCACGTGTGGGAAACCTCCAGAGATAGGACACCTATGGAATAGAGACTGGGAGAGAGGGAACCCTCTGGAGACAGGACACCTATGGAATAGAGACTGGGAGAGAGGGAACCCTCTGGAGACAGGACACCTATGGAACAGGGACCAGGGGAGAGGGATACCTCCAGAGACAGGACACCTATGGAACAAGGACTGGGAGAGAGGGATACCTCCGGAGACAGCACACCTATGGATCAGGGGAGAGGGAAGCCTCTGGAGACAGGACACCTATGGAACAGGGACCAGGGGAGAGGGATACCTCCAGAGACAGGACACCTATGGAACAAGGACTGGGAGAGGGAAGACTCTGGAGACAGCACACCTATGGAACAGGGACCAGGGGAGAGGGAAGGTGTCAGGACTATCAGGTAAGAACCTGGCAAAGCCCAGCTCCTGAGTCACGTAGAATTAATTAAGAATAGAGAAATAAACCAGGGGAAACCCCCTCCCAGTGCTCAGACTGGGCTCCTCAAGGCACTTTGGGAGCACCTGTGTTGCCTGAAGTCTGGCAGCTGCCCCTTGATCTGCTTTAAAACCCTCTCCCTTTAACAGCCCTGCTGTGGTGCTTCCCTGAGCCCTCTGACAATGCTGGGTCTCCCTTTTCCTTCGTGCACTCTGGACTAGTTCAGTGCAAACAATCGACCCTTGGCTGCTTTGAAGAGCTGCAGTGTTTAATTTTGAGGCTGCATTTGCGTGGGAAAGGGGGTTTTATTCAGTGTTACGGCGTTGCAGGTTAAACGGGAGCATAAAAATACCTTCTGCATTTTTCAATACTAATTATAGATCGCCATTTAATCGAGCCATCGAGTCAGTGCACAGTGTACTTATAGTGCCCGGGGAGCAAAAATAGATGGGGCTGATGCAGCAAAGACATTATTGCTCATTCTCTCTCAGCAGAATTTCACCTTATACCACAAACAGCAAAGCAATAGGAGGGGAAAACTAAAACAAGCTATTTGGTGTAAGCTTTAAGAAGTCTTACAGATAAAGAAATTACGTTTCAATATAAATGCACATGTATAATTAGCTACAGAGATCAAGTCAAACCCCATTGATTTTTCTTGGAGGAGGGAGGCAGATAGAATCTCTAAAGGTGAAAAAAAACCACCCAAAAGCATTCATTCATTCATGAGAAAAGTCTATACTCGGGATTTTACCACAAATAATAAAAGGCAGAGAAATAAATAAATCCTTGTTTATTTACCATATAGATGAATCAGACAGCCTGTCCTGTATGTCCTGATAGTCAGAAATGAGCCAGAAATAGGAGTAACCTTTATACGTGGTTAGAAAGAGCAGGCAAGGACTTACCTACTGCCTCTGTCTTGAGAATGTGCAGAGAGAACAGAGCAAAGAACAGCAATTCCATTCTCTATTTTAAAGAGGCTCGGTGTTGAAACCAGAATTGATTAGACTCCTCAGGATGTGATCATATTTCTGCTCTCAGTTTTATACTGGAGTAAGTGCTCCAGGACAGACCTGAAAGCCATGGCAGGAAGGTGAACTCCTCCCCTTTGTAATTTCTCCAGATTTACCCTGCTCCTGATTAGTCTGAATTTATTCATTCTCCCAAATGAATGGCAAAAGGAACGGAGCTCTCTGGCACCAAGCCTTTAGTGAATCACTGAGACTTCCCAACCTGGGCATGTTTAGTGCCCTGCTCCTGAAATGCCACGGGTTTATTTAGTGGGAGCTTTTTTCCTGCCAGCCCACAGGACATTTGATTAATACGAGTGTTCAGGTTGGGGTTTTCTTACCCGAGTCCCCCCCTCCATCCCTACCCCACAACCCTCCAAACAGCTCCTCGGCATTGCAGTAGGTTTGTGGGACTGCAAAGTGGGAACTCTGGGGGATTCTGTGCAACATTTATTAGGTGACACAACACCTTAATTACATAATTAAGTAACGATAAATAATCCTTTTTCTTAATTTTCTCCTGCTGCTGCTGTAGTGCTATACACAGAGAGGTGTTTTTCTGTGCCCTTTCCTTTCCTACGTGAATTTTTGAATTCCGTGTGCCCGATTCAGGGGCAGCTCAGCAAACAGAAAAGCCACGCAACTCCTTTTTTTTTTTAATCCCTGTTATGGGCACCGTGTCACCTTTGAACTTGGGGGGCGCATTTTGATACAGCCGAAGAAAACGAACGAGGGAGCGGAACAACTCCCCTCCCTTGGCCCGGTGCCCCCCCGGCCGCGCCGGGCTGGCTGGAGGGAGCGCACGATGCCCGAGCCGGCGCTTGCCGCGATGTTATTGCAGCGGGGCCAAGCGCGCAGAGTCACCCACCCAGCAGGGGCTCAGCTCCAAGCAGGAGCAGCCCAGAAAGCGCCGTGTGCCTTCCCCGAGAGCCGCAGCTCGGGGGGCACGGCGGGGACAGGGGGGCTCAGCGGCCGCGCCGGCCCGTCCGCTCCCCAAACGGGCGGCTAAAATGAACCCCCCGGCAATGAAGAGCCGCTGGCTAGGGTTTTTCCACAGGGGCTGCGCTAGGGGATGACTTCCCCAGCACGCGGGGAGAAGAGAAATAGTGGCCGGGAACAATAAGGGAATTCGTGGCGTTTTTGGACTTCCGAGCGCGAGGTGCCGCCGGGGCTCCGCGGGCAAGGCGCGCAGAGCAGCGGGGAGGGCTCAGGCGCTGCGGAGCCTCCCAGGCTGGCCCCGAGACACTTCGCTCCTGGCCTTTTGTCCCTCCTGGGGGTGGTCAGCAGTGGGCACCTGAACCAAAGCCCTAGGGTGGACTTTTTTCCCTCTCTGAAAGCTAAAAGCCTGCTCAGGACTGAAACTCTGAGAGTGAGAAATTTTGACCTTTAAAATCAGGATTTTGGTTTGTTCCTTTTTTTTACCCCCCCCCCCCCCCCCCCTTTTTTTTTTTTTTT
>VWZG01003370.1:589320-624702 GCA_013396735.1 Grallaria varia | reverse complement strand
TTTGGTCCTTTCTAAACCTTCCAGCCTGTCACTGTTACAGTGACAATAAATTCCATTGCAGCCACATTAACTAAGGTTTTATTAGTTCTAGACAGTGAAGGCACACTCAGGGAAAGATGTTCCCTTTCCTTGTAAAGCCTGTAATCCATAACAAGCAGGGCAGACAACGTGTGAGCTCCTTGCTTTTTTCCTGAAGAAACTCACCTGGGAGGTGCTTGGTTATCAGCTCTCAGTGGCATCGTTGCACCACGGGATAGTTTGGGAAGGAATGACACTGTGGGTGGGTTTTACACAAATGCCTTTGGACATTGAACCTAAAGACATGTGAGGATCTTGGTCAGAGGAGGTGAGAGACAAAGTTAAACAGGGAGGTGACAGCACATCAGTGAATTCCAGGCTGGATTTCCCTGGTGGAATGACTGCACTGTGTCTGTAGCTACAGGGTAGGTAAGGACAGGTGGGAACATCAAAACCAGTGAAAACTGCACATATTTTGTGGCTGCCAAAAGCAGCAAAGATTTTGGAGATGTCCCCCAGCCTGGGCTCTGTACCGGGTGAGGTCTGACATGACCCTGCTGCTACCAAGGGTTGACGTGATGGCTAACGAGGCTTTCACGTGTCAGAGCCAAATGACCCTGCTCTGGGCTGAGGGAAGGGAGGCCAGAGCTGTCCCAAACCTTGCAGCTGAGGGGCTGCATCCCCCGTGTCCCAGCAGCAGGAATGAGGGCTGGATCCATGGCACAAAGGCAGCAGAGTGCCAAAGTCCAGGCTGTGGGGCAGCTCCTTGGGCTGGAGGCTGAGCCGTCGCCCTTAGAAAGAAGATCTGTGAAGATCTAAGGGTTGTGGGGGTCACGCTGGCTTGGGTCCAAACCCTGGTCATAACTGACCCAGGTGGAATTGCCCCTCAATGGGAGAAGGAAGCGCTTCCAAGAGACCTAAAACACAGATGGGTTTTGTGTCCGGCGATGGGTGATTGGGAACCCCACCCTCCAGCATGAGAAAACACACGCAGGGCTCTTCGTTTACTTGTGCGTTGTCATTTTATTCATCAGAGTTCCCACAGCGCTGAACAGGAAATCTGGAATTTCAGAGCTCTCGGTGAATCAGAAGCATTAAAGTCTTCATCTTCCACGTGAAACGGGGCTGGCTCCCATTCTCCCTGAGTCTGCTCCGTTGGGAACAAGCACAAGGTCGTTTCCATGGAATAGTCGGGAGCAGGGATAAGATGTTTTCTGCCTTCTTCACATCTCAGTTATCAGTGGCAGGTTTTGTTTGCCACACACCTGGTTTTAGGGATTTATTGCTGCTTGTTTCTTCCCAGACAGCACAAGGCAAGTTCCCCAAGGGTGAAAATACCACTTCTGGCATCTCCGAGAGACGTTCTGGCTCTGCATAGATGGGGAAAGGGTCTGGTTTGGGGGGGTGTCCTGGCAACAAACCATCCTTGCCAATGTTTTGTGGCTTGTAGGTAACGTGATGCTGAACAGCACCGAGGGACTTCAAGCCTGCTGATCATCTTCACTTTCTGTGCTGGGATGTTGGATAACTCCAAACCCGTGAGGCAAAAATTCCTCAAAGAGAGTGTGTGTGTGTGTGTGTGTGTGTGTGTGTGTGTGTGTGTGTGTGTGTTTTCAAAACATCCCAGAAGAATCTTGGAAGGAGATCATACGTCCCATTTGTGTCTTCCTCTCCAAAAAGGAAGACTTTAATCTGCATAAATTGAGACATAAATTGGATAGGTAGGCTCCTTGTTTGTACTACTTCCTTTCGTGACTGTTTCTTCTTTGCAGGCGTCGCGATGCCCTTTGAGAGAACGAGCAGGTGGATGTTCTGGTGTCCCTGGAGGTCATGGCAATGAGCCCTGGATCCATGGATTGACTGCCTGGGTGCTCAGCTGAGCTCTGTGGCACGGGTTGGGGCTTGGCTTGGGTTGGGGCTTGGGTTGGGTTAGGTTGGGGCTTGGGTTGGGTTGGGGCTTGGGTTGGATTGGGTTGGGGCTTGGCTTGGGTTGGGGCTTGTCTGTGGCATGGGGCAAGGACAGAGCTGGAGTGCAGGGACAACTGGAACAAAGCTGAACCATTGCATTTCCCAACAAACACGGTCTGGCGTGTCAGGGATGTGAGTAGGGATGGACTGTGAGTTCAGGGACAGTGGGACAGGGATGTGAGTAGGGATGGACTGTTCAGGGAGAAGGGGACAGGAATGTGAGTAGGGATGGACTGCGAGTTCAGGGAGAACATGTCAGGGATGTACGTAGGGATGGACTGTCCATTCAGGGAGAACGGGACAGGAAAGAAACCAGGACAGTAAATCCCTCCTCCTTTCAGTGCCTGGTTTTTCCCGTGCGTGCGATGTGTGCACACGGCTTTGCAGGGGACACCAAACCACCCGCAGCTCCTGCCACGACTCTCCCGCTCCCTGTGCCGTGGGATTCTTTTCTCCATCACGTGGGTGCAGCTTTTTCTCCTGCAGTTCCAGGTGTAACTCCGGCGGCTCCTCAGTGTGTTGTCACACAAAGGACGCAGAGTTGCTGTCACCGCACTAAGGCAGAGTGTGTGTTGTCCAACACATTGAGCAGAGCTGAGACTTGAACCACCATTAAAAATTCAGCCTGGAGCTTCTCATGCATCTTTCTCAGTGTCTTCAACACGTTCAGTGGTTATTTTCTTCTCCACAGGCACAATCATCAGTTAATTATTATTGAACTTTGAGGTTCCCTACAAAATAAGGCCATTTCCTGCACATGACGTATATCAGAACAGTATCAATTTGGATATTCAGATAAATAAACGTAAAACCAATCATAGCATTAGAATAAAAACAATTCTAGAACTAAAAAATGCCGTAGAAGGTGAAGACAAATATAAATCAAAGGCTGCCAACAGCAAGGTACAACCAGTGTTTGAGGTGTCAGCCTGAGAGACCAGAGATTAGATTAAGTTCCCTGGACTTCTGCACGATCTTAAACAAATAATGTGATTGTTCTTTTCCCGTTTATAGGACGCAGATAACACTGTTTCCTTGCAGGTGTATCGTGAGGGCAAGTACAAAGGAAGATCACACAGTTCCTGGAATATTGGAGTCAAAAAATACCCTTGAATTGGGGCTGTGACATGCAGAGGTTTGGCTGTGTAGCAGCTCTGGCTCTGTATTTTCAATTCAAAGTATTCACCTGGTTTTGAGAGCTCCAACTGCATCACAGAGGGCTGGAATGCACAAATCTGGGTGTTTCTATATATTAAAGCCCTCCAAAAAAGCAGCTTCCACACTAATATTGTCTCCTTTAATCTAGCAACATTATGCTAATTTTTATGTAATTCTATTAGGGAAACAAGATTACAAAGCTTTTGTGAAGAGCTGTTTATACTACTCGATATTATTTAAATTACCTTCTGATCCCATTTTGTTTAGTGTTCGGTGCTCGAACGCCAAATTTTCACATTAGAACAATTTCAGGTAGCGCTTTCAGGAATATCTGGAGCATTTCAGATTATTAAAAGGATTTGCTGATTTGTTGGTGCTGAGGAGGTGACAGAAATAGTGGAGCCCTCGTTCAGCAGCAGCCCCACCCCAGAGGTGTGGGTGACAGGGCGCACAGAGGGTGGTTTATCCGGGATACCTGGAGAAGAGTATTTTATAAGATGTTAATATACCCAGGCTTCATGAATCAATTCTCAGCCCTCGTTTCTATGTGCTGAATGTGGAAAGCCCCCTTGGCAATACCATGCTATGAAGTGGTTAATAATTGAAATTAATCCTTTTTTTAGGAGAACGATGAAAAACTAAGTAAATCAGAATAGATTTGGACGTGACGTGGGTATCTTGCTCTGCTCAGTTGAAGGGCTCTGCTGTTTAAAATCAATCTGTTTCCACTGGACTCAGTATTTTGTTCCAGCAGTGCCCTCTGCTGAGAGCAGGCTGTGCGTGTCCTGAGAGCTTCTTTTCCCCCAAGCCTCAAGTATTTTAAATCTCGTTCTCAAAAACTGTTTGCCTTTAAAAAGATAATGAAAAGATATAATGATATTGAGGTAATGTGCAAGTCACACATAAATAAACACAAAATATCCTGTAGCTAAGGCAGGAGTACTGATGTCTGTTGTTGTCCAGCTACATTCTGGTCTAAGAATTAAGGTGGAAAAATTGCATTTTCCAAACTGCTTGGGCAGGAGCTGGGGTCCAGGCTGGTGACACAACACTGCTCTTATTTCAGCTCCATCAGTCACACACTCGCCCCTCCAAAGCCACAGAATTCTGCTCTCCGTTCCCTGGCTCTCTAATCCTTTCTGTTCTAATTTATTTGGGAGTTAAAGCAGAATTCACATCCATTCCATTTTAGAACATCCTTAATAAATGTTAAACTACTGATGTGATCATTCATCTTCTCGAGGTCTGGCCAGACTTTGCTCCTGGCAAAGGTTGCTCTCAGCAGCTCATCCGTGTGGGAGCAAATGTGTTTTCCAGTTTGGGCTGTCCTAGCAACTCCACGGTAATTGGTGAGGCCCTCAGTTGGTAACCCAAATATTTAAAAACACACGTGGTTAAAGTTTAATCCACTGTCAAGATGATGATGATGTGGCAACAGGCGCTGCCTGTCAGGATTCATTCTGCACCGGGAGAACAAGGGGGCAGCAGCTCTCCTGTGGTGTGGTCTCTTGAGGAGCATGGGATGAGTAAAGCCGACCTCCTCAAGGGCTGAAAGAAGGATTTTCCACCATGAATGGATTCCCAAACTGCTCAGCTAACTACACAAACATCTGGAGCAGTTATCTAGTCCTTGCCCTGGGCATCCCTCAGCTGACCATCAACGTGGCGTCTGTGCTCTTCAACTGCACCGTCATCTTCACCCGCCTGGCCACTAAAGACCTGCACAAGCCCATCTCCATTCTCTTCTGCAACTTGGCCATTTCTGACCTCTTCACCAGCTTCTCTGGCTTTTGGATTTCCATGCTGTTCATCACCAACCCTGACATCACCATCTTTGGATCCCAGGACATGCTGGCACCTTACGCCCTGTACACGACGTCCATCTTATCCACCATCTATAACCTGGTGAGCATCGGGGTCGAGCGGTACCTGGCTGTGGCTGAGAGCATGAGGACAAGATTCCGGCTCGCCAGAAACCACTCCATAGCCGTGGTGTTCATTAACTGGGTCCTTGCTTTCTTTTTGGGCTGCTTGCCCTTGATGGGGTGGAACTGCTTGCACGCGGAATGGAGCCTCTCGGTCCTCTACAGCCCCTTCTGCGTCAACTACCTCATCTTCATCACCATCCCCAACTTTGTGGTGGCGTTCGTCATACCTCTGTTCACCTACCTGAGAATCATCATCATCCTGCGGAAGAGGAAGCTGAGGATGAAGGCGTGTGGACAAGCCACCGGCACCTACAAATCGGCCGAAATCCAGGTGGCCAGAACCAGCATCTTCATCTGGCTCCTGGCGCTGATCTCCTACGCTCCCTTTTTTGCCGGGGTCATATTTGATGCCACCAACCACCAGTGTCACATCGACCTCTACCCGGGCGTCTACATCTTCCGCAACTGCACGGCCATGCTGATAACCATCATCTGCCTGGGGAACCCCATCATCTACACCCTCAAATTCAAAACTCTGGGGGCCAAGCTCAAGGCTCTGAAATGCCCCTCTACCAACCGCATCCGAGCCTGCACCATTGAGAACATCTAGATGGGGCTGCCCCCTGCTCAGCACCGCCGGGGTGCCAGGGAGAGCTCTGAAATCACGCTGGGCTTCGAGGGGTTCAACCAAACGCGTGGATGTGGTGTTTGGGGACGCAGGTTAGTGGCAGTGCTGGGGTGGGGGTTGGACGTGAGGATCTTGGAGGGCTTTTCCAACCTTAGCGATGCTACTGACCACCACATGGACCTGTACCTGGGCGTCTACATCTGCACGGCCATGCTGATAACCATCATCTGCCTGGGGAACCCCATCATCTACACCCTCCCATTTTAGTTCCATTGCTGGTGCCCGGGTGCTGCAGTGCCCAGCGAGTGCAGGATCCATCCTGGGTGGCCGTGACCGTGGGGTGGGAGCTTTGGGGCTCTCCAAGCCCTCGGCACTGGGCTGCTCCGTGGCTCTGCGTCGCCGTCGGGTGGGAACAGGGGAGCTGTTTTCCTTGGAGATAAAAGTAACTCCATCAGCCCTGTTTGCCCTGTGGCTGGAAATGGGCCGGTGCTGCGCTCGCCGTGCTGCCGACACTGGTGGCCCCGGTGCAGTTTGCGGGGCTTTGAAGGAGGTGAAATGGCTGGAAAATTCTCAGGAGTCTGGGGGCAAATTGGCATTTTGGGTTCTCGTTTCCGGGCGGTCGAATTGTCTCTTTGGCTGTTGGATGACTGTGTATTAACGGGTGTCATTTCCACGGCAGCGTGCGGCTGGACAGAATGTTTTTGGGAGGCGTCTGTGGCTACACCTTTCATGTCTCTGCTTCTCGAGGCACACTCGAGTCCGTGGCTTGTGAAATTCGGGCCGTTGGGGGTGAAAACCTCCGTTGGATTCTTTAGGATCAGAAATGCAGTCGAATTGCCTGTACAAAGCAAAATAAAAATGTCAAGACCAAGCATTTTGTGAAAGAAAAAGGTCTTAGTCCCTCTCTCTCTCTCTCAAAAAAGTTGGCTACTGAATATTCATTTAGTATGGATTCATTTAGTCCTGTGCTGCTTCTCTTTGAAGAACTCCGGGGGAATTTCTTTTGCCTGGATTAAAATTCAGACATTTCAGGAATTAGATGGCACTGAGTGACACAGAATTAAAATGAATTATTGCAATGGGTAACATAACTCAGGCAAGGTAACTCCATTTTCCCCTTCAGAGCGTTGCTGCTCTCCCAGGGTTTTTTGGGAACTCCACCATCCCCAGCCCCAAGAAGTGTCTGGCTGGAACCTGTACAATTGAATTTCACCCTTAGCTTCACAACAGGAGATTCAACCAAAACTTCCCACGGGGAAGATGGTGAAGATCAACTTACAACGTGACATTTTCTATATGATGTCACTTCTACCCGTGCCCATGTTGACATTGGCAAGGTGGCACCTCAGTGTGTCCCTGCCCATGGCAGTGATTGTCACTGTGAGAGCCACGGGGACAGCTGGAATCCTGCCAGGGCCCTCCAGAGGGTCAGGGTCTCTACATCTGTAACTCTGCAGGGATATATCTCTCTCTATATATCTCTCCATATATCTATATTTCTCTAGATCTCCTCTCTCTGTCTTCAGCTGTGTATCTATCTCTCTATACACATCTCTCTCTCCATTTCCCTCCTCTCCCCCGTCTACAGAGATCTCTCTCTACATATCTAGAGATACATATCTCTCCATAAATCCCCCTGTATATCTGCAGATATACCTCTCTATACATCTGCACATCTCTCCCTCCCCACATCTACGGCTACATCTCTCTAGACACTTGTGGATACATCTCTCTATGTGTCTGTAAATACACCTCTCTATATATCTATGACCTCTCTTATACAGATCTATAGATATCTATATATAGACTTATAGACCTCTCTGTATATACATCAGTACTTATCTCTCTATATATCTATAGATATATATATGTATAGATCTCTCTCTATGTATCTCTATAGTTATCTCTCTGTAGATCTCTATAGATCTATAGTTATCATTCTATAGAACTCCATATACCTAATATCTATAGATAGTTCTCTATAGATGTCTCTGTATAGAATCTCTCTATATATCACTCCATAGATATCTATATATAGACCTACAGATCCCTATATCTATAGTTATCTCTCTATAGATCTCTTTATATCTATAGATATCTCTCTCTATATCTATCTAAATATACAGATATATAGATACATCTATATATAATCTCTCTATAGATCTCTACATACATCTGTAGTTATTTTTCCATAGATAAATCTATCTCTTTCTCTCTCTCTCTCTAGATCTCTCTCTCTCCATATATCTATAGTTATTTCTCTATAGATGCATCTGTATAATATATTTCTCTCTCAGTTCCCCCGCGGTGCCCGCTCGGCCCCTGGCTCCGCTCGGCGCTGGATTGGCCATCCTGGTTGGAGGCGCTCGGCGCTCGGCAGCGGCCCTGAGGGAGAGCGGGCGGGAGCGGCCATGAGGGAGCCGGCGGCGTGCGGGGAGTGCGGGGAGCGGGGCCGGGCCCCGTACCGCTGTCCGCGCTGTGCCACCGCATAGTGAGTACTGCGGGGCATCGGGGGAGTGCGGGGAGCGGGGCCGGGCCCCGTACCGCTGTCCGCGCTGTGCCACCGCATAGTGAGTACTGCGGGGCATCGGGGGAGTGCGGGGAGCGGGGCCGGGCCCCGTACCGCTGTCCTACCGCATAGTGAGTACTGCGGGGCATCGGGGGAGTGCGGCGAGCGGGGCCGGACCCCGTACCGCTGTCCTACCGCATAGTGAGCACGGCCCGGGGCTGGGGGGCACCGGGAGGGGAGGCCGGGCCGTGTGAGGGGCGCTGGGGCCGCCCGCCGGGCCCGTCTGACTCGTGTCTCTCCGCAGCTGCTCCGTGCGCTGCTGCCGGACCCACCGCGGTGAGTGCGGGGTGTGGAGGGGATGGGATGGCCCGGGAGGGGACGGAGGGCCGGGAGGGAACGGGATGGCCCGGGAGGGAAGGGCTGGCCCGGGAGGGAAGGGGTGGCCCGGGAGGGAACGGGATGGCCGGGGCTGACGCAGGTGTGGCCGCAGAGCACTGCGCGCCGCCTTCCAGCCGGGAGCGGGACAAGGAGCAGGAGCAGGACCCCCCCGCCGCCCCCGCACATGGCCCCTGGTCCGTGGAGGACATCTTGGGCGAGGAGGACGAGCAGGACCGCGTCCCGCTGCAGAAACTCAAGCTTTTAGGTGAGTTTGTGTGGGGGGCTGCAACGCGGTGAGCAGAAATGCTCCCAGTTCCCAGGAGTTCTGCGTGGAGCTGCTCCCACTCGTTCAGCTCATTGTAAAGTGTTAAATATCAGCTACTTGGCCTTCCTACAGTCTCTTTGAAAGTTTATTTGCAAAGTAATGCTGGTCTTTAGCTCATTTGTAACTGGGATCAGATCTGCTTTTCTTTTTCTCTTCCTAAAGGGGAGTCAGAAGAACTGAGGGGTTTGCTCCTGAACCCACACCTCCGGCAGCTGCTCCTCACCATCGACCAGGCAAAAGACAAAAGCTCCCTCATGAGGAGGTTCATGCAGGAGCCCTTGTTTGTGGAGTTTGCAGATTGCTGCTTGAGGATTGTTGAGCCTCCCGAGAAGGAGAACATTCTTCCCGAGTGAGCTGCTTTGGGAATGTTTGTCTGCCCTTGAGATTTCCTTGGGACTGGGGAGCAGCCTGTCCTGCAGAGCTGCTCCATTCTGTGTCTTCCCTCGGGGTCTGGTCACGTTCTTCATGGATGTCAGTGCTCTGATTTCAATTTAGAGTTGACAACCAATGACAGATAACTGGGGATTGAGGTTGACACTCTGTGGACTTGCTTTGTGTTGGTACAGAAATACTGGCAACCATGGGAAACATTGCTTCACAATGACAATGTTAAATATATTTGCATTTATTTTAATCCACAAATATACTGAAATGTTTTTGTTCACTAAATGTTGTTGGGGATGGCCAGACACCTTGACAAGGCATTGAGCAGTTTATTTAAAATTACATACACAGAGGAGCTGAACATTTTCTAGACTCATGAGCAACACAAGGACGGTACAGAGCACCTCTGATGAGACTCTTGGCAGGTTAGTGCTGTTTGGGGAGCTCTGAGAGCTGGGCAGCTGTGAGAGTTCATATATTTTGGTCATAGAGATAAAAAAGCAAGAGCCAAGTCTTGCTTTTCCCTGAGACATCGCCCTTAGTGTTACATTGGCTGCTCCTCACTCCCTCCGTCAGTCAGAAGTGTTCCAGTGTTAGGGAGCACTGGTGGTCACTCAGGATGGATGTACCTCTGAGAATCCAGCAGGAATCAGGAATATTTGCATTACTTGCTCTCATGACCAGCCTCTTGCTTCTCCAGGGAGTGCCAGCAGCGTTCAGTTCAAGTATTTATTGCTTAAAGCACCTGATCTGTTTTAATTGATTGTTCTCATAGTGCTGTAACATGTGCATGTGTGAAGGAATGGCCCCCACACCTCCTAAATTTGATGTATATCATACTGCATTGTATTGTATGTGCAAGGCATCGAGGTGAAAGCTCTGAGGTAGCAGCAGATCCCGATGCTGAGTGATTTGAAAGCAGCAGCTTGCAGAGAGCCCTTCCCTGAAGGCAAAGGTGTGTGGGGGCCAGGGCCTATGTTGGCAGCAGTTCCTTTCTGTCCAGCAAAATCTGGTTAAATCCCGTGATGGAACAGGCATCCCTGTGGGGGCTGACGTTGGCATAATGCAGGGGGGACTTCCTGCAGTGGAACTTGACAGAGCCCTGCAAGGGAAAGACATGGAGAGGTCAGCTGGGGGGTTTGTCAGGCGTTGAGCTGATTTTGTTATTGGTGCTTAGTGCTTGAGTATGTGAGCAACTTGTGACTGTGAGGATAGAGGAGGACCTCCAGAGGAGTCCTGGTACAAATGGATTGAAGAGAAGTGAGTAGCACTGCTGGAATTTGAACTGAAATCAGCTAAAACTCTGGAGATTGCCACTGCTCCTGCCTGCTTGCAGTAACCGTGACCAGTTCTTGCACACATTTTATGCAGCCTCAGCAAGCCCCAAAGTGATTTGGAACAACGTGCAATCTCTCTGAGGGCAGCCAGTGGCTGTGGCTCCTTGGCAGGAAATTGTATCCAAGAGTATTCCTGAACCCAGGGCACCCTCCCCGTGCTGCTGAGCTGGGGCTGTGAGGTTGGTTACCTGTGGGAGAGCCCTGATGGAAGCAATGCCACAGCCCAGGGAAGAGCTGTCCAACTTGGAGCAGCCGCTCTCCTGGAGCCCCTTGAGGCAGCGCAGCAGGGCCAGGGCCCTGCGCGGCCCCGTGACAGTGACAGGGGCAGCAGCCAGGACAAGGCCCAGGGGCCAGAACTGGACAGTTGTCTGCAGAGGCCACGTCGTGTCCAAAGAACAAGGTGGTTTGGCTGGGATCACCGTAGCTCCAGGAGCTGAGAATTCCTTTCCTTCCCCCTCATCCAGTTCTGCTGCTGCCAGTGCAGCCATTTTCGCCTGATGAAGAGATGCAGAACAACATTCAACAAGGTTCTCAGACATCCTGAACAGAATTTAAAACTGCAGAACTAAGAGTCTAAAAAGGAGGCAATCTGAAAGGACCCTTTGGGACATGCCCATGAAGGTAAGGGATGGGGTTGTTCTGCAGAATAAACTAGATGCAGATGTACAGACTTGTGTCCATCACCTGCTCTTCAGCTGGAGAAGAGTTTAATGGAGCACTGATAGTGCTGGTTTTGCAGTAACTTGAGGCAGAGTAGCAACTACTAATAGGGAGATTCTCAAAAGAAAAGCCTCGGTGACTCAGTTTCAGTGCTCTCCTGTCCCAACAGACTCACCTTCCATTCCCTCCAGCCATGTTTGATGACATTGGCAGCTTTGCGCATCCTTTGGAAGCGATTCTTGGCCAACCAGGAACGAACAGCTGAGGAGTCAATGGAAAGAGATCTGAGTACAATCTCAGGAGCTCTTGCACACGGTCTGAGAGGTGGCACTTACCCACTCCTGCCACTTCAATCACCCAGTGTAACTGCAAACGTTACTTAATTTGGCCATGCCCTTATCGAGTTACCTGCTTGGATGACAGTTGCAGACCATTTCTCCTTTGCTAATTTCTTCTGTTTAAATCTTCTCCAGCAACACTGAATAAAAAAGGCTTTCTCGTGCAACACCTCTGCTCTCCTGGCTTCTAGTAGCTCCAGCTGCATTGGGGACAGGAGCTTGGGAGTTAGAACTCAGGGACTGGGTTGTGCTCACAGCTCTTCCCTTTTCTGCAGCATTTTGGTGTTTATCAGACACCCACATCCTCATTCCAGTGTCCCAAAACTGCTGGATTAGGTTTTAGAAGTGACAGCACATTATCAGTGCTTATTAGCATGTAAACAAAAGTAGAAGTAGTTGGGGGGTGGAAATTGGAGCCTCCCAAAGTCACAGTAGCAGCTGGCTTAAAACCAGCTCCTCTGAAGGGGGATCTTTCATGGCTGCATCCTGCAAGCTTGGCAAAAGTGCCTTTGTCTCCTTTGTCTTTTCCCAAGAAAGCTGCATAGGCCAGTTGGAGTAACCAGATCTGTCAGCTGAAGGTAAGGAAAACTGTAATCTTTCCTGGAATTGGGAGGATACTGACAGTTCCAGACACAAGTGCAGCTCCGTGCCAGTTAGTAATACAGAGGCCATTAAACAAAGTGCTTCTGAGAGCTGGCTTCTGATGGATGCTTGATTTAGCTGAATAATGTGAAGGGAAAGGCCCAATTCTGGTCACACTGGCATGGCAGGAGTATTGCCCCCACCGTGGTGACCATCTGTGCCAGAATCCCCATTAGGCAGGTGAGCTCCAGAACTGTCAGCCAACTTACCACGGAACTGGCCAGGAATACTTTGGTTTTGCCACAGTACACTGAGGGGGTTTCTGCTCCATCCCCTGGTTGCTCAGCAGTTTGTCCCATAACAACATTCTGAAGGATCTCAAGAATAGCAGAACGCGATGCTTTGTCTTCATCCATCACAGGGGTCTCACCTGGAAATGAAGCATTGAGGAGGAGGTGACACCAAACTTGGACATCAGAACCAAGGAATGGTCTTTCCACTGAGATTTCTTGGCCATTTAGTGGGGCAAAACCTCCAGCAAGAGGGGAGGAGGTGATGGCTGAGAGCACTTGGTCTCATCGTGTTTAAGGACAAAAGGTGACAGCACAGATTTCACCAGGGGCCAGCAACTAGAAAACCAGCATGGGGCGTTTTAACTGGGAGGTAGTTGGGTGCTGTCTCCACCTCTGTCAAAACCTCCATTATCCATAGGTACTGAATGTCATTTTGGGGAGATCTAGCCTGAGCCAGGCTTAGGGAGGGCTCAGCTGCTCTCCCACTCTTAAAACATCCTATGTGGAAACGTTAGAAAGCAGCAGCAGTGCAGTAAAGAATAGACTGAGCAGCTCAGAGCCAAGAAACTGATGAAATGCTCAAAGCTGTGGAAACAAAGAACAAAAAGCAAAGAATTGGACTCGTAGCATTAATGTACTGAAGGGTGCAGGAGAGAAAATCAGCTGCACAATTCTACAGCTTTCCCAGGGCATCAGAAGCAGCTCTGGGGTCATGTACTTAGAAGGAATTGATTGCAGCAATTAGAGGTTATTAAAACCATTTCTGGGACACAGTGCACAACTTTTCCCATTATGAGACAAACAGGTTAGCCAGATGAATGAATCTAAGTGGAAATAGACCTAATTCAGACCTGTCCTTGGGTTGTTCAAGGCAATGCTGCAGGAGTTCCTGCAATGGGCTTTGTATCCTTCCATCCTGGATACTGTTTGCTTTTCTGCTATAAATATTTCTAAGGAGATGAGAGCATTTTAAGGTACTGAAAATAAATAGGAGCAATTCTTGCTTACAGGAAGACATCTGGTGACTATGACGGTGTTCATGGGGCCGGGCTGATAAGGGAACCAAAAGCTTATCCCTGTGTTTGGGAAATTGTTTTGCTTTGTTTCCAGCTTATTACCCCCTAAAGATAAAAAGGTCTAAAAACCTATCACAAAGAGGCTTAGCAGCTAATGGGTTTGTAATTGAGGGGGCAAGATGCAGTGTGTAAGTAATTTTACAGCCTGTACTTCCTTCCTTCACTCCATTTCCACCTGGTGAATGGATTTCCAGCCATTTTATTTATCTGTATAGGCTGGTACTTACTGGTCTTGCTTCCCACTGGTTATTGAACAGACACACGGGGTGAAGATGGGATTAATTTGGGAGAGAGAAGGGGTTGCAGTAACCTTCAATATGAAATGTAACCACCTGGTGAGCTCCTTGCAGGGGTTCATAGCAAAGGCATTACCTTGTAGACAGGATTGTGTATTTTTTTAAAGTCCATCCTCACTCTTGCTTAGAAAAAGAGAAGTTTGCAAAAGGTGGAAGAAGCAGCAGAATCCAGGTAAGCTGGAAGGTCAGTGATTCGGCAAGGAAGCAAGGTGGGGGAAAAAAGAAAGGAAGGAGAAGGAATATAAGCCAAAAGGTAAGAAGTCTTCAAGTCTACTAAATAACCAACTCTACATGAAATGATACTGGGTGGGGGGAACCCCAGACACCATGGTAACTGGAATTGTTCCACCCAAGAGGAACACAGAAAACCAGCAGTAAGAGGAAAGATTTTAAAAAGAGCCTGCTGTAAGCATTAGGCAAATTAGAAACTCCAGCTGGTGATAGATTAGAGAAGTGTTTTGAGAACAGTGGTGTCCCCCTGCTGAATACAGTAATCATCTGATCTGTGCAATATCAAATTGGTGCAGTGATAATTTTACTTGATGGCAGAGGGATTACCTGCAGAAACATACCTTTTTTCTCAGCAGTGTGAGAGTTGCTTTTATCACACACACTGTTTTTACTGGACCCACAGGACTTCCTCAGTATTTCATAGCGCTCAGTGAAACTTTGGAAAGGGATCCTGACAGACAAACGTGCAGTTAATTCTAGGCCAGTGTCACTACTGTGGTAAAGAGCTTATCCTTTGGGGGTAAAAACTGCAGAATGGCTTCACAGCCCCACTGCACGGAATGCAAAGACTGAAGCCTAAATAGTCACCAACAGGCAAGAAAGTACAGACTTTCAGTGAGTGACAGTGACTTTTGCCTGTAGCAAAGACTGGGCAGGAATTATGCTTGGATGTGAGAATGATGAGCTTCCCCCCATGGATGCTGAGCTGTCAGAAACGTGACTATCTCGGGCATCCTCTAAAGGTGGTCGAGAAGACCCACGAAGGTGAGGGGCTGTGTTGAGATGCTCAACTCTGGGGTGATTACATTTAGATAAATGCCATTTATAATTTAATGTTAATTGCTAAAAATGTTACTGTGAATTCACATTCAGTTAGGAAAGTTTTAATATATAATAGTGCACATCAAAACATCTCTTCCCCAGCTTCTCAGACTGGAAAGGTATTCTGAGCTCTCAGACAGCTTTGAAAGGATCAGTAGTTTTAAGGTCTAAAACAAACTGCAAAATATTTGGGTTTCCTGCTTATAAGCTCTTCTGAATAACTAATAAGACACTAATTGCTATAGAAATGGATTATGCTGAAGAGGTACTCACCTGACAGGGAATCCTGCTGCACTGATGGTGATGGCTTCAACTATGCCACAAGCCTGGAGCTGGCTGAGAACCTGAGGCACAAATTGAGATGGTTTGGGTGACACTGTTTGTGGGAGCTGCTCCTTTCTTGTGATATCCCCACCCTGACTGACCGGATGCAGCAGCACGTGAAGTGGTGGTATTTTAATACTATTTACACATTATTATTTTAACGGTACTGTGCACTCAGCAAATTCATAAATGTTTAAAGTTTAGGCTGCAACACTCCAGCTACTTGTTTTGCCATCACATGAGGGTCTCTAGTTGCTGCTTTAGGATCTGCTGCTCTGCTCCCAAAGCTCCTTGGCTGATCTCATCTAACCTGTCCTGCCTTCCAGGAGCAAGCAACGTTTTGTTGGGAAGCTCCCTGTGTGCCCAGGGGTGCTGAGCACTCAGATCATCTTCCTCTGTTTAAGGGCTGGGAGGGCAGCACCCCAATTAGCCCAGGAGTGCTCTGGTGAGAGAACTTGTGCAGCAACACATCTGGAAGAGCTGCTGTGCTTACAGGCTCTGTTTTGGACAAGCACTCTCAGTGATTCTGAAAGCATGTTTATCTCTGAAGCCTCAAAGGAGAAGCAGCTATTTCAAAATGTGCTGTGTAAGGAGCTTTGCAAGTGACTCAAGATCATGAGAGCCCCAATGCAAAGCCCCACAATGTCTCTAGGAAGCTCGTCAGTGAGGAAAGGCTTTGGAAAAGTTACCTCTTCTCTTTTAAAAGTCATTGCCTTGCAGTCAGCGTTAGGCTTGATGCATCGGATGTAATGTGGGGTGGTTGTGTTCAAAATCTGCATGAGGTGTTCCAGGGAGCTCTGCACAAAACAAACACGGGGGTCGTCAGGGGCTCCTCCTCCACAGCGACTTCAGCCAGTCTGTCTGCTACCAAACCCAGGGAGCTGCTTTTTGCAAGGGTGGCCTTCCTGACTCAGTGTTAGAGCACTTCCCTAAGGGCAACTTGAGCAAAAAAACCCTACGCTATGGATGTTTTTATCAAATTGTTGATGGCAAATTCAGAAAGTTTCCAGAATTATAGCAGGGCCATCCGTGGGCATGAGCCTCTCAAGAGGAACAGGTAAGAAGAAGCCTCAAAAAGGCAGAGGCCCAGCTGTTAAAGGTACAATCAGAGTCAGTTAAGACCAGACAATATCAGGAGCCTGAAGCTCTTTCTGTTTTACAGTTTTCATTTTTACATCATTTACTGATCCTTATCCAACCCCTGTTTTCTCATCTAGTCACGAAGGCAGCAGTAGAAAGCAGAAACCTGAACGGGATGTACCTTGAACTTGGACACCACTGTAACAACAGGTGCTCTGTTCTGGGTTTTGATGTCATTTTGGTTCTTTGCTGTCACAGGAAATAATTTTTGAAGCAAAGGGTCCTTAGAGTTCTGCAAAATGTGGACCAGCTCTGGTGGAACAGCATCCTGCAAACACAGACATGATGCATTAGAGTCTGGATTTAGGGAGAAATCTCCCACCCCTGTAAATGACTAAAAATTCCACATAAATAGATGGAAAAGTATTTCTGATGCCAACTTTGATTTAACCACAGCTGCAGTTTCAAATCTGACTAGGTACATTCATTCATAGTCAATCTGGGAACAGAAAACAATGTTTGGCTGAACATTTAGCAAATCCAGTCAAATGTGTGACTGCTCCCAACACTGTTATTGACATACATCTTGAGTGAACCAGAAGTGTCAGGACTGGTTTAATCCCTGAAGGACAGTCTGCAGCAGACATTAGAAAATCTGTTAAAACACTCCTTTAAATTAAGAGATGGTGTTTTATTGCATCACCTAATAGCACTTGCCATAATTGTCAGAGCTAAGGAGGGACCCTCATACCTGCAGATTATTTCACTTATTCCCTGATGGCACAATGAGGCAAAAAAATTGAGTACTTCCAGAATTTTCAGTAGTTAAGTCCATGCTCTTGTTTCTCATAAACTTATCTGGTTTTTGGGGGGGAAATGAAGCACTGTATTTATGTTTATAGAAATTCCCTGATGTCATTAACAGTTCTGCATCTCCCAGGAATGAAAGAAATCCTGATTTGGTGATGGTCCACTTCATCCTCAGCTGAAAGGGCTAACAAAGCAATTGCTTGTGCCAGTGATGGCTTATTGAAAATCAGACCAAGGACATTACCCGTTTTGACATGGCCTGAAGGATTTATTTGGAGCAAGGTATGTACATCCAATACACATCACTGAATAGACTTGTTAGTGGTGCTTTGATTTAAGTCACTTTTGGTCTGTAAGACTTAACAGCTCTTTCTGAAAACACCCACCTTATTTTTCTCCACCATTGCTGCCAGCTGGTAGCAGACTTTGCCAGCATAATGTGAAATAATGAAGTTAGGCTTCTTACTAAACTTGTCTCGACTTAAACATGGATTACTAGACAAGGCTTTCTCAACCCGAGTTTGGAACAGGTCAGTGTTGGAGGGTCTGTTCAGACGACACTCCTGCAAACGAGACAGAATTGCAGCACCTCTTATTTCTCATAAAGAACTGACTTTAAAAGCTAAAACACTCTAATTTAAAATCATAGCCATTTTGCTTTTAAAGTATGCAAGCCCTGAAATATGGAGGGGGGGGGGGGAATGTAACTGAGGCTTCACATTTGCATCAGAACATCCAGGATCAAAGGAAAAAAGA
The DNA here is from genome assembly GCA_013396735.1 of Grallaria varia. Lineage (NCBI taxonomy): Eukaryota > Metazoa > Chordata > Aves > Passeriformes > Formicariidae > Grallaria > Grallaria varia. Next base: position 606,801 of record VWZG01003370.1, on the reverse strand, counting down.
TATTTAGAATAGAAGCAAGCAGTGTCATGATTATTCTGGAAGAGAAGCTCTGCAGAAACTTTATAGCTGACAAGTTTTCTGCTAATGCACATTTTCTTTGGTGGTGTGGGACAAAAGAGGAAACTAGGCCAAAAAAATAAGGGTTTAGCTCACACTTACCTCATTCAGCAATGAAAAAATGCTGAGGGGATTTCCCTCTATCAGATCAAGGCAGTTCTGGTTATCCTGGTAGTTTATGAATGACCACTGCAGGCCCTCAGCTGCATATTCTTCCTGAAGGAAGAGGGAAAGGATTATCCTGCAGCAGAGGGCACCAGAGCTTGGAACTGTATGTCTTGTGCAGTTAATGTTTAATGAGTTAATCCCAGCTCAGCTGCTTATCTCAAAGCTCAGCTCAAGAACAAGTTGAGAAAAAAGACCCAAACGATGATATTTTACTCCAGGCAGCTTTTGAGTGTGGATCAGATCCTGCTGGAACAGTTGGTCTGAGTGTTTGGGAACCTCACTGATTTATCAGAGTGAGCTGCAAGGCTGACTTAGAGAGTAAACAGAGTCTACAGTCACACAAAGCCCGTCCTGGCTGCGCTGAGATTTGCCCTGAAGGGTAAGGAACATACAGAACTCCTTCCTTAGCCTGGGACACAGCCCTAAACCAACCCTTGTGTGCCAGGCTTTACTAACTGGGCTCCATTTAAAGCCTGATCCACGAGGAAGTCCAGCAAGACACTGGTTGAAATAATCTGTACAACATTTATGCTGAATTACAGGACAAACTGTCAGGAGTGTTTAACAAGCACAAGCTCTGCGCAGTTATTTTAGGAGCCTCCTGCCAAAAGCCTGCTCAGCAGAGCCACAAATGGCATCCAAGTGGTTTGGGACACAGCCAGATGCAGAGAGGTAAGAGGGCAGGCACTGACTGGGAGGGGAGCCGCCAGCAGAGGTCATGGGTCAGTTTCGAGGCAAGTCATTGTGTGCTTGAACTTGGTTTCCATCTTCACTGACCATTAACCCCTGGCACACTGACGAGGGCAGGCAGGAAAGAAAGCCTGGGAATGTGAAAGTACAAACTGTAGTCAAAGAAATACTGATCTCCTGGACGAAGTGACAAAGCCACGCCGTGAGGCAGGAGGTGCCAGCACGCTGGTGCCACAAAGAAAATAATCTCCCAGACTGCAGTTAATGGCAAAGAGCACTGTGGGAATGTGGCTGCACTGTGGGGGAATTGAGGCAGCCCAGGCAGCGACTCTGGGCCTTCCAGAGGACTGGAATTAGCAGTGTGTGACACTTAGGCAAGGGACTGCAGTGTCTTCAGTGTGGTGCAAATCCCTCCTCTGCTGTGGAACACCACGATTTGTGTGCCTCCTTAGCAAAACCCCAAAGCTGATGCACACTGTGGTTTTGTTGTACAGGCACCCACAGAGCAGCTGGTTCCTGGAGCTGCTCCCCTGCACCAGGAGACCTCCAGAGATACCACGTGCTGCTGGTGTTGGGCTTACAGGGCTCTGTTGGGCTCTGCCTGCACACTAAGCTCAGTCTACAAGCTCCCCACCCATTTAGGGACTTTATGCTTGATGAGGAGAATTAACATGGTTGCAAGCAGCAGCTTCCAAGAGAATCTCAATTTAGGCTGCACTTCCCTCAAGAATTTAGTTTGAAGTGTTCAGCTCTTTGAGGAAAAGCAAACAGTTTAAGAGGCCCAGAGCCAGTGGAACTGGATAACAAGGAACAGCTTTGCAGTCCCCAAGACAAAAAAGCTGTGTCATTTCACCAACTGCCCCACACTCCCCTCTTTGAAAAGCCACTGTTACATCCCGCTGGTTTCTGTGGCATTCCTTACTGACTGAAGGTTGCAGTCTGACCAGAGGCACAGAAACACAATTATAGTGACAAAAGATGCTGTTTTAAAATTAGATTTTTAAGATTTTTCTTGTAGTGGGGCCTTACCTGTTGTGCCTTCAGGTAGTGTGCTACAAAGTGCTGCTGCAGTTTCTCGTTGGCATAGTTAATACAAAGCTGTTCCAAGTTGTTTTCAGGGAAGGCTTCAAAACCATAAACATCCAACAAACCTAGAAGGAACACGGGAAGACAGCGAGCTTTGGTTTAGGAGCAGCTTGAAGGACTTTCATTTAAACCAGGGTGGAATATGGAATATCCGTACCTATGAAGCTGCTCCACACTGATGGATCTGCGTAGATGCTTTCATTGATGACCAAAACGAGCCATTCAAACAACCTGCAATGCCAGTGGGGTTAGTTGGAAACTGCTTGCTTACCACAACCAGAGCAGTGTTCTTCCACTGCTGCTCCTGGCAGTGTCCTTGGGAAGGAACAGAAGTTCTGACATGGAACAGCAGCACCCTGAGGGATCTCTCTGTCAGATACAGCAGAATCGAGGGGTGTTGAGAGGGGAAAGGAGGGTGACACTTAGTGAACGCACGCAGAAAGCCAGGGCAGGTAAATCCCTCTGCTCCCCCTCTTCCCTCACAGAAATCCCATGGATTGGCATGGCCGTACTTGGCGTAGATGACTTTGGCCAGGCAGTCCCTCCTGGTCTCACACTCAGCTCTGGAGCACGGCTTCTTGAACACTTGCTGTTGTTTCCCAGCAGTTATTGTCCGAATTCTCAATGATTCCAGTAGTTCCTCGACAGGAATCTCCAGCAGATCTCCAGTGGTCTTCACAAAACCTTGTTCAGGAGAACAAACACTGCAAGGTTACCTGGCGTGGCAGAGGAATGCAGCCCCTTTAAGTTATGGAAGGTCCAGAGATAGTGTAGGAAAACAGCACTTCCATGAGCTCACCAACTTAAATGTGAATTTTCCATCTTTTTACCCAACCTTGGGAGCAAGTTTTGCAAGACCAGACTCTTAATTTGGATGTGGAGTACCCCTAGAATTTCAGGCACCCCATTTAATATGAATCAATACCAAAAAGTTCTGCAGTTTGCCCCAGCGAGGTTGGCATTTTATAGATTTTCTCTAGTCTTTGTTACTTGTTCACTGTTTTTGAGCAGAGACCTTGAAATCTAGATTGACAAACCAGAGTCATGACCAGAATTTGGGGGATAGTAAGGAAATGCAGAAGAATGAGCATTTGTTAACAAAGCATTTAAGATCTTGCTAAGCTGAGCTGTATGAAAAACTATTTGAATATTAAGTGGTGTGAACTCAGAGCATGTGAAATCATAGGAGGAAACTTCACTATTCAGGACAGTTTCTGGTTTTGAAAGAAAACTAGACCTAAAGCCTCCTAAAGAACAACCTTGTATTTATGCTGCAGTTTAACAGATTTAACAGTTGAAGTCTTTAGCATGAAAATTTCAAAGCTTTCACATTAAGAGGCCTGTTCTCCACTCTGGGTCAGATTTCTGCAAGTCTTGTGATGTCAGAGGAAGATTGCAATCCAGAGTCACAGTTCTGTCAATAATCCTGCTGAAATGACTGTCTCATGCAGTAGGTGCCTTGACCTGTCACGGGAGGATATTATCTCTCAGAGCAGGGGAGCACTAGAGATTTGTCTAATCACAAAAACAAGCTTAAATTCTGGTTTGCTCATAACCTGGAGAGTCTCCTATCAGCAGAAGAGTGCAGTAATCCTTTCCATCAGGCATCTGCACTGAGATAACAGGACTCTCTGGAGCATGCCATGGTTGTTGCCTCACCTTTGGTTTTGTCTTCTAGTTCACAAGGCTGAGATTCATCCACTGGATTAGAGAATTGGACGTTCCCAAGGTGCAGAAGGCCTGACAATACCTGAAATATAATCAGTAATTGAGGTTTTTAAAACAGCTCCCCTCCAGGGCAGTGTCCTCTGAGCCTTCTGGGAACAGGACAAGGCAAAACATTTCTGCACAAAAAGAAGCAAACAGATTCCAAGCTTCTATGGGAATCCCTAATGCTGCAATTCCTGAAGGAAAACTGCAGTTCACAGGTGGAGGCTTTTAGTGAAGATCTAATATCTGGCTGTGGCTGAAGGAGCACCAACCAGCCCATGCTCTCCACGGATACAGATTTACTTCTGCAGCAACCCCACACTAAGAAGACATTCCAAACATCCTCAGGAGCCTCGTGGTGTCCCTGCTTTATACCTGACCTTGAAAATATTGCTCTGCGTGGAGCGGTCGATGCCCAAGTGCAACATTGCAGCTCTGGTCACCTCGAAGCAGTCCTCTGAAAAGCCAAACAAGTGCTGTTTAGAAGAAAGCCATGCACACAGGACACTGCAGCACAGCCAGTCAGCTGGAATTCTCCAAGGAGCCCAAGGAAGCCAGATGCTGTTTGGGTCAATCCCACAGTACGGGCTGGAGAACCGAGTCACTGACTTCGTGCTGCCTCTGTGGCTCTCAAGTGAGGCAGCTGAAGCACATCCAAAGACAAGACAGTTTCCAAACACAGCCCCAGAGATGCAAATTCACTGGCCAGAAGCAGCTGTTTTAAGCCAGGTGCCTGACTGAGTTTTAAGACTTAACAGTCCAAAGTGAAACTTCCAAAGAATCCCCTTAGTGCAGGTGGCCCTGGGTCGTGGCATGGAATAGGACATATTTTTGCCTGCCTTCCTTTAAAGGCCAAGCTGTTATTAATGGGCAGTGAAACTACTCTTTACCATCTAAGTTCCTTTCAGAATTCGGCAGCCAACGGTACTCAGCCCCTTCTGGAAGGTTCCACTCCAGCCTCTCCTCTGCAGTAGCACCTTTTGTGATCTGGAGACAGAAAACAAGGTAAAGATTGAATTGTGCCTCTGGTATTTACACCTCACAGACAATGAAGAATAATATAAAGGGAAGGTGATTTAATTTGGAAGCCTGGCAGACAGGGAAACTGTTAATTATTAAAAGTTGCAACTGTGCTAAATCTGGTGATTTCATGCCCGCTGTTTGTCAGAAAGATCCAGCAAAATTAACTGAATGCAAACCTGATAAAAAATATGAAAGTTTCTTTCATTGGGAGCCTGATAGGCAACTCTGGTCTTCTCCAAAAGGAAGGTCTGAATGGAAGCACTACTCAGATGGTGGAATCTGGAGGGGGAAAAAGAGCAAAGATTTCAACAGAACCTCTCCACAGAATCCAGCAGGTGCTGTGTTTTATGACACCAGCTGAGTGTGAACGCTTTGCAGTTCACCTTCAGTTTCATGCAAGCCTAATTTCATATTTTATTCAGAGTTCTTAACTGCATCTCTGTTCTTCTATTGCTCTGTTTCAGAGAACACGGTGAGAGCTCACAGGAAAAAAAAAAAGGGGGAAATAATAACAGTGTAAGCTGCCAGCAAACCAAAATACACTCCAGACAGATGAAATATTCTGTGGCAGACTTCAGCAATGGGCTTGTCAGGATTTAAAGGGATAAGAGGATGGATAGAGGGTTCACAGAGTCACTGTTACCTGTCCAGCTGGAGCTGGATGTACTTCCCAAAGCGGCTGCTGTTGTTATTCCGCAGGGTACACGCGTTGCCTGTGAAATTGCCAGTGGCAGGTACACAACAATCAGAGTGGTTCCACCCTCCCATGCAGGACACACAGATACTAAGGGTGAATTGATCCTGTATTTTGAGAGTTTGTTTTTAAGGAGAAGACCAAGAGATAGCTTAGATTTGTGTACTAACAGAGAACATTCCCACAGTGGCCATTACTTCTTTTTGCTGTTAAAAACGCCTCATTTACCAAATGCTTCCATGACAGGGTTGGAATCCAACACTCTCTTCTCTATCCTTTCCACAGTTTCACTGCCTTTTGGGGAGATAATCGAAGCAGCAACAGAGGCATAGAACTTCATAAGGCAGCGAGAGGTCCAGGTCTGCAAGAGAGAGGCTTGACAATAGGTCCTTGTTTTTACCATGTTATTAGTTATGTCAGTCAGTGCACAGTGCTGGCTTCTGGAAACACAGTGGGCAGCTGGGCATGAGGCTGAAAAGAGTAACTATGTCAGGGTTATAGCTCTGGTTCAGTGGAAACTCTGTGCCACAGACACACATTTGGAGTGGGAGTGCTTTGCTGAATGGCAGTTTGATTGAGATGTCACCATCTGGAAGCTTGAGTAGAATTAACAGCCAGTGTCTTAAGATGAAGTGAATATAAATGGATTTTGAGTCATTAACACCCAGCAAATCATTTTGTTCTCAGGTTTAAAAATACCCTCAATATTGTCCTCAACAGGGATGGGCCATCACAGGAGGGCCCAGGACAGGATCTAAACTCTCTGTTCCATCTAAGTCTCTACACAGAGTTTGCTGAGCTCCCTGACAGACCAGGCTGAGGCATTAACTCAGGTGCCATTGCTATTGAATGATTCAAACCCAGCCTCCCAGAAATGACAGATGTCACCTCAAGAGCAGCTTATGTTAAGCAGAGTGTGTTTAACTGCAGCAATCACTTAACGCTTCACACATGTTTCAAGAGAGTCACCCTGGAGCAGACTTGCTACGTGCTCCATCAGAGGGGGTTTTAATTCATCTATGCTCATTCACTGCAATACTCTGCACTACAAATCACTGGCAGATCTCAAAACTTAAGAGCAATGTCAGAAAAAAAAAGTTTCTTACCTTCCCAGCACCACTTTCTCCACTCACAATGATAGACTGGTTCACAGGGTCCATCTGGCTTTGGACATTTCTGTAGGTTTGCTCAGCCACTGCAAAGATGTGGGGTTTTAAATCCTGGCAGTGAAAGAGAATATTCATATTTAAGAGAACAGTAATTGCACAATTCAGTGGATAGCAAAGGTCATCTAACATTTGAAAACAGTACCTCTCTTTTTAACAGAACTAATATTCCACTAGAAATGGGTTTTAGCCTTTAGGAGTATTTTGCCTGTATAGATTTGGAAGAACTTGACATCAGGGTTCTGCAGAAGGACAGTTATTTCAAATATAAGCATTACCTGAGGATGAAGTGCAACATGGTACTCTCTCATGAGCTCAGGTGAGTAGAGGCAGGAGAAAGGCTGGAATGGATTTAAAGCCACCAGGCTGCAGCCAGCATTTGTATAAAACGAGTTGACTCTGTATCTTGCTTGAAGACATTTCAGAACTGAAAAACACACCTTCTGTTAGCACCTTCTGCAAAGTGTGTTTGAGTCATCCTGTGCCTGTCTGGAACACAAATCTTCAGGTGTGTTACCTGTTAGGTTTAGTAGAGGATGAGGTGATCAAGAGAGAGATATGGTCTAACATACGCAACAATGTCTTTAAGACTAGCCCTTATTTTTAAAAATCTTAAGGGATCTGCTACTCCATTCAATAAATCCTGCTTCTTTTTTTTTTTTTTTTTTATCCCCACAGTCCTAGAAGGGAAATTTGTTTCCTTGCAGAACAAACAGGCAAGAACTCCCCATCTCTGCTAAGAACAGCCCCTAACTTCCCCATCCTTAAAAGCTGAGGGAGGAATTCAGTTTTGATCACTGATTTCATGGATATAATTGGAATCTAAGAGCTCATTTTCTGGTAACCCCAAACTGCAATGCCAAGGTCCTGCAGGAGTCCTGCAATAGAGTTCACTCCCAGCCACACCTGACCAACACCACCCACGGGAGCTCTGCATGCACAGCTTGGGAAGTGTGACTTTCAAAGGCTTTAATAGGCTTTGAATCTTTAACTCAGGACAGTGTTAATGCCCTGAGAGCAGGAGCTGCTACAGATCAGTAGCCAGGGAAAGTGATTCCTCAGGAGATGCTCCCCTGGCTCTTACCTGTCATAGTTGTCACTGGATTAACTTTTGTGAGATCATCAAAAAGATGCAGTTTCTCTTCATCGCTGAGGAAGGCTCTCACTTCTTCTTCAAACAATTCACTGAGGTCATTCTGGATCACAGAATCTCCTTTCTGGCCATTTTCCTGGAGGGAATGTCAGATCAGCATCAGTCAAAGGCTGAATACAGCTGGACTTTCAGCCCTCCCAATGCTCCCATGTCCAACTGTGGACCAACACAACCGCAGTTTTCCTAGCAGAGACTTTCATTTTCAGAGCAGAGATGGAGGGCCCCAAGCTGCAGAGTGCACACAGCACAGCCAGGCAGAGAAATGGTGTTGGAAGAGCTGGCCTGCAGCAGCTGAAGATTTGTCCCTTTTGAATCACTGAAAGCATTCAAATCTTTGCCTCTGGGCTCCCATGTCCTTGACAATATTGGCTGGAAGGACACGTTTGCTGTACAAACAGAACGGAAAACTAAAAGAGAGATTCCAGGTCCTGTTTGTCATTTCCAGGGAAAGGAGAGGTTAGAAAAGAAAATGAAGGGAAAAGGTGCCACTCCTGAGTTTTGCATTCTAGATATTCATTTTCTGTTCTCCTTTCCTTTGGCAGAAACTCCTCCAAGCTACCCCTGCTCACCTGTATTACAAGTTAACCCAGTCAATGAACAGCAGAACCTTGTTTATACAGAAAATGCTAAATTTAGTTAGCTGCATTCCCACCACGAGCTGAGTTTATTAATAAGGGGAAAAATGTACTGCAACCCCCCATTAACACATTTCTATATGAAAAAAAAAAGCTACAATAATGTCCTCACTAAGGAGCATTATTACCTTTTCCAGACAGCATATGTAGTTCATTTCCAGTATTACAAAATTTTATATGGTAAGGGGAAAAAAAAAAGCCTAGCAACACAGTTAAGCAGTTTGCTGCTTTCAGAGCAGACACACACAATTAGGAACCACTCCACGGACCTGAGCAGTTGCTGCCAGTTTCCCATTCTGTCCCCACGTGTTCCTGTGCTACACTGGCACCTGCCAAGTTAAGGCCACTGTGCAGCTGATACTGCAACACCTGAGAAAGGGCTCGTTTTTGGTCCCCTGCTCAGCATCACTTCAGTTGAGAAGAGATGGTGATTGCTTAGCCACAAGTAAAACAAGGATTGAAAATATACCACTTCAGAGACCTGCTCTGCACTGCTCTTGTGTCCATTCATTTTACTGAATAAATACCCTTAAGGATGTGCTTGGCACCTGCATTAACACCTGCCCTCTTAGAGCCAAGGGCACCACAAAGATCACTGCCTGGTGTTGGTAACACAGCTCCAAACCACACTAAATAGGTCCAGTCAATTCATGAAGTAGGGCTGAATATTTATTAGTAGTTACCTAATCTTGACTGCATGGAAATGAGCCAAGAATTCTTTCCTGGCAGTAAAATTTAATTAGCAATCACAATTCCTGGTTTTCTCTTTACCTGCTTTGGCATCTTGTCCAGGCCTGCGGATGGGAACACTGGAGAGGACCTTTACTTTAGGGTACTTCATTCAAATCAGACTGAAGGACGCTTAAATAAAAGGAAATAAAAAGGCATTTAGAACCAGATAACTCTGGACATGTCATTCTCCAGGGGGCCCCACAAACCAAGCCCGAAGGCTTCAGACAGAATTACTGATCCCAGTGGGGCCCAAGCAACATTGGAAGCCTACCCAGACAGCCAGTGATGGTCATGTCTTCTGCTGCCCCTGCAAACAGAGCTTATTTGGAGGGAATAATGCATCTTTCTTACATCAGGAATAAATTGCTTTGTTTCTCTTGAATTAGTAAAGCAAGGTTTCTGGGCAAGAAATGACAACTTTTTGTTAAATTCCTCCTGTTTGGACACATAGGAAAGATTTGTGGGTCTGAAGGCATTTGAAGAGCCAGTGCTTTTTGGAAAGGCATTGCCCCGGAGAAGTTTGTATTGCAGCAGAGCCAAGGCAGGCTGCCGTCCCCTTCCTGCTTCCTCTGCAAAACGGCAGGAGCCAACCCGAGGTGAGTCAGAACCTTTGGGTTTCTGTGGTCACAGGGCCAGGGAGAATTCTGTCCTTCCAGCAGCCAAAACTGCCATTACTTCCACTCTATTTCTAATAACAGGCAAATTGCTATTCTATTCTATTCTATTCTATTCTATTCTATTCTATTCTATTCTATTCTATTCTATTCTATTCTAATTATTCTGTTCTATTCTATTCTGCTCCGTTCCATTCCGTTCCAATCCCGTTCCTATTCAATTCCTTATTTCGTCCTCCCCTGGCACGAAAACACCCCTTGGCGCCGGGTTCGGTGCCCGCGCTGATGCTCGCAGAGCTCCGGGCACCCCCTTCCCATGCCCGCAGCCCGAGCGCCCCGCGGTCCATGCCGCTTTGCCGGGACCCCCGCGGGCAGCGCTGCCCTTTGTGCCGCGGGATGCCGAAGGACACGGGCGGGCATCGGTCGGTGCCTCCAGGGCCGCGTGCCCCCGGGGCGGCAGCGGGGAGGCGGCGGGGCCGGGGGAGAGCGGGCGGCGCCGGGCGGGACGGAATTGCACGGGGAGGGCGGGATGGGAGAGGAGGGATGGGATGGGACGGGATGGGGTGGGATGGGACGGGCCGGTGCGGGACTTACCGCGGGCAGCGGCGGGGCCGGGGCGCGGAGCGGGGCNCCGCATCCATCGCCCCCCGGGCTGACCCCGCCGCATCCATCCCCCGCCGCATCCATCGCCCCCCGGGCTGACCCCGCCGCATCCATCCCCCGCCGCATCCATCCCCCGCCGCATCCATCCCCCGCCGCATCCATCGCCCCCCGGGTCCGGCCCCGCCGCATCCATCCCCCGCCGCATCCATCGCCCCCCGGCCGGCCCCGCTCCCGGTAAGAGCCCCCGGGGCTGCCGTGTTAGTGATGCGTCCCGGGTGTGCCCCCGGGCCGGGGGATGCGCTGGAGGTGCCGCTGGGATGCTCAGCACGGGCTGGGCTGAGCCGGCAGCGCCAAGTTCCATAAGGACCCGTTTTTACAACACTGTTTCGTTTACACTGTAGACAATATGTCAGGGCATACGGTGAGATTATTCTCAATAATATTCGGTGGAGTATTTAATACTTAGAGATCTTGGGAGCAAATATAGGAAGAATCTTTCTGGAAGGCAGCAGGATGGGTAATGCTGGAGCTGGCTCGAGTCTTCCATGTGCCTGTGATGTTTCTAACTCGGGGGCTGCTGCTCTGTGTTCTTTAAATTGAAAAGGAACTCAATAACTTCTGAAATCCACGTTGTTTCAATGAACTGGTTCCTAAGATTCCTCTTTAAGAAGTTCCAACCGCCCCCCNTTCTACAAAACCAATTCAAGGTCACGTTTGTGTTTTCAGAGGAAGAAAGAAGAATGTCCCAAAAAGAGCTGAAAGAAGCTTTTATCAGCAACCTGAACGGAACCAGTTTGCTGGAAATCTCCGTGGGCTTGTCCCTGGCTCCGCTGTGCCTGCTCTGCAGAGGGCTCCTCCTGGTCCTACACTACTTGCTCCATGGAAAACCTGTAAGTTCCAGGATGCACAGCCTGCTGCTGGACTTCCTGGTGCTGGTGTCTCCTCTCCTCTTCTCCTGCACGGTCTTGTCTCCGATCATCTTTTTCCTGCCGGTTATCCTCGCTGCCTTCTGCGCTGGAATATTTTCCAGAATATACAGCCAAAGGAAACAGGAGACCAGAGTGCCCTTTGGGCACATCGTAAAAGAGTTCCAGCAGACACACTTGGATCCCGAGTACATTCCAGCAATAACCGTGTTCCGTGTTTATATCAATGTGCTGACCTCCATCAGCATTTTAGCCGTGGATTTCCCGCAGTATCCCAGGCGATACGCCAAAGCTGAGACCTACGGCACAGGAGCTATGGATTTCGGGGTCGGAGCTTTTATCTTTGGTAACGCTCTCGTTTGTCCTGAGGTTCGACAGAAGTCTGGGGTGACACGGCCTAAGTTCTCCAACGTGGCCAGGCAGTTCTTCTCCGTTTGGCCCTTGATTTCCCTCGGCGTTGGGCGACTGCTGAGCGTTAAATCCATAGAGTACCACGAACACACATCGGAGTACGGAGTGCACTGGAATTTCTTCTTCACCCTGGCACTTGTGAGAGTCACAGCATCTCTACTTTTAGCCATTTTTCCAAAGAATAAGTCTTGGATCCTGGCTCTGACTGTGGCCGTGCTGTATCAGCTCATTCTTAACACTACCCCTCTGAAGACGTTTCTCCTGCACGGGAGCAGCGGCAGAGGGAGCAGGGATGGATTTCTGGATGCCAACAGGGAAGGGCTGCTCTCTCTTTTTGGCTACCTGGCCATTTACCTGGGCAGCGTCCAGGTGGGGCTGTGGCTGCTGCGGCGCAGGAGCTCCGTGAGGGGCTGGCTGGGGGCACTGGGGGGGTTGGCACGGGCAGTGCTGGTGCTGTTGGTGTCCCTCCACGTGTCACAGGCGCACGTGGACCCCGTGTCCCGCCGCATGGCCAACCTCTCCTACTGCCTCTGGGTCACCGCTCACTGCCTGATGTTATTTGGCCTTTTCATGGCCACTGATCTCGTGCTGGTGTTCACAAAGCTGCTGGTGAAGGGGTCCAGCGTGCCCTGCTGCTGGAATGTTGTGCAGCCCCCTAATTCCAGTAAAATTCCAACGGAGGCCGTGCCGGTGGGAAGGGAAGACAAGGTGCCACCCCGTTGCCTGATCAGTGCCATTAACAAAAATCAATTACTGTTTTTCCTGCTAGCGAATATTATGACTGGTGCTGTGAATATCCTGGTAGATACAATCCACAGCCAGGCTGCCTTTACACTATGCATATTGCACTTCTATATGTTTTGTAACTGTTTAATTATGTATATATTGCACACCAAAAATATAGTATTAAAGTTTTGGTGATTCCACTCTGAGTGGACTAGTTGGACTTTGTTTGCTGTAGTTGAATGATGGTATTCAATGGAAAAATTTGTATTTTTCCTGTGTGTTGCAATAATTTATAATTCAGTATAGCTTTTTATTATTTAGTATTGATTATTTTTTAATAATCCATTTTACCAGATTATACAGTCAATGCTGTTACATGTTGGGAATAGTTACACATTTTTCTGAAAAATTAGTTTTTGAGATTGCTGAATATTCGTGTTACTCCTAAGAGTACATTTTATTTACAATTAGTGAACTGTGCTCATACCCAGGGGCTGGTGGAATTAGAGAATGATGTATGGAGGAGAAGCCAGATGTAAAGTAAGAAAACGAGTAATTACATATAGAGAGAGGCTTAACTGTGTCAAGATTTACCTAGTCAAGGCCCTTGAATAAATAATAGATAAGAATAATTCTTTATACAAAACGTATTGAATAAGTGGATACTTAAAAATGTTTTTGGCCCCAGTCCTGCAAAGATTTATGCATATGCTTGACTTTGATGGTAGTAATTCTAAGTGGAATGTTAATCACATAGTGAAATCTAAATTAGCCTTTGAATTAAAGCTAAATTTTATTTCCATCCTCACTGATGAATACAAATGAAGACCCTGGATAAAGTGTGATACTCTGAAGGATAAACTCTACTGCAGATGAATTCCTAAAGCAGTTGTTGGAAGCTGTGGTACAGAAAATAAGAGCGGCACAGCCTTTTATAAGAAAATACAAAGATCCCAAACTAATTCACCCTCAGACTGCAGGACCAGCACATTGTGACAGCTCATCTTCAGAAACGCTGTAAAACAGGGACTTCAGCTCTACTTTGAAAGTACTCAAGGTCCACCTAGAAAATTATTTTAAACAGCAGCTCGTTGAATATTGTATTTTGACAGCTGAGATGTCTTCGAGGGGGAATATTTAGTATTAACTTCTATTAGCAAACAAACAGGATGCAGATGGAAAGAAGTGTGATGCCATGGCAGAGCCTTGACAAGGGATGTGCTCAGCTTCTTTCTCACAGTTTTCCTGCAAGGCCAGAGCAGAACACCCTCTTTGATCCCTTTCCTAGCTGTGACAGTTCTTCATGAACCTCATAAAGTTGTTTAGAAGGAAAATACATTTAAAGATTGTGCAGAATTCAATAATGGGATATGAATACTTTAGAATACAAATGGTAGCTGATGATAGATGGCTGATGTCAGTCCAGTTACAGCAGTGCACATGGGCCATATTCCATATTTCTCCTGTCTATCAAATGTGATGAATCATAAAACCTTTGGAGATTAAGCCTCTAAATCAGATTCCTTAAGGCAGCCGTGCTGTGGAAGATTCTTGAATTTATGAGGTTCTCTTAGCCCCTGGCCAATGGAAAGGTGAAGTCTGAGGATTACAGGCTGTGGCCATGCTGAGCTCATGCTTGTTTGCTTCCAAGTTAAAGCCACCTAGTGTTTAGAATTAAAGAAATGCAGCCTGTATTATCCTGGGGACAAGTGCAATAATTGGCAACAATGCCTTATAAACAGTTGTCACAGTTTACAGCAGAGTTTTCTGGTGACTGCTGGATGTATTTACTTTAAAACACTTTCTAGCCTTGCCTGGGGAAGAAAGGCCTCTCTCGTGAACCAAATGGCACTGCTCATTTATGCAGAATTAAACACGGATATTAATTTCTGAAATATTTAAAGCCCGAGCTCTGCAATGAATTCTGCCTGTGAGCACAAGTCTATCGGTGTGATTCAGAACCAAGGCATTAATTGGGTGTGACAAGCAGAGTTGTGTCTGGACAAGCACAAACTCTCCAGGTGCCAACTCCGCTTGGTGAAGCAGAAATGACGTGGGAGGTCTGGAGTGTCTGTGCAGAGCCCTGTGAGCTCCTCACAGGCAGTGGGTGCCGGTGCCAGGACTGGAGCCAGCAAACCAAGGGGATCTGGGTGTGCCACAGGAGGTTCAGGTTGGACATCAGGAGGAATTTCTTCATGAAAAGGGCTGCCAGGCATTGGAAGGGAGGTGGTGGAGTCCCCATCCCTGGAGGTGTCCAAGGAATGACTGGACGTGGCACTCAGTGCTGTGGGCTGGGTGACAAGGTGGGCATCGGGCACAGCTTGGACTCAATGGTCTTAGAGGGCTTTTACAGCCTAAATGATTCTGTGATTCTGCAAGTTGTTCACCACTGAATTAATGAGGGACAATTAATTCTCATTGCTTATTGTCGATAACAAATGCAGCGAGCTCTGCCCTGAAGCAACCAGAGAGGTTATTAATGCTGAATATTCAGCCCATGAATACAGATAATTACCCAGGCCCCTGAAAGAGCCCAGAAATGCAAGTGAGCACTCTTTGATCACTGTAGGAGCAAACAGCACTGCAACGGGATTGAAAAGATGGGAGCAATGAACACTCTGACCCTGCTTTCTCCATACACCTCCAGAGCTGTCAGCTGGGTGCTTGGAAGGAACTGGAACACTACATTTCACTTCACTCTGGGCTGTGTTGAGACAAGTAACCTTGTACAGACCGAAGATATATTTAAAAAAATACGAACCTTTTATTTAGTTGTTACATAATTAACAAAAGTTTTAAGACAACTTCAACTATGAACACTAAAATGGTTCAACCATAGCATGCCACTTCAGTAACAGTAAATCAGAGGACTGGGAAAACGAATTGGTTTGTCTTTGCTGCCATAATTCCACCAAAAAACCTTTTGGTAGGGCTGCAAGAAAGAAAAAATGTGATGGGAGGGCTGAGCTGATTACATTTATCCTTAACCTTTTGTTAAACATTAGCAGCTTCTTAACAAATCATTATTTTTAAGGATCAGCTCCTTAGCATGCCTTCCCTTTCAACCCAGTACTGTCTCTTTTGAAGTCAAATGTTACAATAAAGATTGCAGGCAGTATCCTATTTCAAAGCCACCATGTCCTAGAGAACAGGTATTTCTTCCAGGCAAAGAGGAGCATGCAAATGAATGCAGGAAGGGGCAGGCTGCCTTGCACCGTGTTGCAGATAACAAACAAGTGTTCCAGCAACTTGAAAAAAAAAAAAAGCCATGGATAAAAATGGTGTGAAATGCAGTGGTGCTTTTCACACATAGTTCATCAGTGTGCATGGCAAGAATACAAGATTTGGGCACTGCTCTTTGTCGATGTGATCCAAGCACGCTCTGGGAGTGGAGGGGCTGATGTGACACAGGAACTCCCATCCTTGCAAAGACAAGGTAAGTTCACCTCGGGTCAGATTGCTCACAGGGCTGTGGTGTGAGAAAATATCCCTTGTTACAAAATCCCAGCTCTCCTGCTGCAGAAAAAGATGAAAACACGCCGACTGTAAGCTGTGCAGCACCATGTTCCTGTTAGAGACACTGCACGAGGAGCTCCAGTAAATCAACCCCTCCACTAACGATGGGTTTTATGCAGACACAAGGAGGGGGGAAAAAAAAGAAAACCCCGCTCCTTAATTACCTCCCCTGCATTTTCTTGTGAGGACTTCAGTGTCTACATACACACATGGAACAAGAATGAACACATCAGCTGGGTTATTTAATAGTTCAAGAAAGGCTCTGGGTTTGGTTTTTGGGTTTTTTTTGTGTGGTTTTTTTTTGTTTGTTTTTTTGCTGTTTAATGGAGGCAGCCACAGGATTTCTTGCTGGCTGCGCTGGGGTGCTGCAGGCAGAGCATCCCCCAGGCAGAGCAACTCCATCCCACCAAGGGGAGTTTGATGCTGGGCTGAACTCACGGAACTTGGAAGGGGCCCACAAGGATGAAGCACAACTCATGAACATGAGCCAGGAGTGTGCCCAGGTGGCCAAGCAAGGGCATCCTCCCCTGGGTCAGGAACAGTGTGGCCGACAGGGCCAGGGAAGTGATTCTGCACCTGAACTCAGTGCTGGTGAGGCCACACCTCGAGTGCTGTGTCCAGTTCTGGGCCCAGCAGTTCAGGAAGGATGTCCAGGTGCTGGAGCTTGTCCAGAGAAGGGCAGCGAGGCTGGGGAAGGGTCTGGAGCACAAATCCTGGGGGAACAGCTGAGGGAGCTGGGGTTGTTGAGCCTGGAAAACAGAAGGTTCGGGGGAGACCTTCTCACTCGACAACTCCCTTACAGGAGGTTGTACCCTGGTGGGTGTTCATCTCTTCTCCCAGGGAAACTGCAATAGGACAAGAGGGCACGGGCTTAAGCTCTGCCAAGGGAGGTTTAGGTGAGATTATTAGGAACAAATTTTATACAGAGAGAGTGATCAGGCGTTGGAATGGCCTGCCCAGAGAGGGGGTGGATTCTCCATCCCTGGAGGTGGCACTCAGCGCCCTGATCTGGGAATCACAGTGGGGTTGGACCGCAGTGGGGTTGGACTTTGTGATGTCAGAGGTCTCTTCCAACCCCGTTGATTCCATGATTCGACGGTTGAACGCCTCAGAACACCCCAAAACCCCACCGTGTGCCACACAAAGCCGCTTTCCCCCGCTCCCTTCCCCAGGGCTCGCCCGGGGCCGTTCGCGCCCGCGATAACGCCCCGCACTCGAGGGTCGGAGGAGGAACAGGCGAGTGTTAACACCCCGCACCGCCGCGGGGGCGCTTCGGGCCGCACGACCGCTGCCCTGCACCCCCCGCCCTGGGCACTGCCACCCGCCCTCCGCGGGCAGTGCCAACCACGGCCCTCCCGGCCCTCATGCCCCGCGCCGCGATCGGGCCCGGCCGCTGCCTGGGGCGGTGTCGGCGCGGCCTGGGGCGGTCTCGACGCTGCCCGGGGCGGTCCCGACGCTGCCCGGGGCGGTCCCGGTGAGGCCCGGGGCGGTCCTGGCGCTGCCCGGGGCGGTCCCGACGCTGCCCGGGGCGGTCCCGGTGAGGCCCGGGGCGGTCCTGACGCTGCCCGGGG
>VWZG01003370.1:568748-588659 GCA_013396735.1 Grallaria varia | reverse complement strand
CCCAACCCCCTTGCCCCCCTCGGGCTCCATTCCCCCCCATCCCCGCCTGTTTTCCATCCCGCCGGCTCTGCTGCCTTCCCGTCGGCCGTGTGCTGCCGCATCGCTCCCCGTCCCTCGCCGACCCTCGCCATCGCTCCCCCTCCCTCTCCATCGCTCGCCGTCCCTCGCCGACCCTCGCCATCGCTCCCCGTCCATTCCCATCCCTCGCCATCGCTCCCCGTCCCTCGCCGTCCATTCCCGTCCCTCGCCGTCGCTCCCCATCCCTCGCCGTGCCGTCCCTCGCCATGCCGCCGTTGCCCGGCGGGGCGGGCCCGGCCGCTGCCGTGGTGGTGAATCGGGCGATGCGGAGCGCCGGCTGTGCTGTGTGTGGTGAAAGTGTGGCGGGGAAGCGCGGCGGGTGTTTACTCCGGGGCCGGGCCGCCCGCAGGGAGGAGGAAGCGGCAGCGGCAGCAGCAGCAGGAGGAGCAGCAGCAATGGCGCGGCTCGTGGCGGTGTGCCGGGACGGCGAGGAGGAATTCCCCTTCGAGAAGAGGCAGATCCCGCTGTACATCGATGACACGCTCACGGTGAGTCCCCCGCGGGCCGCCCCGCGGTGCAGCGGCCGGGCAGGGCCTTGCCGGGCCGCGCTGGCCCCTCCTCGCTCGGGGTGAATTGCGCTGCACGGGGCAACTTGGATTTGAATCTGATCCGGAGCGGGCAGGCCGGGGAAGGGCCGGGTTATCGCCCCGCTGGGGCCCCCGGCACGACTTGGTGTCTCGGCGTGGAGCAGCAGAGGTGGAGCAAAGCCATTTTCCAGCTGAGAGCGAAGGGAGCCATGTTAACGCTAAACCCCAGCTTCAAACTCTGCAGTTATTCTGCTCTTAAATAGGCGAGAAAAAGCTAAAGGTGTTTTCGAAAGCTTTGGCTTAAAGGCACGGTTATTGAGGCTGAGAGAGTGTCCAT
Source organism: Grallaria varia (assembly GCA_013396735.1). Classification (NCBI taxonomy): domain Eukaryota; kingdom Metazoa; phylum Chordata; class Aves; order Passeriformes; family Formicariidae; genus Grallaria; species Grallaria varia. Next base: position 587,717 of record VWZG01003370.1, on the reverse strand, counting down.
TTCAGGATGTTTTTCTGAATTGAAAAACGTGGTTTTTTTTTTTTTTTTTTTTTTTTTTAACGTGGTGTTTTTGGCCGTTTCCAGAATATTCAGTGGAAAGCCCAACTAAATACAGCTTGGAGGCTTTCTGGTCCTCCTTCTCCCGTGTTTAGAGGAAGGCTCAGAGACTGCATTGTAGGTGAACATAATGCAAAATGGAAAAAAAAATCCGGTCGTTGTTTGTTTTAATTCTTAAGGCGTGAAAATGTTGGGTTGAAAATAATACTGCACTTCATGTAATTTGGTATCTTAATTACTTGTATTTGATTTCTTTTGCTGTTTCTTGTACCTGCTGTTACATTAAATGGTGTAAAATGTAGGTGCTTTAAATTCCTAATCTCATGTTTAATGTGGAAGAGTTCCTGAGTTTTATATCAGCTAACTTGGTCAACTCTGTAATGTGATTTCTAGTGGAAGGTGTCCCTGTTTGTGGCAGGAGGTTGGAACTGGATAATCTCAACCCAAACAGTTCTGGGATTCTTCTGTCTTCCAGAACAAAATAACTGAATATCTTCAGACAGTCCCTTACCCTCCCTCCCACTGTTAAAAATTATCTATCTTGACCCCATCTGGTTTTGCTGCATCTGAAGAAAGGGTCTTTGCTGTATTTTAGTTTTGATAATTTGAATGGTGGCATATTAGTAATTTTCCAAATACCATAATTCTTTTTGGTATGTCATCTCTGTTAACTGTGCTTATACATGAGGCAAAGCTTCCCCTAAAATTGTCCAAAACAGTATCTCTCTCTCCTAGAGGGGTTGTTCACCTGGAAAACCCAGCCCTGTGCAGGAATAGTGTAAATTTGAGTTTTCGGGTGTCTTAGTCACACCTTTAAAATTATTTTGCCCCTCCATTTCCCATGGATTTTTAAGGTCTTGGATTTCTCTCTCTTTATTTTGTTTTCCTTGGACTCCCTAGTAAAAATTACCCTTTAGCTTGTGTCATGTGGACTAGTCATGCTCTTGTTACCTTTGTTGTGTGTAATAGGCTGAGAAAGAGAGAAAATACAGCTATACCAGGTGCAGGTTGATGTCTTCAGCAGGCCTAAAATTCCATTTGTGGTTTGGTCCTGGAATTTTAACACCAGGCCCAAACTTTGTGTAATTACAGTGTTGTTGCTGCCTTTCTCCTTTTTAGTGATTGAAAGACTCCTCCAGCTGTAAATCAGTTTTGTATCCATCTGGAGGAAAGGCATTTGTGCAAGTGCAAGTCATCCTTACCCTGAAGAAATCTTATCTCGGGTCCATTTTTTTCCCCTTTCTTGTTGTTACAAAGTACTCGGATTTCTAGGTGGTTTCTGGAGACTTTTGTTAAAAAAATCTGCAGAAGCAAGTGAATGAACTCTTTAGCTTCCCTGTCTGTCATCTATAATTAATTTTTTGAAATCCTTAATGAGAGCAAGACATGGAGCTATCTGTGAAACAGAATTTTACATCTGCAGCACTATCTGTAAAAAAAATAGTGGTTATTGATAGTAGCTGGCTGCTGTTGACCTCATTTAAATCACAAATGTTAAAAATAATGGGACTAACCTGTCTGTTAGTCAGCTGGAAGATTTAGTCTGTGCCTTAAATCTGTAATCAGTGATTGTAAATGAGGAGTGAATGACCACAGTGCTGTTAAGCTTTGTAGTAGCACAGAAAGCAGTTGAGGTGCAGTGAGATAGTGAATGGGTTGTTCACTACCACACTTCTCTGCTCCTTCTGGCTCAACTAGAAATTAAAGGAGTTTTAAGTATTGAACCCTTTTCATTTCTTAAGCAGCTTTTATGATTTCTAGAAGGCATTCCATTTGATGTGGTATTATGGGATTTTTTTTTCCTTCCAGTTCAGGGTGTGATGGTGGTTGATGTTTAACCACTTAATAAAATCTCAGCAGACACATGAATTAATTTAGCCTTTGATTCTTTCGCTCTGTTGTACAGAATACCTGAGGGTGTTGTCTGATAGTGGGAGATGAAGGTGAGGGAGGGGGGAAATAGGCAGATTTATCTCTTGTTATTAGCAGATAGAGCTTTTACTTTTGCTCGTAGCTCATGCCCCACAGAAACACCAAATTAACAGTGTAGGAAACCTGTAATTCTGCAGCAAAAACTGGTGCTGCTGCTTAGTGTGGATGGATCAGGGGCAGGGGAGGCTGGAAGAGAAATGCATGAGAGGTTGGAATTGGCACGGGCTGCTCTGCACAAAGATAAGGCAGCTGTGCTGATGCTCAGATTCTGGCACATGGGAGATCCAAATGAAAACTGCCTTGCTCTCTGGCCTCAGAGAATAGGTGTTTATTTTGGAGCGGGGCTGGGAGCCTGTAGGAGCGTGTGTGAGTTCTCTGGAGGTGGTGTTGGCAATTAGGCAGCCAGCAGGGAATTCTGCCTTTACCAGACAGCTGAGGGAAGGTGCAGGGAGGAGAAAGGGTTTCGTTGGGTGTTGATTAGTATTAGTTATTCACCAAGGTCGTTATTGTGTCTTTCAGATTTTAAAGTGAACTCTCGGTGTTTATATTGATAAATTCTCTGTTTCTCAGCTTGGACAGAACATAACCAAGCCAGGCTTCACACGTTTTTCAAGTAGCTTTCATTTTACTCCACAGTTGCACAGTTGGATTTTTGCCTGAAAATTATTTTACTGATTTCTGACACGCCCCTTCTCTCTCCCCAAGAAAATGCCCTCTTTGTTTCTCAGTAATTTGATAAGAAGTATTATTAATTACTTACAAGTAATCACATTGTTCTGTAGGCTTAACATTTTACTTTAAGCCTCTTGAGAGTTGCAGCTGTGATCATACAAAGCAAACTATGGCTTGGAGTACCTTGGAGTACCTTGTTGAGTTAATATCATTTTAAATTAGCCTTTGGAAGAGTTGACTCTGTCATTAAAATGTTGTGACTGTTTCTTCAGAGCCTTATAAAACTGAGTGTGGCTGTTGGGTCCATTTGGATCTATGTGTGTTGAAGTATATTTTTTTTAAAAACTGAAGCAGAATCTCAAGTCATGTAGATAACAATATAAATTCTGATGGTCCGTTTAACAACTTTTCTCTGTGACAGCTATTTAAGAGTTGCCATTTAAAAACTGCCTCTAGAACATTATATTAATGAAATATTTATTACTTTACTAAAACATTCACTATCTTAAACAGTTACTTTTATCTTTTCCCAAGCTCCAATAATTATGTGAAAAGAATGAGCATGTACCATAATTTCTGCCTTATTTCTCCCAAGAAAATAAAATAAAAAAAAAAAAATGCTCTGTTTGGCCTTTTTTTCTGAAGCTCTATTTGAAATTTTTTGTCCTCTCTTGTATAGATGGTGATGGAATTTCCTGATAATGTGCTGAACCTCGATGGACATCAGAATAACAGTGCACAATTAAAACAGTTCGTTCAGGTAAATACCTGCTCCTGTTTTTTAAGAAGGGGTATTTTTGCTCTCCTTACGTTTGTGCTTTTGCTTCTCTGAGAGGTTGTAACTCCTGGAATGACTCAAGACAGGTCAGCACCTGTGAGCAATCCCATGTTGGTACCAAAGTGCACTGGGTTCCTTTGTTCCCTGGGTTCCACAGCATTTATTACATGTTGTCCTGTCAGGAGGCAATTGCTGCGCATCTGGTTACTATTGAAAACTTACCATGGAAGCTACAGTTTCTATTTTTATTTTTCTGAATAGTTTTGAACTGCTTTTTCAAGTGGAAATGGGCTCTGCTTAAGGTTGAGTTCCTGTGATTGGTGCCGTGCCTGGATAGAATTCATGTGCCAGTTTACATGTGGTACCCCTGGAACTTTAATAATGGAAACCAATCTGCCAACATGCTGGCAAAGCATTGTAACACCTGTAGCAGCTGCAGGACTGTGCCCCTTGATGTCCAGAGGAACATCCAGTTGCTGCTCTGCAGTTGCACGTCCTCACTCCTGCTTTGACAGCAGCAGTGCAGGCATGTGCTGCATGTAAAACGTAGCTGTGTTGTGAAAATAGCTCATTCCTGCTTTGCTGTGACTAGTGCAATTAACTACAGCAAAGAGGATTATTGCAGAGTGATATTGCTTGTCAGATGATTTAATGGGCCTGCCTCTAGCAGCAGAAACCTTAAATGTTACCTGGTGATAGCTCTATTTTCATATCATGTCTTATATAAAAGGAGCTGAAAATATTTTCTCGGTTGATGTATTGACACATTGCATGAGTTGCTGAGTTCTCTTATGTTGTGTGGCCTTCTCTTTCTTTCCCCAGAAGTTGTGACAAGCCATTTCTGCATTAGGAGTGTTTGAGTGGTGTGAGATGACAATAATACAGAAAATACTATCATGTTAAAACGTTCCCTGTGCAGATACAGCTATGCTCTGTGTAGCAAGGGGAAAGTGAGCCTCAGTCAGTAAATACACTGACAGGATTCTGTTCTTCACAGATGATGTTGGGAAGGGCCAGTGGTGCTGCTGTCCCAGGTGTAAATGTGTGTGTTGGTGTGTGAGGAAGGGGCTCTCCTCTCTCTTCAGCAGATCTGTGCTGCTGGCAATGCAGTGTTGATGAAATAGCAGTTAGAAGGACTGGAAGGGCATGTGCTTTTTTTATGTGTGCCTGGATGTGTTTGACAGGGGGACGTGGAGACACATCTACAGTTGTTTATTGACGTCAGCAATATTAGAAGGTGTTCTCTTTACTGTTCTATGAATAGCACACATTGAGTGTTCACTGCTGAAGAGAAATGTTTCACCCTGAGTGAATTCTTTTAATTTCAGCTGTTAGAATTGTAAAGGGCCTTCAGTCTTCCAGGAAAAATGTTCTTATATTGTTTTGGTCTGGGCAGAGCAAGTTTGTTGTGAGCGAGACTCACATAAATGCTAATGAATTTGTGAATTTCCTTTCCATGTGCCAAAGATAAAATGAGTGTGAGAGTAGATGATGAAAACTTGCAGTTTTTATGTGAGACCCTTTCCTAAAACATCTGTGCTGAGGTGGAGAAAAAGAGTTTCCTGATTAGGACAGGGAGATGTGACGTTTGTTCTGAAGCAGCATTTGCTGATTTGAGCGGTTGGAAGGAGGAAACAAAGAGGAGAAAAACACTGTTTTCCTTCCTTCTTTTTTTTTTTTAAATGGTTGAATTTCTGGTTCTGTTTCAGAGACACAGCATGCTGAAACAGCAGGATCTGAACATTGCCATGATGGTGACATCGCGGGAGGTCCTGAGTGCCCTTTCCCAGCTGGTCCCGTGCGTTGGGTGTCGGCGCAGCGTGGAAAGGCTCTTTTCCCAGCTCGTGGAGTCTGGGAATCCAGCACTGGAGCCCCTCACAGTAGGGCCAAAGGGGGTTCTCTCTGTAACTCGGAGCTGTATGACTGATGCAAAAAAGCTTTATACACTCTTTTATGTGCATGGGTGAGTGCCTTGTGACTGCCCAGGTCATTCCTGCCCCGGGGGAAAGGAAAGCTGGTGTCTGTACATTTGTACGGCCCTCTTTGGGACACAAAATTGTCACAAGCTTGAATCTTAGAGTGTCTTTTGCAGCCATGTTAAGGAGCTAGTTACAGCTAGTTGTTGGCCTAAACTGGGAAAAAGCTTAATCTTTCATCAGTTGCAATGCCATGATTGCAGTTGAAAGATACCGATGTTCAGTCATTTATCTGACACAGGCAATGTGAGGTTTTCATCATCTCTAGAAGAAGAGCGTTTGTTTCCCTCACTACTTGGCATGTAAAAAATAAATTAATTAACACCTGTCCACCAAAACTTTCAGTTCCTGAGTGGAAAGGTAATGCTGAGAAAGTGAAAGCTTCTGGGTTTGGTGAGCACAATAAATAGCCCCAATGCCATGAGTTTCTCAGCTGTCAGCAGAGCAAACAGGCAGTGCTCAGCACGATGTGCCTTGGCCTTCCAGTTGGCTTCAGCTCCTTCTTCTTGCTCCAGTGAGCAGGAAAAGTAGGGAGGGTTAGTGCAGAGTGGAAGCGTTTGAGATCTGGAGAGGGAGGTAACTTGGTCAAGTGCTTTCTAGAATACTAAGCTGGTTACTTTTTTTTTTTTTCCATAGGTCCAAACTGAATGATATGATTGATGCAATTCCCAAAAGTAAGAAGAACAAGAGATGTCAGTTACACTCCCTGGATACCCACAAACCAAAACCTTTGGGGTAGGTTTGTGTTCAACGTGCACAATTTAATCTCAGATATTTTAAGGAACAAAAATATTGATGCTGATTTATTTTTAAGCATCAAGATCAATCCTTACACTGTGATTTATTTGCCAGAGCTAGTTGGATTATAGTGTACCCCAACAGTTGTGGGAGAGAGGAAGAGAAGCACCAGGAGTGTTGGGCATGCTCAGGGCACAGATGGCTTCTGCACTATGATATAAACAGTACTCTGGAAAGACAAACTGGTTTTTATGCTCTGGGGACTAAAATGATTGATCAGCAGATTTTCTCACATGCATGTGAAAGGGTACATGCTAAACAAATACACGTAATTTTGCTTGGGATTATTAAAAATGCCTTGCACAACTGTTAATCAAGGGCTTTATTGTGGTTGGGTGCAGGGTTAAAACTGGAACTCAGTAAAATACGTTTTCTCAAAATGTGACGGCATGTTTTGAATACACCACTGAAAAATATGCATATATGCCTCTGTCTTGAAGTTGAAATGGTTTATTCCAGCTGGTTAACCAGAAAAACACTCCCTGTTGTGGATTTTGGAGGTGGTGTTTTGTTGGTTTTTTGTGTTTGGTGTTTTTTGGGTTTTTTTTTTTAATGTAACCAATAAATGAGACTCTTGTGCTTAGTTGGAGCATCTGGACCTTTTTTAGTCAGTTGTGTTCTGCTTCTGGTTAACTGTACAACCTGTGAAAGCTTGCTTATGGTTTCCAGTTGCAGGACACCTATTTTTCTCTGCAGATTTGAGTCTCTTTGGGTTTAGTTAAATCCCCTGGGATACCAGGCATGTGGAATTTGACACTCAATTTTTGCTTGTGCTGCTTGAGGATAGTGGTAACTAATCATTATCTCCTATTATATTTTGGTTACAGGCCTTTCATATAATTAGCTCAAAGCTTGTGTTACCCAAGGTCATGAGGGTATAGGGATATATATTTTTTAAAATGAAGAAAATTCATAGCATTATGAGAGTGGGTTTTGGTTTTTTCTGATCTTCAGTAAGTTTAATCTTTTCTGTGTGAGAACATATGTTGTGGAACCCGCAGTTAGCATTTTGACAAGGCAGAACAATTCTCAAACTAAATGAATAGAGAGGAAAACACTGCCTTTATTTCCTCAATTCATGGTGAAATAAATCCCCTTAGTATTTTGGGTGCTGGCAGATTAACAGGGAATATGTGGAAGAGCAGTATTTTAATACACTGCAAGTCAGACTTTGGGCTTTATCAGATAACACAGCTCGTGGGCAGGCAGGATGGTTTGCTGAAGAAACATGACTTGCACTCCACTGCTCAGTCCAACCCCTTTGTTCTGTGCAGAAGTGCCCAGGGTGTATCAGTAGTGATATTTCTCCAAACAAACCTCCTGCCTGCAGTGGACATAAACAGTGGAGGTGTCCAAGGGAATTGTCTCACGGAACAAACTTATTTGTCAACGCGGAGCTGCTGCTCCACTTCTTTACAAGAAACTCCTTCAGATGAGTTGCATCTGCTGGGCATTTCATCCACACAAAAAGGGCTTTGAGTTGTAATTGTGTGTTTAATTAGACAAGTTACATAACCAGTTAATACCACTTGAGGGTTACTTGGCGTCCTGAGTTTCAGTGTCCCTGGGTCATGGCTGCTCCGTTCCACTTGGGGCTCAGGAGCATTTCAGACTCTCAGAAATGCAAGCCCTATGATCTGGCAAACTGGATAATAGCATATATAAATATTCTGGCTATGAAATAAGGAGGCTTCCTCCCATTTTCCTGCTGTGTTGTATCCATACGTGAGCTTACACAGAAATTACTCTTCTGATAAAGTGTCAAGTGTAGACAAGCCTGTAAGTAAACATGACCTGCTATTTAAAGTTTGTTCTTTGCTCTATGATGTACTTTGAGCTTATCCATTTTTTTTATAAAGATCTTTTGGTTTTGGTTTTTTTTGAAATTTAGTAGAGTGTTTTATGGGGTTTTTTAGGGTGGTAGATATGTGGAAGTTGGGTTTTTTTGTATTGCTTTTTTCGTTGTTATTTTAGTGAATTGTCTTACGAAATTTAATCTGACAAGTCTTAAAACGTGTGCATATTATTCCTAAAAATTACTGCTGGTTCTCATCTGTAACTTTAAAAAGTCATGATGAGTCTGCATTATAAACATAGATAGCAAAATTTGTGTCTCATGTCTGACCTATACCCTCCTAGAAGTTAAAGCTCAACCTATAAAGAATTCGAAGTAAATTGAGGAACACATCAGCATTTGTGTGGGATTTGCTTGGGAAAAATAACTAGTTCATAATATATATGTTATAGGTTGGACAGATGTTTGGTAATGCTATGTGACAGTGAAGGGAGCAGTAACAGACTCAGTACAAAGAAATTAAGAGCAGTTAAAAGTAGAGAAGACAGGTGGAGGATGAAAGAGAGCAAGTGTAGCATCATTTTCTGCTATGGACCTTCCCAGGGAGCAGTCAGGTAAACCAGAGAGGCTTGGCTTTGCTTCTTCTCTAACCCCCTCCAGGATAACGTGCAGCCTTTTGTTTCTTCTGGTTGTTTTGCAGGGGCTGTTGGATGGATGTGTGGGAGCTCATGTCCCAGGAATGCAGGGATGAAGTAGTTTTAATCGACTCTAGTTGTCTTCTAGAAACATTAGAAACCTACCTACGAAAACACAGGTATGTGAAAGGAAGAAAAGGTTCATTTTGAGCAATACATCTGCGTTTTTTTATGTGATCAGAATATTCACACAAGGTTTAAATGTGGAGAGGATTCTTATCTTATGATACCCTTTTGAAACTGTAGATCTCAGCTTTGTGGTGACAGAAGACCCTGCAAGTTGCATTGGGACAGTTGATGAGACAAAGATGGTGAAATATTCTTCGTATTTTACCTGTTGCTCCAGGTTGTGGCAGGGAAAATACGGAGACATCGGGTGAAGTCATAGCTGCAGTTTTTTTGGCTAGGATGAATTTGTGATTTGCAATTTAATGTATTAAAACTGTGTATATTCATTCACTCTTTCACAAGTAGCCTACTCTTGGACTATGCTTTTAGGCTTTCAGGGAGTATATGCCATTTCAATATAATGTGGACTAAATAGAAGCAGATTTTGGGCTCAGTGTTGCCTGTAAATCACTGTTTTAAATCACTTGTCCATGACTTGTAGTGCTGGTGCTGTTAAGTCTCTCTTGCAGAGCGACAATAAGCCACTGAGTTATAGCTGCATGTGTGCAGTAGCTGTCCTGCTGATTAAAAAGTTTTCATTTCCAGCAGTCTCAAGGTTCTGATAGAAACTGTGGGGCACAGATGGGTGCGGGGGTGGCTGTGCTGTGGAAATAACCCTTTGGAAACAAAATAACTTTAATCTCCTGTGACATTAAACACGGCGCTGGCAGCGTTCCTGCTGCCAACCTGCAATAATATTGCTGTTTTCTTGCCTTCCGCTGCAGAAACTTACCAGGTATCGTAGTGCTATCAAACAGCAAAATGTGTTTGACGTGGTGGTGTCAAGTTGGACACACCAGGAAAGGGAAAACCACCATCCCGAGCTGGCATGGGGAGCCAGTTTTTCGAGCTGAAATGTGAGCAGCGTGCCTGACTTGCATTTTCAGAGTAATGCAGCAAGAGGTTTTGCTGCTTCTTGAAGGTTACTCCTCTCATGGCACAGAATGAGCTTAATTCGGGTGTGTTTCAATCATAACAGGCTTCATAACTGTGCTCTTCTCACATATGAACTGTCACATGTTTAAAATGAATCCGAGGTGTTATAAATAAACCTTGTTTGGCTATCAGCACGGTAATCTAATAATTCAAAATATTCTTAAAGGTGTTTGTAGAGGAAACAAACATCACTCTTGTACAGCAGGGGCAACAGAGGAAACTTATTTCTTATCACTTGAGTACACTTTAAATAATTGCTGTAAGGTAACTTGGAGTGTGTTGCTTGAGTGGGGTTTTGTCCTGGTTTGTACCTGGCTGTAATGATTGGGCTGGTTCACTGTTACATTTCTGATCTTTGAACGGAGGTGGAATTGCATATTCATGTAGGAATTTCTTCATATTAACAATTAGCTTGACTTTTGCTTCGAAGCGTGAAAGTCTTGGTACCCAGACACTTATATATGAGAGATGGGATAATTCATATAGGCAATTTATCACAGAATCACAGAACAGGCTGAGTTGGAAGGGACCTACAAGGATCATGGAGCCCAGCTCTTGGCCCTGTGCAGGACCATCCCCAATGTGTCTGAGAGTATCATGCCAGTGATTCTTGAGCTCTGCTTCGTGCTGAACTGCCCTGGGGAGCCTGTTCAGTGCCCGACCACCCTCTGGAGGAAGAACCTTGTCCTAATTTCCAACTTAACTCTCCCCTGGCACAAATTGAGGCCATTCAGGTCCTGTCACTGGCCCCCACAGAGCAGAGATCAGTGCCTGCCTCTCAGGAGGAAGCTGCAGACTGCTATTACAGCCCAAATCTAATTATTTACCTTTTGAATTGACCCCGAGCTCGCGTGCCCCCGTCCAGTGGCGCGCTCGGGCAAAGGGGGTCCAAGTGAGACCTCAGTTGTGTTGTGCTTCGCCCCAGGTTTTGCACTGACTGCAAGAACAAGGTGCTGCGTGCCTACAACATCCTCATCGGGGAGCTGGACTGCAGCAAGGAGAAGGGCTACTGTGCTGCCCTCTACGAGGGGCTGCGCTGCTGCCCCCACGAGCGCCACATCCACGTGTGCTGCGAGACCGACTTCATCGCCCACCTCCTGGGGAGGGCCGAGCCCGAGTTCGCAGGAGGGTATGAGTATGTAATTGGCTAGAGTGGGCTATCTAGCGCTTTGCTTCTTTATTTTATTCCTCAATGTCTTTTTTGCCAAAGTGTTTTTTTGCCTCCTCGCTGCGCGGTAAACTTGTGACTGTGAGTACTTGAAGTAGGTTTTCGAGACGGCGCTTCGAAGTAGCCGAGGTTTCATCAGTGCTTTTGACTTTGAAGTGCGTTTAAAGAAGGAAACTGCCAAATGTCGTCTAGTTCGTTGTTCACTTCCTAGAGCTGCCTGCTTGTCCATTGAGGTGTTCAAATATGCGAAATAGAAAGACCACCTTGGTTGACGGTTCTGCCAAATGCCAAGTGTTCAGTTTAATTTTGTTGCCACTTACGGATTATAGTATTTTCTGAACCTGTTTTAGCATCTTAAAATCTCCCAGTGAAAAGTACAGTTCAATAGCATAGAATGGTTTGGGTTGGAAGGGACATTAAAGATCATCTAGTTCCAACCCCAATAGATTTAAAGCTCAATCACTACTGTTTAATTAGGAGGGTAAATAATTTTATAATGATTTTCCTTTAGTAGATGATAGATTGAGAGATAATGGAGTGATAATGAACAGATTAATATTGAAAGGTTTTTACTTTGAACGGTAAGTAATGTATAAACTTCTCAGTGTGTTTATTCAACTTCAGTTAACTGATGGAGAAACATTTGCTGTAAACTCAATGCAAATTATAGGCAACAAAAGAATGCATTAAAACTGGCATTAAAGCTGCTGATCCCTCTTAGTAAGAGCAGGGACTGATGGGGTGAGTCCCGAAGCCAGAGGTGGGAAGGCACAGAGCTGTTGAACAGCACAGTGAGCACATCAGGAGCTCAGTGGTGGCTTTGACCTGGTCCTTTCTATTTTGCATCCGCATGCAGCACAGCAGAGGCTGGTCATGCAAACGTACCTGCAGTTGTGCAGAAACAAAACACGGCAGCGACTGCTTTGATCTCTTGCGTGACTTCCAGCTGCTTTAACAATGCTGTGCTTTGGTTCAACCCTTGTGCAGACGGAGAGAAAGGCACGCCAAGACAATAGACATAGCCCAGGAAGAGGTGCTGACCTGCCTGGGCATTCACCTCTATGAGAGATTGCACCGGATCTGGCAGAAGCTGCGGGCTGAGGAGCAGACGTGGCAGATGCTGTTCTACCTGGGTGTCGATGCTTTACGCAAAAGCTTTGAGGTAAAAGTCAGCTTTTAGCTAACTTTGTCGAATTCTATCTTCTCTACAATTCTTCTGCTGCTTTCTACTCGTGTTAGGCTGGAAGGAACTTCAGGGGTGTTGCAGTGACTCCCTTGTTCGGTTGTGTGACATCCATGCACAGGACAACTGCGTTCTGATGTGGAATGTCGTGGAATATAAAAGATTGAGGCTTGCTTTTACTTTCATGCTGCATGTTACAGGGCACGGAGCCTTCTGTGTTTTTTAATTCACAGGTTTTTTTCTATGGTTTTCTACTTGATGGCATTTAAAGTAGGTCAGACTACAGCAGTTTTTATTCGGTTTGAGTGAAAATGGAGGATGTGCCTTTAAATTAATAACATGATTGTTAACTCTTGCATTCCATGTGTTCCAAGTGCAGTCAGCAGTCCTGTGGGATCTTGAGCTTCAGACAGAACTGCCAAGTGGTTCCTGTCACATATACCAATAGTTAATAAATAGTTGTTATGACAGAGATCTTTTTTGTTACTTTTATCTTCCATCCATGATGAATGTTTTCTCTTAAAACTTCAAAAACATCAGAGAAGGGGGAAGAAAATCAGTTTGGGAATGATCACAGTGGGACCCTAAACCAGTTAATTCTTGGAGTTGTTTTACAAGTAACATGTTTTTAAAGACTAAAATTGTAATGGAAGTTGCCATCGACTGGTGGGTTTTAAAGTTGAAAATACACTGACATCGTAAAACTCAGGGAGTTCTACTGGTATGAACGGGTGGCTGTGAATTGAAATACAGAACTCATATGGGGTTCTTTTCTATGCTGAGTAGGAATGATGGGGTCTCATTTTGGCTTAAGGAGTTCCCAGAGTGACCTGAGGAAAAAAGCAAAGCAAAACCAAACCCCATGAATTTATTTTTACCTCTGTAAGAACATCAGTCCAGAATAGTTGAGTAATTTTGCTGTATTCTCATAACTTTGTATGTAGATGTGGCATTATGATTATGGTACTTGTTGTAAATTTAATATTAAGGGACTTAATTAAACACTATAGTTTGAGATACAATTACACTTCAGATTGGACTGCCTAGGAAATGAGCAGGTTTTTCACTGTTTACCCTGGATAAAGAGCTGCAGGAATTCTGTACCAGTAGTTCTAATGTGGGTTTTTTTGTGCTGCTGTGTTAAATAAACAGAGCATCTACCGTGTAAACAGGTCCAAAAATGCACTAAAATTGGCAACTTTTCACTGAAAAATGTGAATCTGGGCCATAAGTAAAACACAGAGATCCTCCATACAAGTATCTTCAGCAGTCTAAACTGAGGCAATAAATCTGGATGTGCATTTTTCTTCTGCAGTCAAGAGTTGTGTTACTGGGATTTTATTACCAGCTGTTTTCCTCCTCCTTTTGTATAAATGTAAAAGCTTGAACTGTGATAACTTCTCTAAATGAATCTTACCTCTTATAAACAGATGGCTGTGGAAAAAGTGCAGGGTATTAGTCGATTGGAACAGCTCTGTGAAGAATTCTCAGAAGAAGAAAGAGTGAGAGAGCTGAAGCAAGAGAAGAAACGCCAAAAACGGAAGAACAGACGGAAAAATAAGTGTGTGTGTGAGATCCCTGCTCCTTTGCAGGCAGCAGAAGAGAAGGAAATCAATCAGGCAAAGGTAAACGGGGCTTCCAGGTGCTTCTTTCTTCAGCTCACTGGTCATAGTGGGATTCTTGAGAGGTTTTTACTGTATTTTGGGAACTAGTTTTGGTCACCGGTGGAATTTCATACTTTTTCAGATTACCACAGTCTTTGTAAAGTAGTTACCTGGAACTCCTCAGCTTTTGGGGCTTTGGTGTTTCTTTTTATAATCCTAAATCTGGAGTTTAGGTTCTGCCAGAATATTTTTCAACTATAACTTCAGCATCACTGAATATGTGGAATCAAATGCTATTTGTAGACAATTACCATTGAAATTTTGGAGAGGAGGGAGCTTTAATTGACTGAGCAAGTGCAAATATTCGGGATATGTTGATTGAACTTAGTTAATTGTAGATCAGATTATTGCAGGGAAAGTAGTTGGTTGGGATTTGTTTATTTGTCTTGCATTTGTGAAGAATTGTAAGCAATGCTGTTATCAGTGCCAGCTGCTTTTCTTGGGAAAGGAGTATCCTTTGCAAAGCTGCTTTCAGTGCCTGCAAATGTGGTTTTTTTCTTTCTGTTTTAAGGAAAACTCAAACTTCACGGAAAGCAGTTGCAAAGCCTGTGGTAGCACCGAAGAAGCCAACAACTGTGTAGAAGTAATTGTTACTAATGAAAGCAGCTCTTGCACTTGTCCTAGTAGTGGTACCCTATTAGGTTCACCTAAAATCAAGAAAGGTATGTTAAATGGTACAGTTTTTTTCGTTTTAAAAAACATTTGCTTTTTAGGGTTAAACGAGGCTCAGCTATTTTTAAAAAACAATTGGGTTTTTGGAGAAATGGTCCCTTGGTCTAGAGGAAGGTGTCAGGAGGGTAGAACAAGATTATTTTTAAGGTCCCTTCCAAGCCAAACCAGTCTGGGATTCTCCCAACTCTTTTCTGTAGAGGTGTAAGTAAAGGACACGCAGCAGTTCCTGTAGATGACAGCAGTTTCTGGCTTTGCCTCAGGTTTATCTCCACACTGTACTGGCAGTGACTGTGGCTATTCCTCGAGCATGGAGGGCAGCGAAACAGGGTCTCGGGAGGGCTCAGATGTGGCCTGCACTGAAGGCATCTGCAACCACGATGAAAATGGTAGGTTTGGGAAGAATATGAATATAAAAATGCTTTAGGATCCCCAAAACTGCAGTGTCTTACAATAAACTTCCCTGCCTTTTGCAGGAGACGATGCCTGTGTCCATCGCTGCGACGACAAGGAGGAGGATGGAGACAGCTGTGTGGAATGCTGGGCTAATGCAGAAGAGAACAACACAAAAGGCAAAAACAAAAAGAAGAAAAAGAAAAGTAAAGCCTTGATGTGTGAGAATGACCATGTAAGGAACACAGCTCTGCCAGATACTTCTCTAAATGCTTACATTTGAAAGTAGTTACAGAAGGATTTCAAACCCCAGTTGTGGCTAATGCTGAAAGTGGGGTAACAGGGATCTCCTGTCTTCTCTCCATCCAAGTTTTGGAATTGAGGTCCTTCCTGGAGTAGGTTGTAGTGGAAGGAGTCTCTTCTATGTTTCTAAGCACATGCACTTCTGCTCATTCTGAGCGAATTAACGTGCCCATCCCAGGCACACATTTAAAAATACCTATCTTTGCTCTCCTTTGAACTTCCCTCTTTCCCCTCTCCTTCCACCTGAAACTCAAATGTTCCACATTAAACGCTGGCAATGGTTCATTCCAGGCTATTTTCAATTTTAGATTCAGAAACTTGGGAGCTGTCTGGTAGATCCGGGTACCAGAGAGACCTCAGGAAATCTCACGCACACAGAGTTTCATCGCGACAAGACCAAAGACACACACGCTGAAAGCTGCTGTAGTGCAGAACAAAGCGGCCAGCAATTGCCTTGGTTTGAGCATATGAAAAATGTGTCACAGTTTGCAGAACCTACGGAAATGTCACTCGTTCCTGATACTGGAAAAGGTGCCAAAAGCTTAGTGGAACTCCTTGTAAGTAACCGCTTCCTTGGAATTTTAGGTTGTATCATCCTTGGGCTGAGGGTGGGGCTCAGGACTCAAATCTCACTGAGGAACTGTTGAATTTAAGACTCAGTGTGTAGTTGGTTGGCCTTATGCATGTTCCCTGGGAGGTGTATAACAAATACTTTGCAGAAGGGAAGAAATTGTCACTGGAATGCAATGGCAGAACTTGTAAGTGTTCATTGTCAAGGACTGCATTATTCCACAACATGAAGTGGGCATTATTGCTGCCTTCAGGCCTCAGATGTTACTTCCCACTGCAGGCTCCTTGGACAGCTTACTTCTCCCTCCCTTTCCTTTCCTTCTCCTTATTTAGTCCTTTCCTATTTCTTTCCTCCCCTTTTACTCCTCTTTTTGCCCCACCCTTTTATTTCTCCTCCTCTTTCTTTCCCCTCCTTCCCCCCCCCCAAAAACCTGTTAACAAAAATCCTCTTCCCATGGAAAAGTGCTAAGGCTGAAGTTTATTCAGATCGATTTTATGACTCTATCAGCTGCCTCTCAGCCCAGAACCAGCAGAGCCCTGTGTATGTCAGGTGGCTGGATCAGCTGCGTGGGATTTGGGCTGTTGGTGCCAGGAAGGCTGGGTGTGCCCTTGGAGCTGTGCAGCTGCAGCCAGATGTGCAGTGCAGCTGCAGCCAGATGTGCTGTGCAGGAGGGTGACTCTGGAACTCTGAAATGCCTGCTCTCCTTTGCAGGATGAGTCCGAGTGTACTTCTGACGAGGAACTGTTCATCTCCCAGGATGAAATCCAGTCTTTCATGGCAAACAACAAGTCTTTCTACAGTAACAGGGAGCAGTACCGGCAGCACCTGAAGGAGAAGTTCAACAAGTACTGTCTCCTCAACGATCACAAGGGGCCCGTCTGCAACAGCTGGCTGGCAACAGCTGGAGCCAACTGAGCCCAGCCCGACTGCTCTGTCTGTCACTGAAACTCGAGATGACTACTGCGCCTTCTCCTTCCATACTTAATTTAGTGACTTACTGCAAAATTTTATCTTAAATTAATGTGATTCTTTTTTCTTGGTTTTTTTTTTTCTTTTTTTTTTTTTCAGGGAGGGAGTCTGGTGGAGGTGATTTCCTTAATTTTGTTTATTCTCCAGGCTTGTATCTTTAGTTGAGTAGCTGTGCAAGCCTCTCTTCTAATTTAAGCCATCTCTTTTCATTCAATGTTTCTCTTCCTGTGAGACTTACAAAAGGCAAACTAGTGGCAAAGTAATGTTGTACCTATAATTCTGTACAGAATGACAAGGAGCTGAATATAAGATTTTACAAAGTAGACATCCATTTGCAAAATGTTTTGGATGTAATATGTTAAAGCGCAATGTGCAAAATTTAAATAAAGAATATTTATTAATATGCATAGTAAAAGTGGGTGTCTATATTTGTACTCTGAGCACTCCTTCCCAGTGGGCTGAATTCCCGTGGGTCAGGTGGAGGGGGCGTAAGGTGAGGAAACCTGGCCTGGGAAAGGGCAGATCCTTGCAGACCCGTCTGCCAGACTCTGTGCTTGTCCCCTGCCATGATTTGGAGATTGTGTGGCCACTGCCAAACCAGCAGGGTCTGTGACAGCCTGGGTGTGTTGGTGGCGCTGTGCCAACTTGGCACAGGCTCTTGGCATTGGGTGCCTGTTCTGCCTCCAGGATCTGGGATAAGGTGTCGGTGTGGGGCTGGCGGTGCTGTGTGGATGTGCTGTGTAAGTCCTGGTTTGGGCTGGGCCCAAGGTCAGCACACTGTGGTGTGGGGGGGTTGGATTTCTTTGTAGGGTAAGGCAGCCTGTGCCTTTTCTGGACCTCACTGCCCCATTTTGAGCAAAGAATCTTCAACTTCCAACCTTTTTTCTTACATAAATCAAACATTTGTACTCCTGACTTTTCCTTCAAAGTAATCTATTTCTTCACAGGTTTTCTGGGAGTTACGCAGGCATCCCTGATCCTTGGAAGGGGACTGACAGCACCTTCCCAGAGCTGCTCCATCCTCTGACCTCTCCACACCTGTTTTCTCTTTCCCCAATTCTCCACTCACCTGCCTTGGTGGTTTTTAGCAGCATCTCTGCTCCATCCATCCATCCATCCATTCCAGCACTCCCAGCTCCTTCACAGCGTTGCTGGGGCATCAGAACATGATGCCCTTTGAGTGCTTCCTCTTCCCCCACACCCTTCCACAATAACCTGCCTCTGTGGATTTTTGGAGGATTTCTGCTCCATTCATCCATCCATCCAGCACCCCCAACTCCTTCCCCGTGCTGTGTTTTTGGGGATGCTGGGCGTTGGAAGACGATGCCCTTTGAACGCTCCCTCTTCCCCCCACACCCTTCCACAATAACCTGCCTCGGTGGATTTTAGCAGGATCTCTTGCTCCATTCATCCATCCATCCATCTCAGCACCCCCAGCTCCTTCCCAGCACTGTGTTTTTGGGGATGCAGAGCATCAGAACACGATACCCTTTGAGCATTCCCACCTCTCCCCGACCCTTCCATGATAACTCACCTGCCTTGGTATTTTGCTGTAGGATCTCTTCTCCCTCCCTCCCAGCGCTGTGTTTTTGGGGATGTGGAGCATCAGAACGCGGTGCCCTTTGAGCATTCCCACCTCCCGGAGCGGAGGGAGGAGAAGCCCAACCCCATCCCTTCCAGGGGGGCGCTCCCCACTGCCCACGCTGGGGCCGAGCCCCCGCCAACTCAGCGCACGCCCCTGCGCGAGGGAGGCGTGTCCGTGGGGTGTCCGCGGGGCGTGTCCGTGGGGTGTCCGCGGGGCGTGTCCGTGGGGTGTCCGCGGGGCGTGTCCGCGGGGCGTGTCCGGGGCGGTGCGGGCGCTGCGGGCGGTGCATTGTGCGGTGGCGGCGGCGGTGGCGGGGCCATGGAGCGCTGGACCGGGCGCGTCGCGCTGGTCACCGGCGCCTCGGTGGGCATCGGCGCGGCCGTGGCGCGGGCGCTGGTGCAGCACGGCATGAAGGTGGTGGGATGTGCCCGCAGCGTCGACAAGATCGAGGTACCGGGCACCGGCCCCCAGGGGCGGGGGTGCCCCCGCGGGCGGCGCTCGCTGGGACACCCCGGTGGGGACACCCCGGTGGGGACATGGCGCTGGGTGATGTCGGAGCGCTACCCTGCCGTCCATCCCCTCTGTCCATCCCTGCCGTCCACCCTGGCCACCTCTCCCCTCTATCCATCCCCTCTGTCCATCCCTGCTGTCCATCCC
>VWZG01003370.1:557520-568661 GCA_013396735.1 Grallaria varia | reverse complement strand
GCCACCTCTCCCCTCTGTCTCTCCCCTCTGTCCATCCCCTCCTGGTACCCCCAGGTGATGGGGGCACTGCCCCCAGGGCTGTTCTCAGGGGGAGCTGCCTGAGTGAGCAGCAGGGTCAGTTTTGGGGTTTTGGGGGTTTTTTTGAGCCACTTCTTGTCGTGGTTACAAACAGCACCTGCCCAGCAGGCCCTGGAGAACTGCAATGGGCTGTGGAGGTTTGGGGGCCCTTCCATCCCTTGGCTCTTTGGGAGTCTGGACATTTTTATGGCTTGATGATAAAGGAGGGTTTAAATCCTTAACGTGTGGTTCGCCCCTATGGGGAGCATCTCTAGAGCCACGTCAAAAACCTCATGGCATTGGCTTGAAAATAAAGATGCTTAAAAGATGTGTTTTCTGTCGGTCCTTTTTGTAGTTGGATGTGTTTGTGGGCTCTGGATGCATTTGTGGGCTCTGCCTCGCAATGGCACAAGGTAAAGCTTGTTTGCTATTTAAGAAGTTCCTTCTGAGGCAGGAAATAAGTTATAGTCAGCTTAAATATTGCTGTCCTGGTTGTTTGGCACCTAGGGGTGCAAAGGAGATCTGTACAACATCCAGGGTTTGTGTTTCCTTAGCCGAGGTGATATGGATTCACTCTGACTGTGCCCAGAATAAATGGTCCTAAATTCAGGGAAACCAAGGCTGGGCATTGGTGCTGTTGCCGAGTGGGGTTAAGTAAAGAAACACTGGGAAGAAACTGGACTTTTTCCCTTTATCATTGTGAATTAGGAAGATGCTGCTTGCAGAGAGGAGAAAACGCACCAACGTGACGTATTGAACTGTCCTTTGGGGCTTGCTTCTAATTTCGGGCTTCCCGGCGTTTTGATGCTGTGGTTTGCAGGGAAGGCTGAGCTCCCCAAAGGCTTTCCCACGGGCAGCTGAGGGTGTCCGATGTGCTCCCGCAGCCTGGGAGGCTCTTGGAGCCCCACGGTGCCTGGCAGAGGATGCTCTAAAGGATGTTGTTGTTCCCCGTTCCCCTCCAAAAAGGACAAAAAAGTTACTTCCAATATTGCTGTTTCCAGTAGTGTCTTTTCCTTGGATTTTCTTTTGGAATCTTTTCCCTTGGTAAAGAAACCAACGAAACTCGTGTTTTCCTTTCGGGGCTGCAGAAGAGTTTCCTTCCTTTCCAAACCTTTCCCTGGCCCAAACGCTGCATGGCTTTGTGATGGAGCATCCCTGTGGAGGCTTTGCCTGTCTGTTGGAACCTGCACCGGGATGGCCCCGCGTTGGGTGGGTGATTTCTTGGGGGGCTGCCGTGGGTTGTTGTGCTGGGCGAGGGTGGCCGTGACACCTCCCCGGTGTGCTGGGCTGTTTCAGAGCCACGTGCCCGTGGGGCAGCTGATGTTTGTCCCCCCCTTTCCTCCCTCTGCCCCTGCTCCCGGGGGCCGGAGCGTGTCCTGTGGAGTGCTGTCATCTGCTTTGGAGGGTGTCTGGACTGTGTCTCGCTGCGCTGCTATTCTGGGTTTATTTATGGCGAGGCGCGTTTCCTTAACGAGGATGAAAACCCCAGGGGCGCTGCCTGCCGGGGAAAGGGAAGGTGGTGGGGCGGGAGGTGACCCGGGGTCACCCCGGGAACGGGTCCATCACCTCGGCCTGGCTGCCAGGGATGCTGTGTCAGAACACACGGGGCTTTGTACCCGCTCCGTGCTTCAGAGGAGGGCTGAGCTTTCCCTCCAGGAGCTTCACTTGGAGGGTTTTTCCTTTTTTAAAAAAAAAAAAAGCTTGGCGCTGTGGAACTGCGCCGAGGGTTGGGATTTTGGGCACGTCGAGGAGTGGGAGTTGGTGGTGGGTGTGGGACATCCCAGGGCGATGCCAGACCCCATCCCTGGAGCTGCTGCAGGGCTCCTGCCCTTTGGAGGGGCGTTGGATGCTCTGGGCAGGAGGAAGGAAATGGGAAGGTCTGCGCTGTCAGCGCCTTCTTACCTTGGTTAGTTACTGTATAACCAGGGCACTCCTCTGCTCTCGCCGGCTGCTGCTCTCCCGGGTCAGGAGCAGGAGGGTGGCATCCCTGCAGGCATCCTTGGAGGGGATTTGGGGGATGTTCTCATTTGGGGAGCACGGCTCAGGTGTAAGGGGCAGGATGAGGAAGTGGCGCTGGCACCTGGGGCAGGAATGTGGTGATGGAGGGATGAGGAGAGGAACATGAAGGAGCTGAGGGGTTGGTGTTGCCAAAGTATTGTGGCCATAGTTCATGGAATCATAGAATCCCTTGGGTTGGAAGGGACCCTCAAACTCATCCCATCCCACTCCCTGCCATGGGCAGGGACACCTTCCACTATCCCAGCTTGCTCCAAGCCCCGTCCAACCTGGCCTTGGACACCTTCCACTATCCCAGGTTGCTCCAAGCCCCGTCCAACCTGGCCTTGGACTCTTCCAGGGATGGGGCAGCCACAGTTTCTCTGGGCAGCAAAGTTGCTGCAGGACAAATCTTGTTGTTGCATTAAAATGGAACAATTTGCTAAATCCCATTGTGGATGATGTTGAGCAGGTTGGTGTTCAGAGGAGCAAACCCAGCAAAATGCATCGAGGTGGCTTGAAATGGAAAAGGGGGGCAAAGAGTAGGGTTTAAAACCAGGGATGCAGCACTGGCTTTGCAGCACAAAAACATCTGTCACCAGTTCTCAGGTGAAGTGGCTGCAACCCCCTGTGTGTCGTGGTTTTATAACCTACAGTAAACTGGTGACTGAAAGAGCAGGTTGTCTCGTGGGGATTTAGCTGGGGCAATAAACACCATGTCAAGATTTCTTAATCTCTTGGAAAATCAGATAAAGGCTTGAGGCAAGATAACAAAGGAATTGCAAAGTTGCGCGTTTGGCATAAAACCTGTGTCACGACTCCAGCGCTCTTTATTTGACTTTTGAAATAAAAATGTTAGTGGTTACAAAAACAGCAGAAGTATCTTCTTTTCCTTCCAGTGGCTTGATTTGCCATGTTGTCCCTCCTTGCTCCCAAGCAGCCTCATGTTCCCCACTCGTGCAGACTCTCAGTGTGGGTCATCCAGCGGTAACTTTAACAGTCAGACATCGAGGAATGAAATATAATTAAAATGGCTTTATTTTACTTTTGCATGCCAGGAGGTAATTCAGGTTGAAGGCTTGTTTTAAATGTGAAGCCTGGAGGTACTAACAGCTGTCAAGGACTTTTTGGCGTGTGCTGGCTGAGTGTTTTCTGCTCTTCAGACACTGCCACGCGTTCCAAGTCAGGAGCTCTAATGTGGTAGCCAAGCGTTTTTAGCTGCCTGTAAGTCCTGGCTTTGGGGGGGAACTGCTCCCTGGGAGCTGATCCCTGTCACAGGGACCCCCGTGCTGCTCACTGGGGTCTCCAGCGTTTGGGGACACTCGTGGGGAGTCACAGCCACAGCCACTCCCTCCTGCAGGCAGGAGGCAGGGCATCGCTCTGGTGGCTTCACTTGGAGTCTCTGCAGCTTTCTTCTCCCTGCTGTTTTCCAGAAATCTGGATTTAGTGTCGGACTTCTTGCAGCAGCACAAAAAAGGGAGAGTTGCCACATGCATGGGACAAAATGTGCCCCCCACCCCAGGCTGGCAGCCCCTTCTCTGGTCTTTAATTCAGTGTGATGTCTGAGTTTTATTTTGCAGGGTCCTTCCCCAGGGTGGGGGAAGACTTGGGAGGGTTTGTGGTAAAAGCAAGGTCTGGCTCAGGGACGTGGTAAAGGCATTGAGGTGCTCCATGGTTTTCTTTCTTGGAGTGCAGGGAGGTACAAGCTGTTTCCAAAGGGTTTGCAGTTGATACTGGCATTACACTTAATTAATTTAATATGTTATGATTTTCATATTTGTTGAGAGTGGCACAGGTGCTGGCAGGAGCTCTCCCTCCAGTTCCAGTGGCAGAGACCAGCGTGACCAGGGCTGTCACTGGTGGGAGATGCTCCAGGTGGGACAGTGCCACCCAGTTCAGGTCAGAAATCTCCCAGGAGCTCGTTCATTCCTTGGCTGCCTCGCTGTAGTGTGACCAGGGACATCATGGGTGTTGTGTTCCAAAAGAACCCCCTTTTCTTCTTTCTTTGTTGGCGTGTGCAGATCGAGCCGTGCAGGAAGCAATAAATGTGGTTTAAAATACAAGGTGTAACCAATTCATTCCAATGCATTTGTGACAGGTATTGATCAAAGGTAACATTTATAGCCAGGGACGGCTTTGTCAAGGTTAGATCTTGCTCAGGAAACAGCCTTTGATAAGCTGAGCTATTGATTGCAGGTTCGAGCAGTCCAATCTCTGAAGAGGTCATTGCTCTCTTCCTGAAGCTCCAAGGGCCATGTGGGAGGAGGAAGAAGGAGCCGAGTCTTCCTCGTGGGATCTGAGCATCCTGAGCAGCCATTTGTGAGCTCTCCAGCCACTTCCACCCACCACTGCCCAGCCCAAAGGTGCAAGGGAGGCTCCCAACCCCTTGGATGCTCTCAGGAGGTTAATTAACAGCTAATTGTTTCATAGCATGTGCATGTGGATTTAATTACCTGCATGCAAGTCACGTTGATGGTTTAGAGGCCACCTGGTTATATTTTGGCCTCCCCTTGTGGGTGTCTGTCCAAGGGGTGGGGCTGTGGGTGTCCCTGCAGTGCCAGGTGTCCCTGGTGGGGTCTGTCCCTCTGCCCCACGGCCAGGGATGGGTCTCATGGGGTGTTCCCAAAAACACCTCTCTTAAGGGAGGAGGAGCAGCTTCAGGCAGGACAATCCCAAGGCACGGTCTCCTAGGTAATGAATGACCTTCAGGATCTCCTTGGCCTCTGGAAGGGCCTGTTTTGTGTTTACAAGGCCTTGCCTCAGGGATGGTGGGGGCTCAAGGCCCCTCAAGTGCTTTTATTGCCACTTGTCCCTGACCAGATCCTTTCCTGCTAAACAGGAGAGATGTCACAATCGCTGCCCTCCGAGCTGGGTGTTTGGAGGTTGCCTTGGGAATCCAGAGGTCCAGGCGCCGGCGCTCGGACCGTGGGCTCCGCTGGGCACTTGGGAGTGGTGGAGCCACTCTGGGCACTGCCAAGGGCTGGTGGAGCTCCAGTGGAGCAACTCGGGCTCCATGGGAGCGCCGGGGCCGTTCGAGGATGGAAGGGAAGAGTCCACGTGTTGGGATGGGAGGGAGCCTGCACTGTGCGGGCTGGGGCTGGGCAGCAGCCGGGCTCCTGCTTTTAGGGCGGTCGGAGCTCAGAGAAGGCAGAGACATGGCTCTAATGAGCTGTCATGGGGCAGCCTCCGCCTCCCCCCGGCCTCATCCGAGCGAGGGGCAGGAGACATCCAAGTGCCTTCAGCCTTGGCGCAAGGAGAGGTTGTGGCAGTGCCTGCGGGTCGCTGGGACCTCCAGGGCGGCGGCGTGTGCGTGACATGGGAAAGTCAAAATTAAGTGAGCCAGGGAAAGCACAACCTGGGATGTTTAACTACCGAGAAAGTGCGGGGAGCTGAGAGGGCTTGGGAAAGAGCAGCGTAAGTCTGGAGCAGACTGGGAGGACGGGTACCAGCTCTGGGAAGAGCTGACTGCTCACCTGCACCCCCTTTGGTGTGGCTCCAGTACCTGGGCAGAAATCCGGAGTACTATTTGTGCTTGGATCAAAAGCCCCGGATGCCCAGAGCTCGAGGAGGGGGCTCGGTGTCGTTTTCTCCATTTTGCAGGGGGATTTTTGCAGCTCTGGATCTTGCCCACGGTCACAGAGCACTGTGGAAACGAACCCCAGTCTAGTGCTTTATTCACTGTACCTCTCTTCCTCTATTATGCTGTTGTGCTGTTATTAAATCTTAATTAAAAGAAGCTTCAGACTTGCCAGCCAGTGGAATGAAAGGGTTTGTAACCCTCCAGTTTTCTTTCAGAGCTGTGATGCTGTTCATTAGGATTTTTCTCCTTCATTTCCTATGGGCAGCAAAAGTAATTGGGGTGACTTCAGTGCTTTTCCAGTTGGTTTCTTGGTGCAGTTCTGTATTTAAGCACAAGCTCCATCAGTAGGACCCAAGTACCTGTGATGGATGGCAGGTTAGATTAAAAATTACCTAATGGTTTCTCCTGGCTTTAATCTCTCTGAATTAAACGTGTCTGAAGTTAATGGATTGGTTTGCCAAATAAAGCCCTACGTGACTCTTGTCTTTTTTCCCTTCCCCTTAAGAGTCCCTTTACATTTTTATATCAATTAGTTTTGTAAAACCATTTTACCAGTTCAGAGCACTGTGCCCATTTCGAGGGGCACACACAAAGAGCATTAACCCCTTCTGGGGAGAACTGATGGAGTCTTAACGTATCAAACTCACCCCAAAAATGAGAAGACTGGGTAGCACCTCAGAATTGCAGGGGTGAGGGGTTCCAGCCATGGCAGTGGATGGATCCAGGTTTAGTGTTTTAATGCACAAATTATCTATTTCTTCTTTATGTTGCATCATCCCAGTTTGTACCAGTAGCACCCAGCTGTCCATTTCCAAGCATCCAGTGATCATGGTGTGGTACAGAGATGCTGGAAGTGTTCAGGGCCAGGTTGGACGGGGCTTGGAGCAATCTGGTATGGCAAGATTTTGGAACTGAGTGGTCTTTAAGGTCCCTTCCCACCCAACCCATTCTGTGATCCTGTTCTTAGGTTTTATTTCAGATTTTCATCGGCAGCTGCTGGAGGCTCGCTGGCCTTCTCTCTGCTGGTGTTGCGTTACACGGTCACTCCCAAACAGATGAAATCTGCAAAACCAGCCTTTTTCCTTTCCTCCTTGCGTGTGGCGTGCTCGAAGTGAAATGAGAATGAATTGAGTGACTTAATGGATGCTCTCAAAAAGAACACTGCAAGTTCCAGAACCCAGAGAGTCGCTTTTCGTAAGTCTCTTGCAAACTTGCCTGCAGTTGATGTTTCTTTGAAGAGCCTGTGATGACTCTTTCTCTGGAGCTGGTTGAAGCACGTTCAGCCCCCCTGGATGTCAGTGGTGCTCAGTGTTCCGATTTCAAAGAGAATTTGTGAACACAAGTGTAGCCTGAGAGATGAAAGGATCCTTGAGGAGTCTCGTTTGAGGCAGCGAGACGCCAGAGAGGACAGGAAGGATCTCGAGAGATCCTTGATTGCCCTGATCAGCTGTGGCAGAGGGAGAAAGACCTTTCTCTTGGTGTATGTGGAGGCTGACTGGGAAAACAGGATGGGCGGCTCCAGCTCCACAGCCAGCACTGTCCAGAGCACACGGAGTCGCAGGAGGGACCACAGTGGGTCACCTGGTCCAACCTCCCTGCTCAGGCAGGGTCATTCCAGAGCTCATGGCACACCTTGTTTCACCTGTCCCTTCATCTGTGCTGGGCAGTGGGATGGAGAGGGCCCACTTAATTGGCATTCCAGTGGTTCTTCCCATAACCTTGGTGCCAGGGAAGTGGCTGAGGGACTGTTTGCCCATTTCCCCCTCTTTTATCTTTGCAGGAACAAGGTCCCATCCCTGGACTGGTTTAGCACCTTCCAGCAGCCCTTCATGCTGCTTTTAATTCTCTAAATGCTGCTTTTGCAGGTTTTTTCCCCCCAGCTGTTTTTTTTTTCAAGCGTGTACTCTTGATCTTCGAAAGGAATATATTTTTCTGCTATTATCAGCACAAAATCAACAAGATTGCATGTACAGCAAAGTGCAGCCTGCCCCAGGAGGGCCCAGAGAGGAAGGATTCAGTCCCGGGGCCACCTTTGTTTGGCCAGAGATATTGTCTAGCTCAGCCTGAGCAGAGCTCTCCAGGGATGCTCGTGCTGCTGGGATGGATCGATCTCCAGCCCAACTCGGCGTGTCCATCCCCTTCTCTCTTGGTGCTGTGAGAGCAATAATAATCATTCTTGTGTTGCTGCAGTGCCTCCCCTGATCTGGTAACCACAAAGGAGAGCGGTGTCTGGGCCACAGCTGCAGACCTGGGGTGGCTTTTGGCTTGTGGTCCATGAAAAGTGTGAGTTGCTGGAAAGGGTGAAGCAGAAAAGCTTGGCCGAGCTCTGTGGTGGGCTCAGCTCTTGGGAAACACTGAAAACCATTTCCCAAACAGAGCCGCTTGCCCCAGAGTAATTAAAATGAGTGTGCTTGGGGCACGGAGAGGGGTTGGGAGGTGCTGGAGTCTCCATCTGCAGCAGGCACTGCTCGGAGCCTGGAGCTGTTCCACCGCCACCTTCATGTGCAATCATCGTCTGGCGTCCTCTGCTCCCAGCCAGGAGCTTCCTCTGCTGGGCCCTTTATGCAAGGCTGTGAGTTGCAGCCCTTGGAATGCAGGGAGGAGCTGGGAGGAGTGGGAAAGCTGCCTGTGGCGGGAGCAGAGCTTTATTGCACCCGCTGAAATGTCACGTCCCCGGTGACAGCGCCGCGGGCGACGGCGCTGCAGCGGTTTGGTGGACCTTCGTAGCCAGAGCCAGACATCATGTGGCCCTCGCCCGGCGCTGGGAGCTGTCACTGTCACCAGTGTGACACATCAGAGAGGAGATGCTGCTTCCCATTAGCATCAGGGGGTGAAGGGCATCCTCCGGAGGATGTGGCAGGGTGGCTGTGCCTTTCCTTCTCCTTTATATCACGTCGTCTGATAAAAGATGGGGATGTTTGGGGTCATTGTTGGCCGTGGCTGATGAGGAATTGTCAGGCAGGGCACTGCCATGTCCCCTGTCCGTGCAGCAGCCTGGCAGAGCCGGTGCCACGACGGGGTTTATTTGTGTTTCGCCAGCACTGCTCACCTTGAGCTGCATCACCTGGGGTGATGGACAAGCTCAGGGGTGTCCCCAAGCTCAGTAACATGAAGGCTGAAGTGCTTGGTCTCTCCTGGATATGGATATTTCCTTTTCCTTAATTAGCATTGCCATGATTCTCCCAGGCAGTCAGCAATAGGACAAGGGGGCACGGGCTTCAGCTCTGCCAGGGGAAATTTAAGTTGGATATTAGAAAAAAATTCTTTACAGAGAGAGTGATCAGGCATTGGAATGGCCTGCCCGGAGAGGGGGTGGATTCACCATCCCTGGAGGTTTTTAAACTGAGATTGGACATGGCACTGAGTGCCATGATGTGGTAAAGTGACTGGAGTTGGACCAAGGGTTGGACTTGATGACCTCGGAGGTCTTTTCCAACCCAGTCGATTCTGTGATTCTGTGATTCTATTCTATGATTCTCTGGTTCTATTCTATGATTCTATTCCCTGGTGCCCACGTTGGGTCCCGGCTCATGCAGTGCCAGCCGTGCTTTGTTAGCCCTGCCTGAGGTGTGTTTTTAAGGAATTGCCAGGAGCTGCTCCATGAGCAGGGCAGGCTGATGGCTCTTCTCTTCCCTCCTTCCTTCCTTCCTCTGCCCTAGAAATTAGCAGCGGAGTGCCAGAGCGCCGGCTACCCGGGGACCCTCATCCCCTACAAGTGTGACCTCTCCAACGAGGAGGAGATCCTGTCCATGTTCTCGGCCATCAAGACCCTGCACCAGGGGGTCGATGTCTGCATCAACAACGCGGGGCTGGCGCGCCCCGAGCCGCTGCTCTCGGGGAGGACGGAGGGCTGGCGGACCATGATAGACGTGAGTAGTGCCACCGAGGCAGGGAGGGAGGGAGGGAGGGAGGGTTTCTGCTGCCCACCAGCACTCTTGTCCCACCTACTTGTTTTGGGGGCACTGAGCTGAGCATCTGCTTCCCAGCCTGCTCTGACGTGGCCTGGGTTTGCTGCCTGGGGAGTGGGAGGATGCCCTGCCCTGCCGAGCCACGTTGCCTTCCCCCCGGAGTGCAGAAATACTCGGTACCTTTTCCTCCAGCTCACTGGCTTTTTAAAGGGTGATGAGCCTCACTTTTTTTCTCTTCAATGAGACAGGAAATCAAATGCCGAGCGTCGGCTTCTGTAGCTAATCCTGTTAGTTGTAAAATGGGCAGATTCTTTTCTGGTTTCAAAAGCTGTAATGCTTTTTGTCTTTATAGCTTAACTTTCTGCCCATAGTCTGCTTAGAACTGGAGGTGACTGAGGCCATTTCTTGTGCCAGACTGGGAGTTGTGCAAATGGTCCCCCCCATTCAGGGGCAGCACGTCTCCCTGGGCCTTCCTGCCCTGAGGTGCATCTTTTTGGGACGTCACCAGTTTTTGTCATCGTGTGCTGGCCCTTTTCTGCACGCGCCGGTGGCAGCCACAGCTGTGGCACCCTGGGGCAGTTTGTGTGTCCTTGCAATGGCCCTTCCAGCACCTCTGGCCACAGAGGTGCTGAACCAGGAGCTTGTCACAGAGGGGGTTTCCCCTCCCTCGCCACCTCCTCTTGGGCAGGAGAGCTTTATCCTCACAGGAGCAGGATTAGACCTTGTGGCTCTGAGGAATCCTTGTGGCACCTCCAGCAGCTCTGAGAGCTTGTCCTAGTGAAGGGAAGGACGTGTCTGCTTGGAAAGCTGCTCAGAGCTGTAGGCTCAGGGCCATCCTGTCTGACCCCAGAGTCGGCCAGGGGCTGTTCCTCCAGCAGCAGTCTCAGGGGCTGAGTAAAGCAGAACACAGAGCCACATTGAGGCCTCAGACTCCTGCAGCCAGGGCAAGAGCTGCCATATCCTGGCTAATTAAGTTCTTGTTAGGATTTTGGCCGCACTGCTGGCTGCTGTGACTGCAGCCAAAGCAAGCTCAGCTCAGCTTTGTCTGCCCAGCCAGGCTTTTGTGGGCTGCCCAGCCTGGGTCACTGCACAGCCCCATCTCCCCGGCCCCGGTTGCCATGGAGCCTTGAAAGAAAATTAAGTGAAGTGGAGCTGAGGCTGAGCTGGAGTTTAGCAGGGCACTGCCCAGCACTGTCTGATTGTGCCATGGGAGCTCCGTGTCCTGGTCACGGGGACCGTGGGGTGTGTGGCTGTCCCCATGGGGGGTGTGGTGTCTCCATGGGGTGTGTGGTGTCTCCATGGGGTGTGTGGCTGTCCCCATGGCGTGTGTGGTGTCTCCATGGGGTGTGTGGCTGTCCCCATGGGGTGTGTGGGTGTCTCTGTGGGGTGTGTGGCTGTCCCCATGGGGGGTGTGGCTGTCCCCATGGGGTGTGTGGTGTCTCCGTGGGGTGTGTGGCTGTCCCCGTGGGGTGTGTGGGTGTCCCCATGGGGTGTGTGGGTGTCCCCATGGGGTGTGTGTGTGTCTCTGTGGGGTGTGTGGCTGTCCCCATGGGGTGTGTGGGTGTCCCCATGGGGTGTGTGGTGTCTCCATGGGGTGTGTG
>VWZG01003370.1:546387-557234 GCA_013396735.1 Grallaria varia | reverse complement strand
TGGCGGGTGTGGTGTCTCCATGGGGTGTGTGGATGTCTCCATGGGGTGTGTGGGTGTCTCCACGGGTGCTGCGTGTCCCCCTTTGTCTTTGTTCTTCTCACCTTTTGTTCTTTGTCAGGTGGGCAGGCTGGAGGGACACGTGGCTTTCCCCTCTTCCCTGGCTGCTCCGGTGGGAACAGGAAGGCTTCTTCCAAAGGTTCCTTGGAGAAAGGTGTTAGAGAGCAGCATGGTTTGAGATGCTGTTGGAGAGTTTCCAGTGTACTTCTGGGCTGCAAGATGGGAAAAGTCTCTAAACAGCCGTCGATCTATCAAATTAGGAGGCATTAGGACCTTAAAGGCATTTTTTCCTTTTGGTAAATTGATTTTTGTTTCCATGCATTTTTTATGAGCTTTGAGGCTCTGTCTCCTTGCAGGCTTCCCTCTCAGTATCCCTCTCCTTGCTATACACCTAACAGTCAAAGCCATGTTTATTATTTGCTTATTCCTCTACTTTTGTAATGTTCCAATCCCTTATTGCCTCTGGTATTGATTCCCAAGGGGGAGCTGCTTCTCCCCGAGTCTGATGTTAGGAATTGTGGATGTGTTGCTTTACAGCAGCACAGAGCCCAGCTTTTCCAGCCGGGAAATTCAGTGTGGGAGCAGAAGGGAACGTGTCACCTCAGGCAGGTCTGAGCCCATCATCTCTTGGTTCACAGCCTCCCCCATCTTCCTCCAGCCCTCCCGGATTGCACAGGAGGAGCTGGGGCTGGGGTTGTGCACACACCAACTCCGGGCTGGGGGATTTGAACAGCTCCTTCACCTTCTGCCTCCTGACCTTTACAGCCAGCAACTCCAGCTGAACTTTCCATTTGCACTGTCAGGGCACAAAGGACTGCAGCACGTCCTCTCGCTCCTCTAGGCTCTAAATGGGTTTCATTCTCCTTGGCATTATTTGTTGACCAGCCAGGCTCTGTTCTTCTTGCTTTTATAAACCATCTGTGCAGAGCTATGTTTTCTGTAACCTGCGTTTCCATGTGTGCTTTGGAGCTGGGATATTCATTTTGATGCCTCAGAAAAGGCTGCTTCTGGGAAGTGGAATGCTCAGCACTTCTAGGAACAGGATCTTTTATGTCCTTCCAACCTGGCAGTTGGAAGTCATTAATTCCTAGAAAATGTGGCATTGCTGTCTCTGTTGCCAGACCTGCTGCAGGGTGCAGGTGTGTTGGCCCTCCTGGCTCAGGGACCTTTGAGCCTTCCCCTCTTAAAATAGGAAGAAGGCAGCAAAATATCTTGTGTGGATATTGGTAACAAGAGCCTCCAAGTGGTACAGCCCTGTGACCTGCTCGTTTTCCAGGCATGGTTTTAGGTTCCTGAGAGCCTGTTCCACTTTTGGAAATAGAATTTCACCCCCAAATCCAGTGGAAAAGGCAGGGAGGCAATCCCAGCTCAGCTGCCTTGTGGCCAGCTGCTTTGTTGTGCCATGGTGTTCTATCACAGGGACTCTGGACCTTCCCGTGGGGCTGGTGATGAGTACCCTGCTCTGCCTGTAGCTGCCAAAACGTTGTCCCTCTGCCCACGGGAGGAATCACTGCCCAGTGAGTCACAGCAGGATCTGGGCCCGCCTTTGGGCTGATGTTACCCTCTAGTGGCCTGTGGAGATGCAATTGGGGAGCCACCACACCAAAGCCGTGGTGCCTGGCGGGGTGCTGGGGCAGGGAGGGGCGCGGGGATGTTGGTTGTCACCAAGATCCGTGTCCAAAAGGATTGGCTCCTCACCGGGTCGGATATGGGGCTGGAGTGGGTCACTCCCCGTTCCCTGACCCCCTTCCTGTGAAATCCCAAAGCCCAGTGCCAAGGGGCCACTTCTGCTGCCAGGTGTGTCCCTCTCCTTCGTGACCCTCCCCACCACCGGGTCAGTCTGTCCCCGCAGCTCCAGGTGTGGTGGCTGAGGTGTCTGGCAGTGACTGTGCTTTGACCAAAGTTCAGTTGGGCGAGGGTGACGGCTCTCCTTGTGTTGCCTGGGTGCTCCCAGAGCAGAGAAACACGCTCTTGATGTGTGGCCAAGACAAAACCCGCAGCCATGGCCTCTTGTCATGAATGGGAAACAACGCCGGAGACAAACGCGGTGACCGGGCGGCTGACCCCGCTCCTCTGTGTGTGCTGCTCAGTCATTGCATCTCGCAGCCCCATCCCTTTCTGCCTCTCACTCTCTGGTGTCCAAACCAGTGTTCTCCTCTTGCCTGCCCTTCTGTGCCAGCAAGTCCTGGTTACTCTGCCCCGTTGTTGTTTATGAATTTCCCCGCGATGATCTCCAGCCCTCTCCCGTATCTGTCCCTTGCTGTCCACATGGCCTTGCTCCTGCTGCTCCACCCGTTTCCAGTTGCACCTGACTTCTCATTCATCCCAGCTCGAGTTCCTCCTGGGTATTTCATTCCCAGCAGTGTGTTCTGACCCATCTGGCAAAGCTGGCAAAGTGACACGGCGTCAGGTAGGACCTGCCAGGGTGTCCTGCCTTGGCATGGTCACATCCTTTCTAGAGCCCTTCAGCAAACACTTCCAGCCGCTCTTCCAAACCTCAACCACTGTGAACCTGAGCCGTGAGCCCTGCTGCTGATTCCTGCTCATCAGCCTTGCACGTCCCTCCGGGCCCTTTGTATTCCAGCTGGGAGGATTTCCTTATCTCTGTCTTCCTGGAGCTTTGCCTCGGTGTTTATGGCCAGCGAAGGCTCGAGGCAGCTGTGCAGTGATGGTGGCACCTCATGGGGGTGATACGGCTGAGCCACGGTGTGCTGGGAACTGCTGGTCCAAGGAACAAGAGCCTGGGAAGCTCCAGATCCAGTGCAAAAGGAGCAGATAAATTGCCATGTCCTTTGTTCCTTGCCTTATCCAGCCAGGGCTGAGGAAGGTGTCAGCAGGGTGACAGACTGGTGGCTTTGGGTGACTTGCCCGCTCTGGTTTTCCCCGTGGCACAATGGGATCTTTGCCTTGGTTTTTGTGCCCACAAAGCCTCCGAGAGCCTGGCGCTCTGACAGCCAAGACCTGGGGATTTCCTCATTAACTAACTGACCTAATTAGCTGCTGTTAGAGCCCCGCCAGCTGCCCGAACACCCGTGGGCACAGTGCTGGACAGAATAACCAGCTCTGCGTCCTGGACAGGGCTGGCTGTGGGGAGGGGAGGGATTTGCTCTCCCTTAATTTGGCCTCCACCCTCACGTTTACCCCCAAAATGATCAAATCCACTTATTTCTGGCAGAGCCTGGGGCTGTCTCACAAAACGGGGTATCTGTGCCCCCCTGCCCCTGTGCCTGCAGCCCCCAGCACTGGGCATTTCCCTCTGCTGGCGTTCCTGGTGGGAATTGCCATGAGAGAAGGACTGGAATGTGCACACCTGGGCTTGGGAATGCCAGGGGCAAGTCAAGGGTGCCAGGCAGAGCTGCTGGCCTCAGGTTCTTCTTGTCTGCTCACCCCTCAGGTCAACGTGATGGCTGTGAGCATCTGCACCCGAGAGGCCTACCAGTCCATGAAAGAGAGAGACATCGATGATGGGCATATAATTAACATTAATAGGTAAGTAAAGTGGGGTGTGGGATCAGCCATGGGGGCTCCCTCCCCTTCCCTGCATCACAGAGAGGATTTAAGCACTGGAGCTTCCACCTTGGAGTGGGCTGAGGGCGCCCAAGGAGGGGTTTGCCAAAGATTGTGGTGGTTGATCTTTCAAACCACTCTTTCAATCTTTGCTGGTCTAAAGCAAGAAAGACCAAAGCATGGAGAAAAGGATAATGTCAACCACGTGTGATGGGGCAGGGCTGAAGACTTAGTGCCATAATCTAGTAATCACAGTGGTGTTGGATTAAGGGATGGATTTGATGGTCTTGGAGGTCTCTCCCAACCCAGCCGATGCTCTGATTCCATGATTCTGTGATTATTGATCAGCTCCAGGAATCAGCCATGCTGAGAGGAGCCTGCCATGGTGTGTGTTCCCCATGGGAGGGGAATTCCTCCTGTGGCCACCGTGTCACCCTCTCTGTGTCCATGACAGCAGTTGGAGTAGCCTGTTGGTTCCCTCCCACCTTCCAGTCCTTTCCTTTCTGCTCTCTCCTCAGCATGAATGGCCACAGTGTCGTGCCACAGTCCGTGGTGCACTTTTACAGTGCCACCAAGTACGCGGTGACAGCCCTCACCGAGGGGCTGAGGCAGGAGCTCCGCGAGGCCAAGACCCATATACGGGCTACAGTGAGTACTCTGGGCAGGCTTTAGGGGGCCTCCTAGGAAAAACTCTGTTTTCCCCATGGAAAAGAGGCAAGGGAGTGCAAAAATAGTGCTCAGCACACTGGGAATGTTCAAGAAGTGCTGTGGCCGACTGTCCCTGGCCACCTCTCAGGGTCACAAAAGGTGTTGCAGGGCTGAGCTGTGTCCAGGAAGAAATATTTTGGGTGCACAAAGTGGACAGCTGAAGAGGCTTTCTGGGTGCACAAAGTGGGCAGCTGAGGAGGCTCTTTGGGTGCGCAAAGTGGGCAGCTGAGGAGGCTTTTTGGGTGCTCAAAGTGGGCAGCTGAAGAAGCTTTTTGGGTGCACAAAATTGGCAGCTGAAGAAGCTTTCTGGGTGCTCAAAGTGGGCAGCTGAGGAGGCTTTCTGGGTGCACAAAATGGGCAGCTGAAGAAGCTTTCTGGGTGCTCCAAGGGGGCAGTTGCTTGTCGGGGAGTGGTGGGGGGTCATGCCAACAGAGGGAGGCTGCCAGGCTGGGGGTTGGCTCTCTTTCAGAGCTTTTCCCTGTTTTTCTTGGCTTCCCTGTCCTGCTGGGGTGTGAAGAGGGAAGTACCCACCAGCACATCCCCAGAGGTACCTTCCACAACAACCCTTAAGGCAAAGTCTGCTCGCTTCAACTATTCCCCTAAAACACAAGTAGGAAAGGAGAATAACAGAAAAAGGGGTGGGTTTTGTGGCTTTTTCAGTGCTAAAAAGTTTTCTCTCTCTTTTTTTTTTTTTTTAATTTTTTTCTTTTACTGGAGGGGAATTACAAATCCTATTAGGATGTGCTCTGCTTTTTTCCAGTGTATATCTCCAGGACTGGTGGAAACGGGATTTGCTTTTAAACTCCATGATAATGACCCTGAGAGAGCTGCTGCAACCTATGAGAGCATTCGGGTAGGACTTGGAGAAGTGGACACAGAGGGAAGTGGCTCTGATTATAGTTGAACAGTCTCTCTCCTGGCAAATGGTAAATGGAGTGCCCAGTTCTTTCCAGGATGCCCTCAGCACTCCCAAAGTTTCAGCCCTCCACCCTCAGATTTTGCACTGGTATTTACACACTGTGTAGGTTTTCTTTTGGATTCGGTTTCCAACTCCCTACATTTTTCCGTTTATTTTGACGTTTCTGTAAATAAGTATCAGTCAGCTTTGACATTTTGCAGGCCATGACTTCTTTAGTTGAGAGAGGATGTAACAAACATTCCTGCAGAAGGAGAGATGTTGCCTTGCAGGTGGCACAGCGTTTCTTGTGCTTCTCCGGGAATTTTGGATCAGGATGGCAATACCTGACCTGGCAGAATTACCGTGCCCGCAGTAAAATTATTCACAGTAATTGAAGAATTATCAGTGCCAGACCCATCCTTTGTTGAATTTTGAACGGGTTATTTTTGTCCTGCTTGTTTGCATCTTTCCAATATGGCCCAGCAACGCTGTCGAAACTCATTATCGATGGTCAGGAGAGGGGTGATCTTGTGGTTAAGTGGTGCCCTCTGAGTGAGAATCCCTTTGCTGTCTTTCCAGTGTCTCAAAGCAGAAGACATGGCCAATGCTGTCATCTATGTCCTCAGTGCCCCTCCCCATGTACAGGTAGGCTGGGGCTGGTGGGGAGGGGTGGCCCCGGGTGGAGGGGCCGAGGGCTGCCCTGCCACGTGCTGAGCAGCCACTGCAGCAGCTCTGAGCTCAGGGAGCCTGGGCTGGGGGTCAGAGGGGATCACCTGTGTTTGCACTTCCCTTATGGCAGCTCTGGGATTGCACTGCTCAGGGTGTGGGATTGCACTGCTCAGGATCTGGAATTGCACTGCTCGGGCTCTGAGATTGCACTGCTCCGGGTTTGGGATTGCAGTGCTCTGGTATGGGCTCTGGGATTGCAGTGCTCTGGTATGGGATTGCAGTGCTCAGGGTTTGGGATTGCACTGCTCAGGGTGTGGGATTGCAGTGCTCTGGTATGGGATTGCAGTGCTCAGGGTGTGGGATTGCAGTGCTCAGGGTTTGGGATTGCAGTGCTCAGGGTGTGGGATTGCAGTGCTCAGGGTGTGGGATATGGGCACGTTCTGCCCTTTTGGATGGTGCCATCTGAGATTTGCTGAGTCCTTCAGCTGGCTCAGGTCCTGCCAGATGCCAGGTGAGATGCTGGGGCTGATCCTGCTCCCGAGGGCATGTGAGATGCCTGCACTGCCCACGGGATTCCCTCCTGTGGGACAAGGAAGAGGTGCCCAGCTGTGGGCTGGAGCCAGGAGGGTGTCAGCGGTTCCTTCAGTGTGTGCAACACCACAGTTCCTGTTGTGAAAGCAGACTTTGGTCCGGGGAGGTTCAACAGCCCCATCCGTGCGTGAACTCTGCTCCCCGGGGCGAGACGTGGCCGTCCTGACGCCGGATCCTTGGGGACAACTGCCCTTCTTGTCCTAAAAAACATAAGAAGTCCTGCCTGCGGCTGCTGGGGCAGTGCTGCTGCTCGGCCCTCTGGCCAGGACCACACTGACCACCCCAACCAGGACATTCATAACCACTCCTTGTGCCCCTTTTCTCTGCGTGTTTGAGCTTTCATCCCTTCCGCCAAAGGCAGGGCGGGCACGTTCACCTTTGGTCTTTCTGCACTGCCCAGCAGTTTGAATGGGCTTCAGCCATACCTTGTGTTGTTGCCTCTTCCAGATTGGAGATATCCAGATGAGACCCACGGAGCAGATCTCGTAGCGGGTGATGGGACCTCGAGCAGGGCAGTGCATCCACTCCACTTCGGACCCCCTGGCAATCCAGGGTGTCGTCGGCTGGCTGGCAACCTTTTAATCAAGTACCAAGGATCATGTCTGAAGAATTATTTTTCTCTCCCTCTCTCTGAGCTGGTGCTGGTGCTGAGCCAGTTTGAAAAAACCAAAAAAAACCAAACCACAAAACAAAACTCGTAGTGGGTCTCTTTCTGCCCCACTCCTCTGTGAAACTGCTTAAGAGTAAAATGGATTTGAAAATAATGCGGGGAAGTGGTTTGTGGAAGATTGTTGTCTCCAGGCTGGTTTATTCTTCCTTTGGCTTTCTTTTC
Source organism: Grallaria varia (assembly GCA_013396735.1). Lineage (NCBI taxonomy): Eukaryota > Metazoa > Chordata > Aves > Passeriformes > Formicariidae > Grallaria > Grallaria varia. Next base: position 549,972 of record VWZG01003370.1, on the reverse strand, counting down.
AAGGTTTGTTTGGTCTTAGTTGCTGATGCTGTGTCTGGGCCTAGGTGAAGATGTTTGCCAGCTTCAGCGTGCTTCGGGTTTGAGATTTTCAGTGGATGTTGTACATGAATCCATCTAACACTTGGCTTTATTTTCATCAGGTTGATTACTGATGGTGATGATGCATGTGGTATTTTCTGTTTCTTTTGTATTCCACTGCCCTGAACCCAGCATACACCCCCCTCAGCCCTCCTTTCCCCTTCACATGGATCATGCCTGCCAGGTTTGAGGAAGTATAAATGTGTGTGCTTGATATTTCTCTTTTTTTCTACGTAGGTAAATAGTTGGAGGAAAAGCACCTGCACTTGTGCAGGTTAGAACAATAATCTCAGTGGCATAGTTACAGTCAGAGTGAGTTGCTTGGTATTTTTACTAAAAACTGAACGTGTGCTGTCCTGTGGCCACCTCCACCCTCGGTGTCACCTCCCAGCACTCTCGATGTTCTCTCTGTGGTATTTGCATGCGTTGACACTTCGCTGGACACGTGGATCGCTCTTGGAAAGATGTCTGGCGCTGTTGGAGTGCCGGTGCTGAGGAGCTGGAAATGTTGGGAGTTTGTTCAGCTGGAGAGGCACAAACTCAGAGAGAGGGAGTGAACTGAACCCTGCTGGAGGCGTCTGAAATGAGAAGAGACTTGTGGGGCATTTGCCTGCCCAGCAGCAGATGGGAGGGCTGGCTTGGAGCTCCTGGGAACACCACGCTGGTGGAGCCCCAGCGTTCTGCTCCACCTTTCCTCCACTTGAGGGAGAAGAGGACGGGCCTCCAGGCAGGTACGCAGAGCTGGAGAGCCCTGGAGCTGCCTCGAGCCTCTCCACGGTGAGGTCTCTGCGTGTCCAACCTGCTGCGGAGCTCTGCGACACGTTGCCTTAAGGTTTCAGGTCGGCCCCTGGGCAGTGTTGCTGAGGGCAGCCGTTGGTTCAGGTGGAGTTGGGATGGTGGGTCGGTCGGAGCAGGGGGATTGAGAGCCTGAGAAATTTGGGTTGGACGCTTTGGCTTACAGCAGGAGAGCTCCGGGGGTTCCTCTGTGCTGCCCCACCGCCAGGGAGACCACAGTTGGGTGCCCCTGCCGTGGGTTCAACTCCCTGTCCAGCCTTGGGCAAGTCCCTTTTACCTCTCTGCCTCAGCTTCCCCATGTGTCACATGGGGCAGTGACACTCACCTACCTCACAGGGGTGTTGTGAGGGCTCACGAGCTTTTGTGAAGCCCTTGGAGCCCAGGAAGCGCGGTGTCATTATTGATGAAATTCCTTGTGCCAAAGGGGAGCAGCTGGGGAAGGACACGAGGAGAAAACCGGCAAAAATGACAATTGTAACGACAAAAACAAAGGCAATTTGGCTTTTTTTTTTTTAAATCCTGTTTATCAACACGTGCCCATGGTGCGTCCTGCCCGTTCCTCACCTGTCACCACGTTCTGCTGAGGAGCACACAGAGCCTTGGCCCTGCATTTGGCTTTTGCATTTCCTGCGAGGGAAATTCTTGCACGATTTCGGTGCCCTGCCCTCCTCCAGCTTGTCGAGGCTGTGGCTTTGTGGGGCTTCTGTGCGCAGAGTGAATCCAGAGGTGCTCTGTGCAGTGCGTGCCAGCTTTTTAAAGGAGTTCAGCTGGGAGTTGGAGGCTGAAAAAAACCCCCCAAATCTGAGAAATTAGGTGCTTCTGAGCAGCAAAATAACCGAGCAGGGACGTGGTGAAACACTGAATTGGTGGCAGCAACCATGTGCAAAGTTCAGCACATGTTGAAATGTGTGGCTGAGGAGGTCCCTAACTTAGGGCTGTAAAAGGGGGATTTGGAGAGAATTGCTCAAGATGTAGCACCTTGAAGAAGGGCCGGTTTGGGTAGTTGCTCCCTGCAAATACAACCTGGCTGCCCTGCAAGCTGTGTTTTTTCTGGGGTCTTTTTCCCCCCTTCGTGAACATTTGTAACATTTGCAAGTCTATAAAGTAACCTTGGAATTATGTCCAGGGTATTTTTCCTTTTCCAGTGTGTTTCTAGGGATAATTCCTGCTGCCCATTAACCCCCCACGTGAAGTACAGCCCGTGGAGGGGTCGGGGGTGGGTTCCTTGGTGTCCTGGGACCTGGTGGCACCTGGAGCCACCTTCCTGGGATGGATGGGACACGACTCTGAGGCAATTTAAAACCCCCAAACAGGAGGATCAGCTGTGTCATTTATCAGTAGGTTTCTCATAGTGAACTGTAAAATAAAGAATAAAAAAAGAGGGGCACACCGTGGCTCGGGGGTTGTTCTGTCATTTTTGTGTTGAAGCCCTTTTGCTGTCCCCAGCTAAACCTTTGGTTTGTGAAGAATTCAAACTGAAACGTTTTGGTTCTTGATGAGAAATAAATTGCTTTCCGGAGCAGAACAGCATCCAGTGGTTTCCTGGAGAACCTGTGGAGCTTGGACTCACCTGGACATGTTCAGATGGAGTTCCCTGAACCCCCCGGGTGGGCTGGGTTTGGCTGAACTGGGCATGGGATGAGCCCGGGATTAGGAATGGGGGAAAACACAGACTGGGCCAGGGCTGGAATATGGAATGGGGGGAAAATCCCAGGCTGGATTAGGGATGGAATATGGAATGGGGGAAAGAAACCCCAGGCTGGATTAAGGCTGGAATATGGAAAGGGGGAAAGAAATCCCAGGAGGGGTTAGGGCTGGAATACGGAACAGGGGAAAATCCCAGGCTGGATTAGGGCTGGAATATGGGAAAGAAACCCCAGGATGGATTAGGGCTGGAATATGGAAAGGGGGAAAGAAATCCCAGGAGGGATTAGGGCTGGAATATGGGAAAGAAACCCCAGGAGGGATTAGGGCTGGAATATGGAACAGGGGAAAAATCCCAGGCTGGATTACAGCTGGAATATGGGAAAGGGGAAAGAAACCCCAGGCTGGATTAGGGCTGGAATATGGAACAGGGGAAAAACCTGCATTGTATTAGGGCCAGAATATGGAATGGGAGAAAATATGGCCTGGATTAGAGCACAGGTCCTGTGAGGAGAGGCTGAGGAATCCTCAGAGGTCTTTTCCCAACCTAATTGATTGCGTGATCCAGGCCTTTCCTTGTTTTCCCAGCTACAGCTGTGCTGCTGTCAATTAAGAGCCAAATAATTAGCGGGCGCCGCCGGCTCGTTCCCCTCCTCGCCGCCAGACGGCGCTGCGGGCCGGGCCGGGCCGGGCTGGGAGCGGCGCTGCCGCCGGAACCGGAGCGGGCGGGGCGGGCGCACGTGAGTGCTGCGGGACCCCACGTGGGTCCGGGGGGGGCTCCGTCTGTGTCCTGCGGGACCCCACGTGTGTCCTGCGGGGCCCCCCTCCAGCCCCTGTCCGTGCCCCGGCTGTGCCCGCCCGGCTGTACAGCGGAGCGCGGTGTTGCCACCCCCGCCGGATCCCACGCGTGGGTGCGGGGGTTGCCTCTCGCCATCTCGCCCACCGCCTGCCGTGGGCAGGACCCGTCACCCCGCCGTGGGCAGGATTCGCGGTACTCCGTGGGCAGGACTTGTCACTCTCCGTGGGCAGGATTCGCGGTACTCCGTGGGCAGGACTTGTCACTCTCCG